>BTHU01000021.1:17415741-17850741 GCA_036184795.1 Tokudaia tokunoshimensis
CACACACACACACACACACACACACACACACACACACACGAAAGTAACATTAAAATCAAAAAGCCTAGAAAATACGAGAAAGCAAAGATCAACACTAGAGGTTCAAATCCTGCTCCACAAACCAACTAACACTCCAAGAAAGAAAGAAAGAAGAAAAGAGAATGAATGAAAGAACAAACTTGAAACAGAAGATAATAAGGAAACAACTCAAGGTCCCTTCTCCCATCCGAAGCCTGTGTTCTCAGAGTCAAAGGATCCACTGTGTGACAACGCGTGCAGAAGATGAGAGACGCCACTGTGCCCACTAGGCCGCATCAACATGAAACTTCAGAGCCTAGAGACAGAGTTGGCCACACACACCCCTTAGGGAACCAGGGTGTGTGTATCTGTCAGGGAGAGGGTTGTCAAACAACCATTTCACAAGGGTTCCCCCTAAGACTGTCGGCAGACACAGATATTTACATCACAACTCATAACAGCAGCACAATGACAGGAAGTAGCAACAAAAATAATTTCATGGCTGGGGGTTGCCACAGCATGAGGGACTGTATTAAGGGGTCTCAGTGTTAGGAAGGTTGAGAACCACTGCACCGGAGGATGGTCAGGGGCTCAAGGTCGTGTTTTGCTATATAGTGAGTGATTTTGAGTCAAGTCGAGGCTACATGAAACCTTGCTTCGAAAACAAAGCAAATAAAACCAGCCAGCCACAAACAAACAAACAACAAAACCCCCATTTGTAAATATACCCCAAATGACTCAGATTATTTGTGTGTGTACACGTAGGTCTGTGTGTGTGTGTGTGTGTGTGATTAGAATTTGATGCTGGGCCTGAAGCGATGGCTCGGCGGCTAAGAGCAATGGCTGTTCTAGCAGAGGGCCCAGGTTTGATTCCCAATATCCGTACAGTGGCTTGAAACCATCTGTAATTCCAGTTCCAGAGGATCCAACGCCCTCTTCTGGCCTACGACGACTCTGTACATACGTGATACAGGCATACACGCTCAGGAACACACAGCTAACATAAATCTTACAAACAAACAATCTAACACAACAGACCAATAATCTAATGGACAGAACTGAGATTAACCTTGGAGAGCAGTAAACCACTGGAGAAGCTCCCTTTCAGTCCGGCTGTATCTACTAACCACTTAGACCAGCCTTTTGCGATACCAGCAGCCAACTGTCACAGTGGGACCAGGGACTGAATGCAAAGCTACTTTTTGGTGATGGTGGTGAGGCGTGTATGTGGGGGTGGGGGTCGGGGGGTGGGGACAAATTACAGATGTTTGTCTGAGGCCCTTGGGTTATTTTCCATTTGGATCTTTTGGGATTTTTTTTTTAAAGTCTGATAAATTAATAATCTTTCACCTCTTTGTTAATTACAGTAAATTATTTACCTTCAGTACTCTGAGAAACTTGCTGGTGACATTAATAATTAAAACCAGGAATTATGCCACCCAGAAAGGGATCCCCACCACCATGTAATATTCAGGAGGCGGGATGCGCCAACTTGCCAGGATCCTACCCTTCCCCCCCCCCCCCCGGATCTGCTTCCTCTCCTTGACCCTTGTAGCTCTTCGACACTCATCAGAGCCTAGTCACACACCCAGCTGAGCAGATGGCACACCTGACCATTGCAGGGAGCTAGAATGTGCTGACGGGCCTCAGGAAGGTAGCGCTCCAATCCAACACTGGGTGCCAGAAGAGTTTCTCCTCAGAGTCCGCTTTTCTCTTTCATGGAGGTTGGCTCCAGTTTATGAGTGGCCTCTGAGTCCGAATAACTTAAATATGAGCTACCAGAATGATCTTGCTATAGGGGAGGTTTCAGAAGCAAAATAATAGCAAACTGCGGTTTTATAGGCAGACCAACAGTTGGTAATTCCTTTCCAACTGTCACCACACATGTCGTACAGGCTAGAGTTTAGGGAAAACTGAGCTGAGACACACCGGCATCTGTGCATTTTAGAAAATGGTTTTCCTTTCAGAATGTCCTCGCCATCGATGCTCAGGGCCACCATGGCTCCAAAGCACAGCCTTAGCTCCATCAAGAACCATTTAAAGGACTAAGCAGAGCGCACTGCTGGGTGGTCACGGAGACAGAGGCAGTAGCTGGGGACGCAGGTCAGTCGGCAGAGAACATGCATGGGGCTCTGGGTCTGGTCCCCAGCACCTTTTCCTGGTATAACAGCACACACCTGGAATCCTGACATTTGGAACGGGAGAGCTGGAGGATTAGGAGTTCAAGGTCACCCTCAATCAGGACTTGAGGCCGTAGCATGGGCTACGTGACCGGCTCCTGGGTCTCATAGGACCAAGGTGGTGCCTAGTGAAAAAGTTCAGCTTTGGGGCTGAGCCGCACATAGCTGGCTTTGACGACTCCTTTTGGCACCGCCTATGGGAGACGACCCTTGCTATCGTGAACTTACTGGAGGTGGCTCAAAGGTGATTGTGGACCTCTTCAGGCTCAGTTTTCACAACACCGCTGGAAATTTGGGGTCATTGTCTGAGTTTTTTGATTCCAGGGAAGGAGTTAGAAGGACCAGCTGGGGTCCAGCATCCATGGTCCTGTGCTAAGGCCTGTGCCTGTGTAGAAACAGCAGGTCTTCTCCCAACAGCATCAGCTACGGCAAGGATTCTGACTACCCTACACTCTCCTGGCCTTGGGCACAGGGGGTGTGCATGTATTTAGGGGATTAGTTTGCATGCCCACTTGGTACAGACAAAGCCAATCTCTAGCAACTGACCCCAATGAGCGCAGGGGGATGCTTTGCTCCATATCGTTTCTATGGCAACATCTGCCGGCCTGTGATCCTTGGCATGTTCTTTCCATTTTCCCAGCACCTTTGTCTTTCATTGGTTGATAAGAGCCCTGGCAAGAGTATACATCACGTCCTGGCACTGACGCCATATTGGTGTTAAAATAGTGCAATGCGTTTAAATGTAAAAAGCCTTCTACTCTCTCCAGAGGACTTAGACTTATGTGAGGTTATTTGTTAAAATATGATGACTTATTGAGGAAAAGAACAAAACCCACAATGTTTCAGTTTCAGGCCAAACCCTGGGAATTTCCAGACATTTGCCCGGGATGCTCTACTAACAGGCAGCTCCCATTTAGTTTTAACACGCGTCTTATAAAAAGCGAGGTCTGGTTCATTCACTCCAAGAGTGCTTAATTCTTAAAAGTTTTGTTTTATTTTTGAGACAGATTCTTGCTACGTAGCTCTGGCTGCTCTGTTTGAAACCATATAGTCTAGGCTGGCTTCACAAGCTCATGGCAATCCTCCTGCCTTAGCTTCCTGGGTGCTTGCTGGAATGACAGGAGTAAGTTATCGCCTTGGCTTTCCCTTCTTTTTAAACAGCGCCCCACTAATCCGTGGTGCTTTAATTCAGAGGTAAAGACTGCCTGTCTTAGGTTCTCCAAGTCCCAGAACCTTTTAGGCCTCAAAGTGACATTATTATTATTTTACAGTTAAAGAAAAGGAAGCTCTCAGAGATTAAAAAAAAAAATCTGGCAACACAAAGTCACTGGCTTGCCACACAGTGGCTTCAGCAGGACAGTACATTAAAAACATTTTATACTGACTTCTTACAGACTTTTACTTCTGCATCAAAGGGACCATCAACACACCGTCTTCATCTTTCATCTTCATCTTGGGGTATTATTACAATCACACTACACATTATTCAAGGGAGTCCAAAGCCTGACTAAATGATGAGGTCACTGTCTCTGAGAGCTTAATATTTTCCAAAAATAGTATCTCGACTGCCCTACGCATCAGAGGAAAGAAGAGAGTAAGAACACACTGGCCTTATTAACCGGGACACACCCTGAAGTTCAGGTCTGGAAATAAACAGAACATGTTGGTCTTACAAATCAGGACACGCCCAGAAAGCCCAAATCTGGGAATACATACTAAGTATAGAAGAAGGGGCGGGGGGGTGGAATAGAGAAAAGGAAGAAAGGAAGAGATGGATGAAGACAGGGAGGAAAGGGGAAGAGGGGAAGAAAAGAAAGGAAGAGAGAGAGAGTTGGTTCTATTGTCCATTCACTTCCAACTGCTAACTGTTAGCCCTCAGTGCCAAAAGTATATAGTATATACTCCCAGTATATAACAGACCCTAGTATAATATACATTTCTAGTATATACTCGCTCTTAGTATATAGCAGACCCAAGGTAGTATAGTGTAGTGTAAGATTAGCCAGGGTGGAGATCAAGTCCCCTCTCCAGGACTGTTAGTTCTGCTGCCCTGAGAGAATGGAAAAGATGGTCTTGCTACCATGCCCAACAGGTCACCTAGCAACAGGTCACACCCAGAACTCAGGGCATCTAATCCGAAGAAAGTCAAATGTGATTTTCTAGACTAGCGTCGGGATGAGGTGACCAAACCAATGTCTCAAGGAGAACTTCATCCCCAATGCAGACTGGATGGAGCAAGCACAGTTGGGAAGTCATGTGGCTGTCTCTTTCCTCAGCCAAAGAACATGAGGACCAGGCCTTGAGTAAGGCTCTATACTCCACTGCAGTATACAGCAGTGATACAAGTCAAAATCTCACTGTGCCTCAGTGTGTACGGTAGGGCAGGGAGTAGGTAATGCTAATGTCCCAACTCCCGTGATCACGGGATGACCCGAGTGATGCTTTGAAGGGTCTGTATTGCTAAGAAAACCATTAACAAACCTGGTTCCAGAGTTAGCGCTCAGAGGCTAGCCCTAGGGAAATCAGTTTTCCCTTACATCCCACCTACAGCCTTCCTAAAGCCACCAAGGTCCTAATATACACCAGACCCAGGGTAGCATAGGACAGTAGGATTAGCTGTCTATGATACTGTCTTGTGTCTTATCTAGTCTTTCAGTAATCTGCTAAACTCCGAGACCCTTCTGTTCTAAGCTTGGGGATGGAGGGGTGGGGTGAGGGTTGGACAGGTGGGGTGAGAGAGAGTACTACCTTCTAAAGCAGTGTTTCTTACCTCTCCTAATGCTGTGATCTTTTAATACAGTTCCTCATGTTGTGGTGACCCACCCCATCCCACCCCCGGAAACCATGAAATTATTTCATTGCTACTTCATACCTGTAATTTTGCTACTGCTATAAATCATAATGTAAATATCTGACATGAAACCCCCAAGGGGGTCGTGACCCACAGGTTGAGAACCCCTCCTCTAAAAACTGCAAATGTAAGGATTTCCTTCATGCTACAGGTTGCTGCTAAGGTCTCTACCCCATTCCAACTTCCCTACTTCCAGTGGCTGGCTTACATTAAAGAACTGGGTGGGAAGCCAGGTGGTGGTGGTGGTGGTGGAGTATGCCTTTAATCCCACCTCTCAGGGGGCAGAGACAAGTGAATCTCTGATTTTGAGGCCAATCTGGTCTATAGAGCAAGTTCCAGGATAGTCAGAGCTATAACGAGAAACCCTAATTTGAAAAAACACAAAACAAAAACCAAAAAAAAGTTATGGGCCTGGAGACATGGCTCAGTGGTTAAGAGCACTGACTGTTTTTCCAGAGGATCCAGGTTCAATTCCCAGCAACCACATGAATGATGAACTGTAACTCTAGCTCCAGGAGATCCAACACCCTCATACAGACATGCATACAGGAAAAACACCAATTCACAGAAAATAAGAATAAATAAACCATTAAAAAAACAACAACCAAAAAACCAGAAGACCTGTGATAAGCAGCTAAGGTGGATATTTAACATACCGAAGTGAACCTGGCTTCCAGATTCTCCCAGCATCCTTCAGCCCTTACATGGGACTTTCCAACACAGGGGCTGAGATACCCGTCTCCCAGAGTCTCTTCCCTATATAATGCAGACATTTTGGTCTCTCTCCCTGTATGCACAGACTCTTTTTCTTCTTCCTCCCCATGGCAAGTTCCCTGCCTTGTTCCTTGGGAATCTGAACCTGCCTGAGAACAGCTTCCCAATAATCCTGCCTTTATCTATTTTAATCTGGCTTGAAAAGACTCATTTCAGCGGCGGAGAATAACATCAATTTTAAATACATGGCAGCCTAATGCACCAAGGTATAAATAGCTGAAGAGTATTGCTTCTTACACTGATGTAATGTTTCATCTCTCCGTGCAAACTTTTAGGGTCTGGGCACTCTCCGGACCATGGGCAAAGAAGTGAGAGCAACCACTGGATTGGACAATATTGGCTAAGCTGAAATTGAAACGTCAGTGGTTGCTCAGTGTAGAGCACTTGCCTTCTAAGTAGCAAGAGAACAAGAGAAACTGGTGCCAGGTGGAACCTCCCCTCCCCTCCCCTGCCCCACACTCCTCAGGATGCTTCAAGGCAGGTCAGACATTGGGTCAGGGTAACCTGGCTGCTTGAGAGGAGTCAGGAAACATATGGAGGTTCAAGCCTCAGTTCTTCCCCAGCTCCAGGCTTTTCTGTCTGTAAAGTACAGATAACACCTATTTCAGCAGAGTTATGGAAGGCTTTCACTGCAACCCCAGCACTCGAGAGGAGAGGCAGAGACAGATGTTCGAGGTGACCTGAGTTTGGCCCCTGGAGTCCATGTAGAAAGCCAGCTAGAGTTGTCTACATCTGTACCCTGAGCGTTCTTGAGGCAGGACAGAAGGAGCAAGATTTCAGAGACATGAGAAGGAAAAGCATCCACAGCCCCTCCAAGCTATGAAGAATCGCAGAGTTAGTCAATGTTAGTTGTAAAGGACTGTGATATTGTTATTACTTTCATAGATATCATCTAGACTATTAATGCTACGATAGCAGTGACTCAAGGGGTAAGGCTTGGATGTCTATGACCTTGGGCAGGACTTCATTATTTTCCCCAGATAGAGCCTGAAACTCTCACACAAAAAAGAAAGATTCCCTGTGGGTGGGACTTTTTACCCTATCAACTGTGATCCTATCAGGTACCCTCAGCAACCTCCCACTGATAAGACAGTAATGTCAAATCCACTAAACTCCTACTCACGATTGTTGCTATGCAAATCATGAGCTTGGACTCCAAGGGGCCCCCAGGGTTGTCTGCCTTTCAAGCTCTGCTCGCTCTCAGAACACCCCCCCATGACCCCCTGCCCCCCCACCTCCCCACCTTCTCCACCCCACTCCCACCCCCCATGGTTAAGCCTGTACTAAAATATCTTCAAATAAAATCCCCAGCACTGCTGCACAAACTGACTGGTCCTGACATTCTCTTCAGTGTCAAAGTCTCCAATCCTGGTGTGGCTGAAGCTAAGGTCCCTATAACTCTTGGGGAAATCGTGAGCTGCTGAGAGGGACAATGGGGAGCTGGATGCCAGAGAACTGCCCAGAAGCTTGTGAGTCAATTAGCCTGGAGCATACAGACAGCCTAAGAAACAAGTGCCCTGCAAAGCTGTCCTCTGATCTCTCTACACATGAGCTGTGGCATGCACATGTCTACGATCACACACACTGTACATCATTTGCATACATACATGCTGCGTACACACCGAAAAGTAAACCAGTCAATAAACGGCAGTATTTCTTCATGAGTGGTGTGATGCTTTAATGAGAACTGTGCCCTATAGGCTCAGGTATTTGAACACTTGGCCCCCCAGTTGTTGATGCTGTCTGGGGGAGGTGGTGCATCTGGGCAGGAGGAAGTACATCGCAGTGGGCGGGCTTCGGGAGGTTCTAGCCTCGTCTCACTTCCTGTTTGCTTTCTGTTTTGTATTTCTGGCTAAAGATGTGATCTCCCAGCTTCCAGTCACCTTACCTGCTGCTTGCGGCCTCCCAGACCCCTCTACCTCCCCTCTCTACCTCCCCCCCCCCCCGCGCCCATGATCACAATGGGCTTCTACTCTGAAACCTCGGGAAAGCTAAAAGAAACACTTCACTGTTGCTTTTGCTCTTATCATAGCAACTGAAAAGACTCTCAGGGGCGGATTGGGAGCATGAGAGGAGCCAGCAAGCACGAACGGCATGAAATCTTTTATGAAATGGAGTCCATCTGGGACGGTGGTTCATCTTATTAGGCCAGCCCACATGAAAGGCAGAAAGAGGCGGGAGGATCCAATGTTCAGGGTCACTCTTGGCTATACGGTGAGTTTATCTGGGCTATGTAAGATTCTGTTTTAAAAACCAAACCAAACCGAGAAACTGCAGATGTGGATTCCATAAAAGGAAACCTGATTCAAGTCAAGGATGGTGGCACACTTCTCTAACCCTGTCCTCAGGAGGCTGAGGCAGGAGGATCTGAAACGCATAGCCATTCTCAGGTGCCCAGTGATTTTGAGTCCAGCTTGCACTACAGAAAAACAGGAACAGAACTGACCCAAGCAGGAATGTAAAAATCAGAGCAGGCCTTCTTTTCTCCTGAAAGTGTTTCTTTTTTTGATATCAACTATTATTGCCTTATAAGGCTTTTTCTCCCGTCTTTTCTGGTCCTGGAATTGAACTTGGGGCCTAGAACATGCTAGGGATGTTCTTTCCCAGTGAGCTAAATCTCTGACCTCTTTTTGCTTGCCATTTTGAAGACCAGGTTGACCTCAAACTTGTGATTTCCCTGCCTCAGTCTCCCCAGTAGCTGGGGTGACAAGTACATGCTATTGCTCCCTACTACAGCTTACAGTTGAGACTAGAATTTAGGCTAGAATGAAGTATGGTTCATTTAGATTTCTGAATCTGATTGATTTCTATCTAATTGAGCGTTGTTCAACAGAAGAAGGTTAACCAAGGCTGGTCTGGAAGCTGAGCAGGTCCGCACGTCACCGTTAACTAACCCCACAGGCTTAAGAAACTCGCAATACCAACTTCTCTGCCTTAAAACAGACCCGCAATCTTACTGAACCATCTTCCTGAGGTGTTGAGTGGATTCCCCAGGTATTGTTGGCCAAGCACTTCCAGGAAGAAAGCAACATATTAAATATCACCAGGCCAGGTCTTATCTCCCTGGGGACTATCTAGCAAATCTTTCATTTGAAGCTGGCTCTCTTCTGCCACTATGTCCCTTTCTGAGTCCTGCTTAGAGATTGCATAAGCAGAAGAAACAGCCAAGTTAGCAAGTATGGTGGGGGGCGGGGTCGCTGCGGTGAGGCACAGGAGGAGGAAACCTATAAGCTTTTCCTCCTGTTGCTGAGATGGTTGGAGTAACGCTATTGAGGCAGGGTTTCTCTGTGTAGCTTGGGCTATCCTAAACTCACTTCGTAGACCAGGCTGACTTCCAAGTCAAAGATCTGCCTACCTTTGCCTGCCCAGTGCTGGGATTAAAAGTCATGCCCCCCCACCACCACTGCCTGGTGAAAATGTCAAGGTTTTGAGAAAGCAAGCGCAGTTTCTGCTGGAGGACCCTCCAGTTTGTATATTATGGGCTAAGAAATAAAATAGTCCAACAGCCACTAATGCAACATAGGAACTAGAATCTCAGGTTGGGAGCTCCCTGAGATCGTACCATGTCGGAAGATGTGACCAATGTCTGCACTCCTGTGACCGCCTCCAGCAGTGTTTGCAGAATTATCTCCATAGTCAGCACTCAGGCAGTCGATGCAACTGATTAGGAAGCACTTTAGTTAAACCTTGAAAACAGGTTACTGTTGGAAGGCTTGCCCTGTATCCTTAGGCAAAAGTCATGAGGGTAAAATGTGGACTGATGGGCTGGAGAGATGGCTCAGTGGTTAAGAGCACTGACTGCTCTTCCAGAGGTCCCGAGTTCAGTTTCCAGCAACCACAGGGTGGCTCACAACCATCTGTAATGGGATCCAATGCCCACTTCTGGTGTGTCTGAAGACAGCTACAGTGTACTCATATACATAAAATAAATAAATCTCAAAAAATTGTGGACTGATGTAGGCATAATGTTATTGTACACTGTGTAAAGATTATTCTTGCATTATTCAAATGCATGTTTCTGTGCCCCTATACATGGTTGCAATCATCATTCTGAGAATCTCCTGTCTCAATGTTGTGTAAACACTGCTCCCCAATTATTCCCTGACTGGTCAATAAAGAAGCTGATCAGCCAGTCACTGAGCAGGGGGAGGGAATCAGGGCTAGCTGCCTCCAGGTCAAAGGAAGGAGAGAGAGAAAGTGGGGATTTAGGCAGAGGAGAGGGTTCAAGAGACACCAGAAGAAAACAGCTGGTGCAGAGAAAGCCAGTATCTTGGGGATTTGGGTTGGGAGGTAGGCAGATTATTTTAGAGGATTAAAATGGATTAATACTGCTCAGTTATTGTGCCTTAGAGCTGTTAAATAGTCCTTCATCACACATTTGGGAGCTCATTGGGTTAAGAGAAAACTGCAACGCTTATGAAATCAACACTAAAAGACTGAAAAAGGAAGCTTGCAGTAGGAGGGCAATCCATGCAGAGAAGGGGCGGAGCATCTGTAGGGGGCAGGGCATCTGGAGGGGGCGGAGCATAAGTGAGCAGAAGTGCAAGGAATGCTCACTCCTTTAGAGCTATTCTCTTGAAGGACTGATAGCTCAGCTTACCTTCCTTTTATTTTGCTAAAGTTCAATTAATCTATTCCAAGATAGAAAGCCTGGAAAAATAAAGTCTATCACTTTAAGATGCCGGGAGCCTTCCAGTGTTGCTATGGACACGTGGGTGTTTACATCAGATTCCGTTGCCACCTGCAGCTGGGATATTAGTAAAGACTGACCCAGAGTCCACTGGGACATGGGATGGTGGAAACTGAATCATTGGTCTCAATGAAAGTCTCAGTGGTTCTTGCTGCAGGGAGGACTGCATCTAGCTGCTCTAGTATTCTACTCCCAGAAACGGTGGTGGTAGTCATCTTTGTGGTTCAGCCTGTTTCTCCAAAGGCTAGATGTGGCCTGTGAGCTGGCTCAGTGGGCAATAAAGCCTACAACCTGAGTTGTCCCCTGACCTGTATGCATGCACAACACACACACACACACACACACAAACACACACACACACACACACACTTTTTAAGGCCTAGGCAAATTTGAGTCTTACTAGGTTGGCTCCAATTTCACTTTTTTGGGGGGCGGTAAACCTTTTCTGTTAAGGCTCCCTGCAGGAGAAGAAATCCCCTAATAGTCATATTTGGGTCTCATCCTACTAGGAGAGAAGGGGATTCTACCCATTTTTAAGCGATCTGACAGGGAAGTGGGTTGGGTAGGCAGAACCGGTCATCTGAGCCTGGCACTGCTATTCACAGGCGGGTAAGCAGAAACCCAGCCAAAGGTCAAATATTTCCATTCCCCTCACGGTGGTTAACTTGCCTGCCGTAAGCCTTGGCTCTTCATATCTCATACCTGCTGCCGGATGTTTAAAGCACATTGTTAATAATTGTTAGAAATGAGAATCCTGAAGATTCCTAATGCAAAACAGCGGGCCAGAGAGGCAATGACAATCATGGAAATTACCACCAGGTATCAGACCCCTGAGAACAGGTATCTGGTCTCTGGGCTTCTTCCTGGCCTTTCCCCACATCGAGCAAGGGTAATGGATACTGCAGTTGCTAAAGAGAGGCAGCCGGGGTGGCCAGTGACTCTGTTACTTCAAGTGTGCCCACGGCGGGGGTGAGTTACTCCAGTCATGTGCACCTTGCCTTTAACGAAGCCAAGAAATGATCTCCTATGGCTGATGTGAAGTACGAGTAAATTAATGCCGCCAAGACGCGTAGGGTACTTCCAGGCACTCGGGGTACCACGTTCACTATTGCCATGAACGTCGTTGTCACTTAAGGCGCATGGTGAATTCCATTCTTTGTAGAAGTCCGGGGCTAACTGATGAGGACCATGTGCTGTCATTTCATAAGCCACACTAGAGAGCTGCTCTCAATAACTCTACCAGAAGAAACAGCGACACCCACTGATGTCCTTTAGACAGCCCTGGCTTCCTCTGAGACTCCTCCTCCTCCCTTCTCTTCATTAACATCTATTTAGAAAGGTTTAGAAATGATTCTAAACACAGTTGATAGTCTTTTTATTACCATTACAGTTTAGGAGCTGGAGAGCTAGGTCAGTGGGTAAGAGCACGTACTGCTCATCTGGGGAATCGTGGGGTTTCAAGACCCAGCACCCGACGCACTGACTCACCACTGTCTGTTACTCCTGTTCCCCAGCATCTGACACCCTCTTCTGGCTTCCACAACAGGCAAAATACCCATACGCGTGAAATATATTCAAAAAGAATTTCTAAATTACATCTTAAACTTGTTTGGTGTGAGTGTATACATGCATACACACATATATGTACATGTAGGAGCACATATGACATGTAGTAAGTGTGGAGGTCAAAAGGCAGCTTGCAGGAGTCTGTTTTCTGCTTTCTGCCATGTGAGTTCTGGGGGATTGAATGTAGGTTAGCAGGTCAGCAGGTCAGCAGACATGGTGGCAAAAGCCATCTTTACCCACCGAACCGTCTCCCCAACATGTCATGCTTGGCTGGTCAGATATAGGATCTCATGGACCTGGCTGGCCTTGAACTCCCTATTGCAGTAAAGGATGTCCTTGAATTCCTGCCTTCACCTCTCAGGGGCTATGCTACCATGCCTGGGTTTATGTAGTGCTGGGGACTAAACCCAGGGCTCCATGTATGCTAGCTAGGCATTTCAACCAACTGGGGCTACATCTGCAGCCCAGAACACAGATGCCACGGTAAGACAACCTGATACACAGACATCAGGGCTTAAAAACAGATACACTAAATGGTGATTGATCAATACATAGCTGTCCATAAGACAAACCAGGATCCCTGCCCCACCTGATACTCTCATCTTCAGGTGCCTAAGTCCATTACATTAAGATTGCAGAATTATCATCATAAAATCTACACATACACTCCCATACACTTTAACCATATCTAGATATGTACAATACTAACTGCAGTAGCTGTAGTCACATGGCCTTATACAGGGAGCAGTGACAGAGGTCAGCACATGCTCAGTGCTGATGCAATCTGAGTCAGCGGGTGTGGTGTGGAGGAGCTTGGGGCAAGAGACAATGGGATACAGTCAGAGATGCCATGACCCGAGTTTCCTAGCTGGATGGACATCTGAAAATCACCTTTGGAGCGTTAGAAACCACCCGTGCTTAGGATTCAGCCATGGGGGAGTCTCTCTGTGGGCATCTTTTGTTTTGAAAAGAGCCGTAAGTGATTCCTTTGTGCACCTGCAGTTAAGATCTCTGAGTCAACAGCAGCCAGCACAGTTAGACTTGCACATACACTGAAATTCCCATGCCTGGTCCTGCCCAGGCCAACTGAGTCAGGAACTCCAATGCTGGCGTTAAAAGTTCTCATGGGCGGGGAAATTGTCCAGAGGGTGCTGACAGATGAATTTACCATTCTACTCTTACGCCCAAAGTGGGGCTCATGGATGGCCAAGGGCCATAGCTGAAAGGGACTATTCCTACGGAGAAAGAACAAAGCGGTTCACTGACTAACTGTGACTGAGGCTAGGGGATGGGGGGGGGGATAAGGGATGCTAACCTCTCTCATTCTCCCTCGGGCTCTGGCATCCACGTGTGTCTGTACTCAGCATGAGATTCTGGGACGGCACAGTGTGGCTGCTAATGTTAAATGTCAACTTGACTGATCTAGGTTTGATGGGGAGATGGGCCTCTAGTGATGACTGGGAGGCAGAGGGTATATCTTGATTCATTTAATTGATGTGGGAAGATGTATCTTAATTGTGGTTAATTGTGGGTAGGACCATTTCCTAGAGCAGGGATCCAGGACCTTGTCAGTGGAGAATGTGAACCTAGCACTAAGATCTTGGGGTCAGGGGGTGGTGGCCCAGGCTACCTTGTATCTCAACTGTACTTTAATTATGGTTAATGTACAAACATATTAGTCAGCAAGATGATGACACAGCAGTGGTTCTCAGCCAGAGCAGGGCCTGTTCTGTAGGAGAAGGTTCACAGAGTTCATTTGTGTCTATTCTCTACCCTGATTTGTCAAGAGCGATCTGGCTGGACAGGGAATAAGAGAATAAGCCAGGATCCGTGGTTTGGGAATGCTTAATGTATAAAATGTACAGCATGGTTTCCCAAATGAACAGCGCCCCGGAGAAGGGAATCTTTCAGAATCTGTAAGTACAGACATAAGGGAAAAACCGACTACCCATTGTCTTTGCATAATCTACGTGTATGAGTGGTTTCCCTGTGTGCGTGTGTGTGTGTGTGTGTGTGTGTGTGTGTATGTGTGTGTGTGTGTGTGTGTGTGTGTGTGTACCACTGGTGTGCCAAGCTCCTGAGGAGACCTGAAGGTGTCACTGGATGCCCTGGAATGGGATTTACAGACAGTTGTAAGCCATCATGTGGGTGCTAGGGATTGAACCTGGGTCCTCTGCAAAAGCGTCCAGTGCTCTTAATAGCTGAACTTTCTTTCCAGCCCCAGACCATTCATTTTTTGATCCTTTGATTTTAATTCAAATGCACCCATGACCTTCAGCAAACATTTCTTCTGAAGCTCTCCCAGGGCAACAGGAGGCACTCTTGACAGCTGCTCTTCCCAGAATCACCTGCTTCTTTTCCTCCACGGATAATACACCTTTTCAGAATTTTTGTTCCCTTCTTTTAAAAGTTATTCTAAAGGTGTTCACACAAACAAAGTGAAAGGAAAAAAAAAAAGCTACCCAGAATATCCAGCTACCCTGGTACCCAAATCCAACAATCACCACTTGGAAAACATACACAGAGGGGAAGCGGTTGGGTAGATATCTCCATGGATGAAGACACTTGCTGTACCAGAGGTCAGAGCCCCAGCCAGGAAGGCATGGTGGCCACCTGCGATGCCAGCACTCGGAAGGCAGAGACAAGCATCCCTGAAGCAAGTGATGAAGCCGGACTAAGTGATATCAGTTAGCTCTGGTCTCAAGAGGGACTCTGCGTCAGTGACTAAGGGGGAGAGTAATCAAGGCAGACACTAGAAAATAACGACTTCAGGCCTCTGCAAGTACATGCATGCACACAGCCAGCCAGCCAGCCAGTCAGACAGACAGACAGACAGACAGACAGACAGACACACACACACACACACACACACACACACACACTGTGGAGGTTTACATGAGAACACCCCCTCATAGGCTCATAGATTTGAATGCTCAGTCCACAGTGGTAGACCTGCTTGAGAAGGATTAGGATTAGGAGGTGTGGCCTTGCTGGAAAAGGGTGTGACAGGGGTAGGCTTTGCATTTCTGCTTCTGGATCGGACTTAAGCCCTCAGCTGCTGCTCCAGCACCATGCCCGCCCGCCCGCCCGCCTGCCCGCCTGCCACCAAGCGCTGGGCCATGATGGCCTAATGCCATGACAGTCATAATGGGACTGACTAATCCTCTGAAACACTAAGCAAGTCCTCAACTAAATGCTGCCGTTTATAAGTTGCCTTGGTTGTGGTATATCCTCACAGCAATACAGCAGTAATTTAGAGATACCGCGCATCATCACCCACAAAATAAACCCTTCCCCCCTACACACATACACACTGACAAACTTGCTTTATCCACGGAGAGATGAACCATTGGGAAGTAAGTAGCTGGCGTCATTCATTCATTCCTGAAAACTAGGTGATGTGTTTGTTCCCTTATAACCCACAGACTCTCCTGCATAACCTTGATTAAAACTCTTTGTTTTTAGACAGAGTTTCTCTGTGTAGCCTTGGAAGTCCTGGGACTTGCTCTGTAGACCAGACTGGCCTTGAACTCAAGAGATCCAGGGCGTTAGGGTTAAAGGCATGTGCCACCTCTGCCCCTAAAACACTTTTTAAAAATATTTATTTATTTATTTAATGTACATGAGTACACTGTCTCTGTCTGCAGACACACCAGAAAAGGGCATCGTATCCCATTGCAGATGGTTGTGAGCCACCATGTGGTTGCTGGGAATTGAACTCAGGACCTCTAGAAGAGCAGCCAGTGTTCTTAACCACTGAGCCATCTCTCCAGCCCTCTAAACCATTTTTTATGATTCACATTCCTCCCACATTGGTCAAGGACTTGACTAAGTGGTCTTCACTGACAAGCTAGTCAATAAAGAAAACATCTTCTGATCTCTACAATGCTTGGGGTTTTATTTGCTTTCCCCCCCCCCCGAAGGCTCTTGGTGTGCTGTGGTCTCTGACTGTAGAAGGGTAGAGATGGCCACATAGGTCAGTGGTTCTCAACCTGTAGGTCGTGACCCCTTTGGGAGTTGAGTGACCCTTTCATAGGGGCAACCCAAGATCACTGGAGAACAGATATCTACATTATGACTCATAACAGTAGCAAAATTAGTTATGAAGTAGCAATGCAAATAATTTTAAGATTGGCAGTCACCACATCATGAGGTATATTAAGGGTAGCAGTGTCAGGAAGGCTGAGAACGACTGCCATGGGTGTTTCTAAGACTGAAGGTGCTGAACTGACCCCCAAGAGTAACAGCTTCATCTTGAAGCTTTGGGTCTTTCCTTTCTTTTCATAGATCATTAGTTCTGAGTTCATCCTGTCTTGGTAACAGCTACCAACCAACCCAGGGAAGCGATGAATATTGAGAACATTTATTTTTGATTTATACTTTGATTCTGATATAGTCATTGAGGTTTTAAAAGCCCATGCCAGACCGAGTCTCTCTCTCTCTCTCTCTCTCTCTCTCTCTCTCTTTCTCTCTCTCTCTGTCACCTATTTGTGGATCAGATTTAAGCTCTCAGCTACTGCTCTAGCACCATGCCTGCCGCCTGCCTGCCTGCTGCCTGCCTGCCTGCCTGCCTGCTGCCTGCCTGCCTGCCTGTTGCCTGCCTGCTGCCTGCCTGCCTGCCTGCTGCCTGCTGCCTGCCTGCCTGCCTGCTGCCTGCCTGCCTGCTGCCTGCCTGCCTGCCTGCTGCCTGCTGCCTGCCTGCCTGCCTGCTGCCTGCTGCCTGCTGCCTGCTGCCTGCCTGCTGCCTGCTGCCTGCCTGCTGCCTGCCTGCTGCCTGCCTGCCTGCCGCCATGGTCCCAGCCATGATGGTCATGGACTAACCCTCTGAAACTGTAAGCAAGTTCTCAATTAAATGCTTTCTTTTATAAGTTGCCTTGGCCATGGAATATCTCCACAGGTATGGTGTGGTGCTGATGGTGGAAAACATCATAATTTCAGACCCTTGCTCTGAAACAAATAGCTAATAAGAAATGATGGCCACAGTTCTATTTAATGAGGAGTCCACAATGGGTCTTGTATGAATGTAAAGTTATGCGGGGTTCACTTAAAGCACAGAGAATGATGTCAATATATTGTCTAATACCTTATGTAACTGGGAATGTGCAAAAACCAGGATGAGCATACTAGTCTCTTTAGAAAGTCTCTACCAATACCTGGTGACACCAGGAACCCAAGAGAACATAGTCAATTACTAGTTTATTACCCCGGGCTGTCTCAGATTTACGCCCACCTAAAACCCATGACATATGCCACACCTATAATCATTAGACAAAGGTTATTTTTCTTTAAAGTCTAACACTGAAATGCCTCTGTATTTCCCTCTGGAAGACCTGCTTATTAAGAATGTTCTAGCCAGTGTAATGTAGCATTCACTGCACGTCATTGCGAAGTACGACACATACCCGTGGGTGTGACATCAGCCTGCCCAGACATGTGGGAGTTCCAAAGGACTGACCACCTATTGCTGAACTCCAGCTTGGGTGTGGGTGACTGTCATCACCTTGTGCCATGAGATAGATGCCACAAGCTACTTTCAAGTTGGTTTATGGTTCATGCAGATTCATCAGTCACTGGGACCCGACCATGATCCTTCAAAACCAGGCACTGTTTGTGTCTCTACATTTTTCTAGAACCATTCTCAATCCATGTGCCCCAGGACTATATCCCTGGGTCTTCTGACAGCATGCATTATCCAATCAACCATAAAACCGGAAGAAAAACTAAACAAGCAATGAATGAACCTGCAGCGATGCTGGGACAACAGAAAATACCACCATGCCTTGGGAAACCCTGAACTGAACAGATCTAAAGCAGGACTGATTTCATCTATGACGGCTCGTTATATACTTCCAGTGGACATGCACACTTAACTTAGCAACCCTTCACGTGAATAACGTCAGCTAACTGAACAGCAAATGCCTTTGACTTAGAGACAAGAAAAGTATAGATGACTTCTCTAAGATGCTGCAAGTTCCCCTCTGTGGGATATGCAAAAGAGAAAGACATTTCTGATTATGGTGCAGCTACTGGTTTTAACTGGTTAGTATCTGCAAATTTACAAACACTAAATCAGAAACAGCATAGATGCTATAAACAGACATACATTAGATATCAATTTACATTAGATATAGGTATAGATATGTAGAATAGATTTAGATATAGATTAGATAGAGATATGGATATGTAGATTAGATATAGATGAAGATATAAATGATGATATAGACATAGATAGCTGCTATTGTTATGCGACCGAAAGCTTACCTGCTCTTTGGATGGTACCAAAAGTTCCTCGATCATCATGCTGTCCCTCGCATAGGAGCTTCTGTTCAAGGTGTAGGACCTATCCGAACTGAAGGAGCGGAGGCTGTTGTATTTACAGTCACCCATTCAACAGTGGGAGGTGATGATGGAATGAAAGAAAATAAAGGCATGCAACTTTAAGAACAGGCAAGATGGCTAAAAATACCGACAAATGTGCTTTTTTGTGGTTTTTTTTTTCTTTTTTCTTTTTTTAAGGAAAGGTATCAAAATTAAATTCTTTAGATGGACTGAATTTCACAATTGAGATTTTAAAATTTGGCCAATTTGGGGTCAAATCTGAATTGAAGCACATGGTGACATTAAATACTCTGCTACGGCAGTGAACCAGCATGGCACTGAGGAGAACCTCTGTCTGATAACACTAGTTTCTTTCTTTCTTTTTTTTTTAATGATTTATTTATCTTATATGCATTGGTGTTTTGCCTGCATATTTGTCTGTGTGGGGATGTCGGATTCCCTGGAACTGGAGAAACAGGCAGTTGTGGGTTGCCGTGTGGGTGCTGGGACTGGAACCCAGGCCCTCTGGTAGAGTAGCCAGTGCTCTTAACCACTGAGCCATCTCTCTGGCCCCAACAAGAGTGTTTCTTAAGAAGAAGATTTTGTTAGAGGTGCCTCTTCCAGTCCAACTCTGCTGCTTTTCACACTTAGCTGGGACTGTGTCTGCTGAGGTGGAGGGGGGTCTGTGAGTCCTTGGCAATCAGCTATGGCTTTGCATACTAAGAGCTCTGGTTTGGAGCTGCCTCTCAAGGGGACGGTTTCAAGAAGAGAAATAAAAACATTGTCACATGCACTTATTGGTTTTAGTCCAGGAGTTATTCACATACCCTGTATTCAAATCCTGCTTTTCCTTGGTTTGACTTTTTTCTTTCTTCTAGCTACTCTTACGCTTTCTAGATTCTCCCATCAACTGTCCCTGAATTTTCCAGCGTGCAGCCCACACTCTGCCTGTGTGGACCCCTTAAATTGAAAGCCAGTAGAGTATGAGGACATGGGAGGCTGATTCTAAAATATGATCGCAGTTAAGGCTCCATAGATCTACGTAAGTCCTGGGAAGCACAGTGATCACTAATCTAAGTCTTGGGTAAATGGCTTTCTCAGGATCCTCTGGGGAGAAAGAGGATGGTGGCTTTGAGGAACAGCTCCAGTGTCCACTCCCGCTACCCTACTTAACTGGCAGGCTTTCAGAAAAGGATATTCTGTCACCTCTTTGTGAGGAGGTTTCCCATCTAATCCTTCGTGAAGCAGAGCTTCCGGAAGGGAAAGAGCTGAGGTGAAGCCTAGACTTGACTCCCTAGCTGTGATATAACTAGGATTATATACACTGACTCCTTTTATCTTGGGGTCCTCATTGGTAGAGGGAATGAGAACCACAGGAAATCAGTAGTTTGTTTCATAATATTGGTCACTTAAATGATAAAGTGGGTCTAAGCTCGAGTCTTGGCATTGCCACCAATTGACCCAGTCAGATTTTGGCATTGTCTTTGCCTTGTGAGAATGCGCACACGGGAAGCGAGCAAAGAATAGAACAAGAGGGCATGCCCCCTTTATACAGCGGGATGTTTCTCCTGCTGGCTGAAATATCATCAGCCCTTACACACATCAGAGGCTGGGTCGTTCCTTCAGGACCAGAGTCTCAGCTTTCTCCGAATCTCATGCTCATGCCTCTGACTAACGTTCATTCCGAGGCCGTTACCAAACATGCTTAGCAAATATTTACTGATTGCGTCCAGCACCATCCAGGCACAGAGGCGCTTCCCCAGCAAGCCAGGCTGGTCACATGGTCAAGCTTCCTTTCTCATCTTTGTTTCTTCTTCTTCCTCCCCTTTCTAGACTCTTAGCATCTCTTCAACAGAGCAGACGCTTCCCTTGAGTGCTTCCCTTCAACACTTTTACTTTCTAAACCACACATTTCTTCAAATCAGGATTGGCATTCCGTGACATGTCAGTGTTGGGCAGTAGCTGTATTGTATATAGGCAACCATTTAAAAGCTTTTAAGAGGGGTTGCACAACTGTGGTCTTTTCAGCTTTCAAGTCTAAGATTTGTGGATCCTTCACCTCCCTGTTTGTCCGTGAGTGGCAGTTGCAGGTCAGAGTTCAGACTTGGTCCTAGCCACAGAAATGCTTCAAGTTGGGATTCCTAAGGAAACCTACTAAGTGTCACCCCAACACCTTGATTCACCACAGTACTCCCAGGACCAGAAAAATGTTGATTATTTACATAAGGCGGTCTAGAAAGCTTTAGGTTGATTTGTTGTTAGGTTTTGCTTTGCTTTTTTCAAGACAAGATTCTTTGTGTAGCCTTCCCTGGCAGTCCCGGAACTTGCTCTGTAGACCAGGCTAACCTCAAACTCAGAAATCCACCGGCCTCTGCCTCCAGGGTGCTGGGATTAAAGGTGTGCATCACCATCACACAACTTTCAGTTGGTTTTTAACTATGGTCAGAGAAATTATTTGTAGCCATCATTATAACCTAAGTGTTAGATGCAGGACCTGTTAGAAAACCATGCTTCCTTGGGCTAAGACATTATTAGGATGTTTGGGATAGCTCAAACAAGCAGCCACCAGCGAACAGACTGGACTTTTCTTTAGAACCAACAAACCCTTTTCACTTCGGTCATGCGTTCTATTATAAAACTTGTTAAGGGAGGGGCACTTCTTAAGTGTCCATTTACTATTATATAGGTCAGATTCCTTTTCATAGATTTGTATTTTTATTTCCTTTCCCAAGCATAACTGATTTCCTAAAACAAAAAAAAAACAAAACAAAACAAATTTTTTTTCTTTTTAAAAAAAGCACATTGCAGGCCAGCACAGCACAGCACAGCACAAATGCCAAAGAAAATAAAAAATGGGAATATGGGTTGGGGACAGGCAGAGGAACACTACAAAAGCGCCACATTTCTTACCTTATCTTGGGACTATTTTAAAGTATTTTTAGGAAAAAAAAATTAAAACCAGGAGAAAGGGAGTGTAAAAATAAAATAAAATCAGACAGAAAAAAAAAACAAGAAAAAAAAACAAATGTTATAGTTGAATGACTCATACAGTGAACGTCCCTTTAAATGTTACACTCAGAATAATTGACTTGATAGTGCTCTAACGATATGCTTTAGAAACATTAAATTATTAATTATTTAAAGAGATAACTATAAACACGCGCCATGAGAAATATTTGCCTCTGACCATAACATGAGAGAGGCAACACTCAGGTTTCATAGCTCACTCAAAGCGAATGGCTAGAATTTTCTAACAAGGAAGGAGAAAGCAGCTTGCTTTGGGAGGATAAATGGCACCCAATTCTATATAAAAGACAAAAAAAAAAATCAAGATCATTGAAGGGACCAGGCGTTTTAGTCATAACTTCTTAGGATCTGTGATTGAAATGTTGTACATTTTAAAAGCCCCCCCCCCCCCACACACCTCTTCTTGTCGGTGACACCTGCTCGGATCAGATCTGCAAGCCTTTTAGGAATGTATTTATAAAGAAAAACTTTTACTGGCTCCTGTTGAGATTCCGTTGAAAAGGCCATGCGGTATCTAAACTGGTTTCACTAACCACACTGGGAACAATCCCCGAGGTTTACTTTGTGGGAAGTGCCATTTACTATTAGACAATGAAACTTTTTACAGCGGATTCCTAAACCATAGGAAAATGTCCTCGGGGCTCTCGCTTAGAAGGTTTAATTATTAGCTTTAAAATAACTTGACAGTCAGCAAACACGTTGTTGAGCCACACCAGGGGAAAAGAATTCCCAGTCTCTTGGACAAGGTCCTGTTCCTTCACACAGTGAGTGACTTGTAAGTCAAGGCTTTCTCCCTTCAGCTGTACCGGCTGAAATTGCTGCCTGTGACTCTCAATAAGCCACAGTCACACTCCTAGCAGGCCCGTTGACCAACACACTAATGGCACAACCTCCATTGCCTATGCATGGCAGACAGTTTACAGTTTGTTTTTATCATCAAGGGTGCTGCCTAGCAACCACGATTTAATTCTTCACTAGCCAATATAGCAAATGATCCATAGACAAATTTCTTACGTATCATTACTAGAAAGACCTTCCAGTAGGGAGCACGTTACTTTGGAAACATGAGACTCAGGCTGGTTTTTGCCCATTTATCAGGGAGCTCATGTGGCACCGTGCTGGAGGCCGACGGCAAAGAGGGAGAAGGGAAGAGCAAGGCTTGACCTGTTTTAGCATACGAGACTACACACCGCAAATGACGAGGAAAAAAAAAATCACAGAGTGTGCATGTGTGCGCGTGCGCTTGTGTGCACACACATGCGAGTGTGTGTGTTCACATCGAGAACATTCCGCGGGATTCACATGGCATCCAAAGAGCACATTCTGGAGTCATGAGGGAGATGGGAATGATGCTGGCTTATGACAGATCATGGTGGTTGTAAGCAAACTCTGAAAAAGCAAAAACAGCAACAACAACAAAAATGTCCCCCAGCGATAATAAATACACTACCTGGCAGAACGGGCTCCGAGACTGAAGCCCACGTAACCCTCGGCAGGCAGGGAGTCATCGCCCAGCTCTTTAAGGTCCTGTGGCCCGAGATACTTATCAGTGTCCCCCGTGATGGCATCTTCACCTGCAGGCGGAGAGCAAGCCAGTCAGAAGCCCTCCCTCTCGACTATGTGGCAATCGGGGAGAAAACTGACGCTCATGGTCTTATCTCCTTTCCAGGCACCCCTGTAGGTTTTTTGTTTGTTTGTTTGTTTTTAACTGCCATACAGAAAGAAACAGTGAAGGGAAAGGTTAGTTCCCCATCGCAGGGGCCGACTGGAGAAGCAAGCCCAGTTAGTGTTAGTGATCAATGTAAGCATGACCCTGGCTCCCTCCCTGCCCCCCAGGGTCAGTTCATTAGAGAGATGGAGCTTATCTATCAGGTGAGTTCTCCACCCCCCCCTTTACCACCCATGATGACAGCGTCTTGTTTGAATGGACACAGCCTGCACAATAAGGCCTTAAGTCGCTGATACTGTCCTTAAAGTGAGGGAAGGGAACGGCTTTATTTAGTTATCGATTTGTGTGCGTTAGTGTGCACATGCCAAAGTGCACTTGTGGAGGTCAGAGGACAATCGTGCGAGTCGGTTCTCTGCTTCCATTACGTGGGTTCCGGGATCAAACTTAGTCAGGCTTAGCAAGTGCTTTTAAACCAAAACCTGCCTGGGAAAGAGACTAGTGGTTGTTCTTTAAACCAGTTTCCTCTTAGGAATTTCAGGCTGGGGCAGATCTATTCTGAGTTTTGTGAGTTAATGGTGGGAGCTATACCCGCTTGCCTGGGAGATCTCGGAGCACATTAATTTGAACTGTTTCTAAACCTCTCAGAGGAATAGTCAGCTCAGCTGTTACCACCACTTAAAGTCTACTTGCAAAGCAACTAACTCTGCCTTTTAAAAGACTAGCCCTGAGCTGGGGGCTCCTGCAGCCAGAAAGGGGGACCGTAGGGACTGTGCTCCAACTTTCCACACAAAGAGTTAATGCATGCAAAATGCTCTTCCGAGAGCTCTGTGTGCCTAGTGAGCTCACGCAGGAAAACCACATTCCAAGAGCAACGGGGCAGGTTTTTCAATCGTCTTTTGCCCTCTGGGATGGTTCCCACCCCTCCCAAAGTATAGCACGGGCGGCGCAAAGTTCCCTCCACACGAGTAAACCCGGTCTCTCTTTAAAATTACTTTTCTTCCCTTTCTCGATACAAGCTGGCTGGCCCAAAGAGATTCCAAATGTGTATGTGCTAGGCTCTCTCAGGGGCAAGCAGTTCACGGCTTGCTCTTCCGTTCACTGCCGTTGACAATTCCCATTCATTCCAACTCTCTCGAAACCACAGGAGCTCAACTTTTTAGCAACCAATCAGGTCTTGAAACACACTGGCAACTACTTTTCTTTTCTTTTTTTTTCAAAAGTAAAAAGCTAAACAGATCATCTTCCTGCTGCTTCTCCGTATCATGCTATGTTAAAAATTCGCAAGGGACGGGCATTTGCATATTTCTCCGTCAGAAACCCAACTGAGCACCCCACCAAGCAGGGATTAAAGGAAGATCTTACTGTGTGGCAAAGCCATTTCCACCACGCTGCCGGGTTGGGGAGAACTTTCCGGAGGCTTCCAGGAATTCCTTAAGCAGGGTTTTGAGCAAGCCGTCCACACCAGCCCCAATCCGCACCAGGCTGATGTGGATCCAAACCCTTCCCTAGTCAGATCTTCTTCACCAGGGCTGTTAGCGTTTCCCTCAGCATCTCCAAGTTGTTGCAGGCAACTGGGCAACTGGGCATCATTCCTCACTTTTTAACTCCAAAGATTCCAAAAAAAAAAAATCTCAGACCAAAACATTCAAAAAATTTTGTGTGGCAACACTTAATAGCGATGAACATCCTTCTGACCGCTCCACAGACATCCTTTCAAAGTGCCTTCTGATTGGATTAAGGACACTCTGGCAAGCCTCTTGCAGGACCCAATAGTGACCTGAATGCAAACCCAGGAGTTATTTGTATGTAAATATGAGGACTGCCTGGGTGTAGACTTTCAGTAACTTGATACCAGTCCAGCCTGAGTACCTAGGACCCTCACAAGTTCAGAGAGCTCCAGGCACTTGTGTAACTGGGAGACTTGGAGACGGGCTCTTCTCAAAAGTGAATGAAGAAACTGCCAAGCCAGGTAGAAGAAAAACAAACTCCGGGAGAAAACAAAGAAGGGCCTCCGAGCAGGAGCGGCCAGGAGCTGCAGGCAAACTTTCAACTTTGTTCTCGGCCGGGAACACCGGGAGCCTCTGTTATTTATGGTCCCCGTCAGGTGGAAGGAGGGCAGGAAAGAAGGGAGGGCCTGCCCTTGGGTGGAGGTTGGGAAACTGCGGGGCCAGGGAAGCAGCTGTGACACTAGGGTTCCCAGGGACGACTCAGATCAAACACACAGATCAACAGGATGGGGGAGGGGGAAGAGATAGAGAGACAGAAACAGAGACAGAGACAGACAGGCACAAAGGAGGCAGGCTGGGGAAGTGATCCGCTGGAGTTGGGGCAAGAACTCTCTCCACATTCTTGAACACACCCAGGGAGTCTCTGTTTACGGCTTTTCACTCCTAAGAGGGTCCCCGAAGAGTGGGGTGACAGTGACCAGGAGAAGACCCGGGCCCGGGAGGTGACCCTGCCACCTTCCTATTAAAACGTCTCTCCTCTGAAACGTGGGGCCTCTCTCCTGCGGGGAAGCGTCCGGCCTATGTGGGCAATGAGGAGATAGCCAGCTAGCTCTCTCTGCACGTTCCACTCGGGTACGCGGAGAGGCCATTTCAATGGTACCCTCTGATGTACACACCGGAATAGCTGGGTAGTTAGTCTACGAGGTTAGCAAAGTGCTTTGTGCCCAGCATGCCTTTTTTTTAAAAATCTGTCCTTTAAATTTACTTTTCGAGAATTTTATGTGCACAACGCAATATGATCATCATATCCACCGTCCCCCTCCCCCGCCATTTCCCTATCCCAGCACCTCCTCCCTGTCCCCTCACGGTTTTGCTTTTTAAAACCCAGTGTCACTTCAATGCAGCCCATAACTACAAGGGTGTGCAGCCATCCAATGGGGCAGAGGCAATTTACCTGTGGCCACACCCCTGGCCACACCCCCAGAGAAGAGTGACTCTCCCTGACCAGCTGCTATCTACAGCCAATAGTTCCCCGGCTAGGGGTGGGGCCCCAATGAGCCCTTCCCCATCCCTCCGTCCACCCTCTTGGCCTGTTACCTAAATACTGAGAGATTTGAATCTGCAGGGCGCAGGTGGAGAGCAGACCTCTCTGGGATCGTGAATGAGCGAATCGATATGATTCCTCGATGTTAAGACGATCTGTTTTAATCTGCTCAGTCCGGCTGCAAGCCACGCGGAAACTACAGGAGTGGGAGGGAAGCCAGGCTTCCGGGAAGAGAAATGTTGAATGCTAGTTTTGTTTTTTTTTTTTTTTTTTTTTTTCCAAATCTAAAAACCACAAGCCATCGTGTTTTGTAAGGCATCTTACACAACGTTTGCTTCCCACGAGCCTGGGATGTGGAGAGCCCCTCCCCCGCTCCCCAGCACTCAGCTAGCCTTCCGCCCTTGTCACTGTCCACTTGTCAGAAAGTTCCTTCAGTGTCTGCAGATTCTTAAACTCTTAGACTTTGAGCCTGGGCAGGGTGCATGTTCTTGCTCACGTGACTAATTTCTTCCTCTCTCACTTTCTGATCACCATCTGAGAGGGGCGTTCCTACCCGGGGTGTCCTGGGCCTGTGCCTAGCCTCTCACGTGTCCTGGTGAGGTTTCTCAGATGGATTGCATATTCGAAGTGCCCTATAGTTTTGGAGTTGGTGATTAATAATGAATGAAGAGGCTGGTTGGGTTTTTATTTCCAAACCTGCATGCTACCGTGATTTAGTATTCTTCTGGGATTAAGCTTGATGAAGGGCAAACGTAGCTTGTAAACCCACCTTTCTATTTTCTTGCCTTTAGATTTCAGAATGGACACCATAAAACCATGAGAAGCCCTGGGTAGGGTTAGGGCGGGAGCTGTGGATACTGTTCAAGGATGAATCAAGATACAACGACCTGATCTGAATGACAGTAAATAGGCCCTCACAATTTAGCACAGTGTAAACATTTCCATCAAAATGTAGACCTTAGAAGTCAAAGTAAAAGTATCATTTTAATTTACTTTTAATTTAAGGCGCTCTGTGTTCAGATTCAAGTTCTAGCAGTTATGAACAGAGACCCTTTAAAATGTCACTTAACGTCTCTGAGTCACAGTTGGGACCTTTACGAAAGATGATTCTAACTAGGACTTTCCTACAACTTCCTGGAAATTTAACTAAAACTTTAGGCAAAGTTACGACTTCACCCTGCTGGGACATTTGGTCTATGACAGGTTCTGTGTCATGAAAGTATATAGTTACATAAAGGCAAAAGTAAGAGACAACACATGTCTACCCTACAAATAAGTGATTAAACAGTAACAACAAAACTAAACTACCCACCTTTCCATGCAAGACATCCCATAATTATCATCTAGCACAACACCCTGTTATACTGAGGTCAGAGGGGGACGGACTGTTTTCAGCTTCATGAATGACTCTAGTCCTCTTTATAATAAAACAAAATTGGCCAGCATCAGCTGCTTCCCAGGTTCAAATATTTACAAGCCAGCAAAGGTAATGGTTTAATATAAACTGTATGGTTTAATATTTATATATTATTATTATTTATATGCTATAAAAAAAACCCTAAGTGTTTCTGATGCTGAAGCGCTGTTGTAAATATTTATAAAGCACCAAGGGCCCTAAATTTTCACTTCCCAAGAAGTGCCTGGCTCTACACTTGACAGGCAGCTTGAGAGCTTCAGTGGTAGCTAGGATTAATGGCTGGATAGTCAGGTTATAAATAGGCTTGACTATGTTCTGGCAGGGAAGCTGTTTGTCTCTCCAGTTACTCTCCCTCCCTAGTCCTCACTGAACTCTGCTGTGCTCTGCATGGCTAGGCCTGCGCCTAGGGCCCTTACTTGAATCTGCTTGCCTAGAGTTTTGAACAGTAGAATCCTGGGAAAGTGGCTTTCCAGGGTCTCTAGGTTTGAGAGGAAGAAACCCCACAGGTTCCCAGTGAGCCTCTTGGAAATGCTTGTCCGTCCCAGGCCAGTCTGATGTAAGAAGTGTGGTTAATGTTAAGCCATCACAGTCATAACGATAATAATGAAGCTTGAGGTTTATGGGTAGCCAGACAGAGGTTGGCGGGAGGGAGAGAGAGGGGTCAGAGAAAGGAAGAGAGAGAAAGAGAGAGGGGAGAGACACACACAGCGGAGGAGAGAGAGGAGGAGAAAGAGACAAGGGCCAGGAAGAGGAGAGAGGAGGAGAGGGGGAGGGGAGGAGGCAATGCTTGACAGCTCTCTGCATCTCTAGACCTCTTAGCTGAAGAGGCCATCTTGGAATGACATCACCTTGCACGCCTGGTCCTGTGACTCCTGCCTCAGGAGCGCATGAGCAGCCAAGGCAATCCCTGAGCTCAGTTGGCCCACAGAAGGACGGAAAGCACCATTCAGATGCCGAGTGTAGACACAGGCTGTTATTTTGTAACAGGCGACTAAGAAGAAAAAGGAGACACCAGGTCCAGAGGTCACACGGGGCCCAGCGTGTCACTGGCCTGCTCCTCAGCTCTGTACCTCAGCTGTGATCACAGGATGAGCACAGACAAGGCCCTCAAGCAAGAGGGGTGGCCGATTCCATCAGGCGAATTCCCATCATGCACTGCTGCCTTTCTGCCTTTCTAAGCATGGATATCTGGGCGCCATTGATCTTACTACTAATCCATCTCAGTCTATCTTCCACCAGGACACTGGGAATGTTTTCAATCCAACATGAACCTCGGAGCAACCGCCATCCCTCAAGTGACCGCATCACTGGCTGCATTTCACTACCATGCCCGCCATCCCCCCCTCTCACTGTGCCTGAATGAAGAGAAGACTCCCTGTACTAGAGAGGACTATACATAGAGTTGTAAACTCTGTCTACCTGGAAAACAAGATAGAACAGCCTCAGGTGCAAGGACAGAAAGAAAAAGAAACTGTGCTAAATGATATTCAGGGCTGTGGAGGAGCGAACGTGTGCACTCGTATCTCCTTGGATCATGTTAACCCATCCTGCATCCTACCTTTTACCATGCCCTCAGCAACCCTTCCTACATGGTAGAAAGAAACAGCTCGTGACCTAATGGAGCAAATTTTCTGTCCCTAGGCTTGGCCTCTCCTCTCCCTCCCCCTCCCTTCTCCTCTCTCCTTCTCATCCTCTCCCCTCCCCTCTCCTCACCTCCTCTCCCCTTCCCCCTCCTCTCTCCCCTCCTCTCCTCCCCTCCTCTTTTTTCTTTCCTCCCCTCTTCCCTCCCCTCCTCCCTCCCACCCTCTCCCCCTTCTCTCTCCTTTCTCTCCCTCCTCTCCTTGCCTGCTCGTCTCCCCCTCTCCCTCCCCTCCATGTGTAACTTTCTTGTAACTTTTTCCACCTCGAGCTCACCACCACAAAACCCATTTGTTGCTTTTCTAGGGACTCCAAGCCCTTTCTCTATCTGCTCAGAGACCTAAGTCCTGGAAGAACTCGCTCAAAATAGCTAGACCAAACTATAGTTAGTTATTTTCCTCAGAAGGGCTTAAATCGTGTCTTGCGAAACACAGAATCCACTCTGCCCCCCAATCACCACCGCGGCCACCAAGAGATTGCTCTCTGTCACAGTAAAAGGTGAAATAGCACACACAAAGCCCCTCCAAGTAAACAATAGCCCCAGAGCCTCCAAATGACAGATCAAAAGCGGACAGATGAGAAATCAAGAGGGTGTGATTTGCACAGCCCACTGATTAAACAGGAGCTGACTGCCCTACACACCGGCACTTAGCAGTCAACCTCACAGCTTCGGCTGAGCTTTTGACTGTGTTTTTCTGCTTTTGTTTTTGTTTTTGATCACAGCAAAGAGAGACAATGAAAAGTGCTGAACAGTGAGTCTTTTCGCCATTATCAGTCTTCAGGACAGGACAGGAGGGTGCGATCGGATCACTCAAATCAATGCTTCTATTTATTGAGCATTTACTGTGTGCTGGGTGCTGTGCTGGGTGCTTTCTATATTATCTCATTTGATTCTCTTCATCTACTGTCCCTGCGTCAGGACCTAGGAAACCACTTTGCAACAATGGAGGCAAGGTAATCCAAGGCCACTGAACATTTGAGAAAGATGGGATATCAAAGGCCGGAGATTAGGTGCCAAGGCCCTTGTACTGTGGAGACTCAAAGTCCACTGAGGGAGCACTGCTGACAGTGGTGGTGAGTGAAGGCCGGAGGTGTCTGCCTTGTTCCCTGTGTGGTGCCCAGAACACTGCCCAGCACAGCGTGGGTGCTCAATAAATATTTGGAATGATTGACAGATTAGGCGTAGCCTCCGAAGAGGATGAGTTACAGTTCCAGGGTAGAGGGGGAGGAGACTTACTTTTCACCAAAACTTCCTGTACTTTGGGAATTTTGAACCATGTGCATTTATCACCTAGTCAAAAAAAATGAATAAAGTCAATAAAACAAAAACAGAACACAGGTACTGAAGATCAGTCATACGGGCCACATGTTCTCTCCACCACAAACACATACGTGACAGCCACAAGCCCGCCAGGCAGGCATCAGGGCGGACTCATGTACCAGTGGACACCCAAGCAAATACGGAGAGGAAGCTCTTCAGCCTCACTTGCTTCTGAAGGAAATGGGACACGCAGAGAGAAAGAACACAGAAAAACAAAAACACACATTATCCATGTGCCTCTCTGAAAGCCGTATGCATCAGAAGGAATCTGGAAGTGTTTAGTGGCCACAAATCCCCAAGTGACTTTGCAGGCCCAGAGCTCCATTTGGAAAACCATTAAACTTAAGACATTTTACCAGTCAATAGAGCTGTCTGCCAGGCCTGCGGACTGTGCCAAGTTAGGTCTCTTTCCTTAGGTGGGAATTGTGGAATTGTGAATATACCAACTTCAGAAATAGCAGCCTTCCACGAAGTGCTTTCTTACTACTCACATCAAGTTTCAGCATACACAGCAGGCTCTCTTGGTTGGCTGTGATGTCACCGGTCTGTAAACCAGTCACACTGAATATCCAGGTGGCGGAGCCAACTATTGTCCCGAAGGCACCCAGTCTCCAATAGAGAGGGCCAGGACCCGGATTGTGGTATGGATACAGCACCTCCGCTGTTCAGTGCTGTTTGTCTGACAGACTGAACACACTTTACATCACATGTGCTTCCTTTAACCTCTCCCCACCCCCGCTCCTTTTTTAACAAAACACTTGTTTTTATTTATTTAATGCTTGTATGTGTATGTCACAAGCGTGAGGGGATCTTTGGAGTCCAGAAGAGGGCACTGGCTACAGGTGGATGTGAGTCATGTGATCTAAGTGGTGGGAACCGAACTCAGGTCCTCTGGAGGAGCAGAAAGGGTTCTTAACCATGGAGTCGTCTCTCCAGCCCCGTCCCTCCCCCCTTTTATGAGTGTCATGAAAATGCAGTAGCTCACCTCCCGAAGCTCTCATGTCAAGCTGTGGGCAGAGTCTGGGCTGGAACGGACAGTCACCCAATCCTTAACAATATGTATGCGTACAAATGCGTACGACAACGGCAAGCAAGAGGAAACCCAAGGACTGCGGAGCACCCACGGGTGCTCAAAGGAAGGTGCCACAGCTGACGGAGAACCTTGCCAGGGTTGAATGGTGGGTGTGTCCCTGAAGAGGGCGGTGAGGAGCTGACCTCTCCCGCTAGGAATCCCAGCGCAGGATGGCAAGTATGGGCGTGGCCCGAGGACCTCGGGCGGCAAGCTTGATGACGACAGCAGGGAAGCATTGGCTGCCCTGGAGCCTAAGGGCCCTCCCTGGGAGCCTAAGGGCCCTCCCTGGGAGCCTAAGGGCCCTCCCTGGACTTGGGTTAGGGTAACTAATGCTAGCAGGCAACATCTATCCATTGGCGCACACGCAGTTATTTTGTTGAGACCCTTCTCTCTTTAGACTGAAAACTCAGTTACCCTTGCTGTTCTCATCTGTCCTGCTCTCTTGGACCAATTCTAAACCTGAGGAAAAAGCAGGATGGATGCTGGTGAGGCCATCTGACGAGAACAGGAAGTACCAAGCGATGGGAAGCTGGTCAATGCCAGCGTGTTCTACCGTGCCGTCTTTACAGCATTTCTGCCTTTAAGGCATTTCTGTCTTTACGGCAACTACTGGAGCTATTATCAAGTTCTTAGAAGATCTATTGGCTAACGAGATGGGTCAATAGGTAATGGCGCTTGCCACCACGCCTCACGAACTGAGTTCTAACTCATAGACCTACACTGTGGAAAAAGAATCAATTTCTGCAAGTTGTCCTCTGATATCTACACTTGCTTATGCATGTGTGCTTGTGTGTGTACTGTGCGTGCGCACACACACATTTCAAAAAACAAACGTAACAAGAAGTAAGATCTGTTGTATAGTCTTTGCTGATGATTCAAATAAGGGCTATAAAATATAGATTATATTTTTAACACTGTTCATCAAATCAAACCATATCTAAAGTTATAATCTCATATCTAAGTTATAATCTCATCTAACTTTCAGAGAAGGCAGTTCAGCCTAGGGCTTAGGATGCAGTTCAGTTGGCACAGAGTCCTAGGGTTTATCTCTCACCTCCATTCAGCAAATAAACTGGGTGTCACGGCACAAGGCTGTAATTCCAGCACTTAGTAGCTGAAGGCGGAGGGTCAGAAGTTCCAAGTCACCCTTAACTATATAGTGAGTTCAAGACTGACCTGAGGGGCAGGAGGGACGGGCCTAGCAGTTAAGAGCACCGTCTCCTATTTCCAGAGGACCTGGTTTCACTTCTAGCACCTGCATGGCACCTGACAACCATGCGTAACTCCAGGTTCAGGGGATTCAATGTCTGATTCTGGTCTCCTTGGATACCAGGCATGCATGTGAACAGACACATATGCAAGAAAAACACCCAAATACATAAAATAAAAATAAATCTATCTTTAAAGAAAATACTGACCTTGGTTACCTAAGGTCCTGTCTCAACATATGAATAAATGAGTAATGAATTTACGGCCTAGAAAATCCAAACGACAATAGACACTCATATGATATGATGCACTCCTTTATCTTCTGTTCTTACATCCTTAATAATTAAGAAAGTGGGAGGGAAGCCTGGCGTGCTGGTGGTGCATGCCTTTAATCCCAGCACTCGGAGCTAGAGGTAAGCAGATCTTTGTCAGTTCAACACCAGCCCGGTCTACAAAGTTCCAGACCAGCCAGCCAGACATAGTAAGATCTTGCTTTGAAACAAAACAAAACAAGCAAGCAGAGAAGCAAACAAGAAAGCACAGAAGGAGAGGATAGGAGAACAGAACCCGATGTGCCCACGCTTTCGTTCCCAATGCTAACGCTATTGTAGGTACGCAACAGCAGATGAGAAATTAGAACCTGGCTCTATCTCTCTCCCCTTTCTGTTCTTCAGCTTGCAAGCTAGAATCTGTGTTCACTCATGCAAGGTCACCATATCCTGAGATGAGGGAGAAGACGAGGAGGTGGGTGGAGTTTGTCCTTTCCACTTTAAGTGGTTTCTGTGTGTTCCAGGCCCTTCTAGAAAGTGGATACCATCAAGCACACTAAATGAGGACCCTGTAACGAGGTCAGAGGCACGGCTAGAAGCAGAAGGTGGTGGGGCCTGAGTATCTCTGCCTCTCTCTTCTCCACCCGTCTCCTCTACTACGGATGAGCAAATGGTAGAGACTTTCCTCGAACCTTTGGCTTCTAACATCTCTTGCCAGGCAGAGTTAGCCACCGAGACCATAAAGTAAATGGTGGAATACAGTATCTTTTCATTGTGTACCTCAAAAAAGGGGACAACTATTGGCTAAATGAGTGGTGGGCTAAACAGGTGATTTTAGAAGCCCGCAGAACCGTGTCGTCATCAGGGACCACCTGTTACACTCATCTATTCCCTAGATCTTGGCTTAAGATTCTGGCTTTGTAGGCAGCCATAGATGAAGAATGGGGTTTGGATAGCCAAGTTCACACCCCTCTGTAACAATGAATTGCTATTACCTCACGGAATAAATGACTCAGCTCAGGTGATCGAATCTTTTTTTTTTTTTTTTTTTTTTTTGAGAGTACAAAGTCAACTCCCTTCTTTGAAGGATTCTGTTCCTTGTAGCCGGGGTGTGTTTCTCTTTTAAAACCACACAGCAGCTCTTAGCTCCCTAATCCGGACTCCGGGAGTGTCTGAGGTCGGCACACATGATTCAGTGCTGGGAGCTTCCCAGATGGGGCAGGGAGAATGTCCCCCGGGATCTTGTTTGGGTTAATAAACAAACCCATCCCAGGAAGGAAAAGGGATCCAGCATTTCTCCTACAGAGTGGTGGAAAGAGCAAGCGGAGCCCGTCATTTTCTCGTGGTTGCAATGCTTGACCTTGATGTAGAAATTCCCCTGGGTTACCTCCGTTAGGACTGGGTATCACGCTGACTTGGGCATAAACTTTTAAGCTGAAGATGGAATCTGGGTAGTAGGGGAGAGCGAGGTGAGGTCACGATCCTGTTCCCATTACATCAAACCTAAGCCGCTGGTGACGATGACTGGACACTGGATACTGACTCAGATGCCAGCTACAACCTCGCCCTGTGAAATCAGGACCAGAAAGCTGACTGCTACTTGCATACCACAGTGTCATGCCAACTTGTTCTCTTCCTGTGCTTGTATGTCCTTGTGCGCACAAAGCCTGTATGTGTAAAGATGTCACGCAGCCCAGAAGACAGGTGGTGACATCATTCCTCAGATGCTGTCCACCATCCCCCCCCCCCCACTGGTCCAGAGCTTACTGAACCGACTAGATTAGCTGACCGGCAAGCCCCAAGCGTCTACTACCTTGTCGCTGCCTACACAATGGAACTTCAAGTGTACACCATCATGCCTGATTTTTTTTTTTAATGTGGCTTTTGGGTATCAAATGCAGGTCTTCTTTAAGTGAGTTACCTGTCCAGTCTGGTCTGTGTATTCTTTCTTAGCTATCCATTCTACATCAAACCCACTCCAGCCCTCCTTCACCTCCGTTCTTCGGTTCTTTCATTATCTGGGCATAAAGCATGAGAACCCATCATCAGGTATGGGGGGTGGGGTGGGGGCGGGGTGTCCAGGCATACAGCCCGCAAAGGACCCACGGTGTGGTCCAAACCTTAGGTGCACCTAAACTGTCACCACTAAACCAGGTGGAAAACATATGCCTCTTGGTTTGTTTCAAGCTTATTCCTCCAAGGTATATACACACAAGGCCACACTGCGTGAGGCCTCTATTCTAACCAGAACCCAGCCCGGGAAGTCACAGGATTAGCAACATCCATCACTCTCTGGCTCTCCCCCCTGTCCCTTGCTCCCAGATGCCCTACTGCACGGGTCATCAGGTCAGGATGCTCAGGTGGACAGGCAGGGAAAGAAAAAAGGAGGAGGAGTAAAAGAGTCTCCAAAGTTACAGTTTATCCAGGCCAGTAATTAACTGTCTGCCGCGCAGACACACGTAGCTTCAGGCTATCTGTCCCGTCAGGCACTTCATTCTACCTCAGCTTTATGGGGAGAAACACTGGGAGTCTTTCCTCTCCTACATTACAGCTCTGAGCTCAAATCTGAGACTCTCTCCTCAACGTCATAGGTGGATGTGGTTGGTGTTGAGCTAACTCCCCATTACTTGTGCTCCCCTGATTCATTCTCTCTGTCTCTGTCTCTCTCTCTTCCCCCCTCTCTCTCTTTCATTTTTTGAGATATGATTTCTCTGTGTGTAACCCTATCTGGAGTTTGCTCTGTAGAAGAGGCTGGTCTCGAACTCACAGAGATCTGTCTGCCTCTGCCTCCTGACTGCTGGTATCAAAGGCACGCACCACCATCAACCAGCAGATTCCTGCTTTCAGAGTAAGTTTCTCTGATGCTTCCACTGGAACCTGCTCTCCCAGATTCTTCCCTCCATCCCTTACCACACCCTCCATATACCCTTTAGCAGTTTTCTTCCTCAGTCAGTATGTGTAGAAGTTTCTAGAACTGGGTTTCTTCCTGTGCACTGTCCAGATGACCTCATCTGGGCCAATGTCTGGCATTACTGCCCTGTGTGCAGGGCTCTCAGCACAGTTGAATGTAATGTGGGGACTTGGAACATCTGTGTCTGATTCCTACCCGCCTACCTCCCCAACAACCTCTGCTCCAACCTCTGCTGGTCCGAATTCCAGGCATTCTTTAACATGTTTTTTCCAGGGTCCTTCAGAGGCTGTTAGCAATCTCTCCCATTTCCCTACCTACACCGTGATCTCCTCTTCTACGATGCCTCAGTGAGTATGAAGTCTCGCCAAGAGACCTAAATTCAAACACCAGCTTTCTGGACGCTGTGAAGCTGTAGAAATACCAATACACCTTCCGAGCCTGATGCTTAAGGTAAATTAGGCCTCATAACACTTTCAGTGCGGGCTCTAATTGTGACTAAATATAACTTAGGAGAATAGTAGTCATAAGAATAATAGCCTGAAGTTACTTTGAGAGACTTAACCACAACAGAGTCCGTAAATGGCACTCAACGAGGTTTTACTATATGTGGTTTCTAGACTATGCCCTTCATTCGAGATCACATTGAAAACCTAAATGATCCATTGGCTCAGGGGTTTCTAGCCTTATCACCACACCTAAACCGCGTTAGAGGTTGAGAGCAAAGGCTTTGGATATCAGCCAGACTTGTGTATGATTTTGGTCAGTGTTCCTTGAGCCTGGCAGGAGCTGTGGCACAACTATGTGAAGCTAAGGCTTTAAACAAACAAGGCCAGTGTGCCGGGGTCCTCAGATGCAACAGAGGCCAGTACAGATCTACTCCTGTACAGCCGGCTGTCCAGCTTGAAAGAAATAGACAAAACGAATCACATGCTAGAAAATTACAGGCTGTGGGTGAAATCTAGCCTCTTGCCTGTTTCCATAAATACTTTCAGAGTCCCACAGTCACACCTGGGTGTGTGGGCAAAGTTTTTGGGTTGTTTGTGTACAGAACCTAGACAGCTGAGCTCTAAAAAAATTTATCACCAACTGCTTACAGAACTACTCTATACTTAATGCACCTGAAACAAAGGATTGATTCTGTCAGGAGGCAGAACCAGGAAGGGCTCCATAAAAAAAAAAATGCACCATGATCTGATGCAAGCCTGGAGAGGCAGTTCTGTAGACCTTAGGTACAGACATAGGTGAGCCTAAGCACAAGGGAATGCTGGGAAGTTTGTGTTGTCTGTGTGTCTCTGCATCATTCTGTTGGGATGTGTTTGTACTATGAGGGAGCACCAGCTACTTTCACTGTGAGGTAGAGCACTTGTGCGCATGCACGTCAGCGCACTGTTGTAAAAAAGGACACCATCCAGGCCAAGAGACAGATCATTAATCTCTCCGCTCCTTCATCGGTACCCACCCCACATTCTACCCCAGCCCACCCTCCCTTCTCGTGGCGACCACTTGCTTTAAGATAGCCTTTCCTTTGTAGTTTTCTTTTTCTGTCATTGTTTTGGCTTTTATTTCGAGACAGGGCTTTTCTAGGGAGCCCAGTCTGGCCAAGAACTCAGGATCCTTCTGCCCCTGCCTTCTGAGTGCTGGGATCACAGGTGTAGTATGTGTGTTGCCACATCCAGCATTTTCTTGTAGTTGTCGTCGTCGTCTTCTTCTTCTTCTTCTTCTTCCTCTTCTTCCTCTTTGTCTTCCTCCTCCTCTTCTTCCTCCTCCCTCTCTTCCTCCTCCTCCATTTCCTCCTCCCTCTTCTTCTTCCTCCTCTTCCTCTTCTTCCTCTTCGTTCTCTTCTTCTTTTGTTATTATCTCACTATGTAACTTTATAATACTGGCTTATTGACGTGTGTGTGTGTGTGTGTGTGTGTGTGTGTGTGTGTGCCTTTCTATAACCTACAACTCTGCAGCTGGACCTATAGATCTATTCTCTACTATGGCAAACACCTCTGGATACCAAGAGGGTATCTGTAAACAGAAGGTTTCCTTGCAATGGCTTCAAACTGGAAAGAATCCACATTGCCATCAACAGCAGGGTAGAGCCCTTAGTTGGGTTATTGTAAGTACTCGGTGGTGGGGTGTTACACAAACATGAAAATGAACATGTTACAATTACCCAACCACAGGAACGTAAGCCCAGGAGGGCCCAGCTGGGAAGCAGAGGCAAGGAGATGCATCTGTAGACCTGTAAGGACCTCTCTAGAAGCTGGGTGCACAGTTGAGTGTTGGGGGTTGGTCCGGTGCTGCTAAGTATTCAAAATGCTACATTCTGTACCCCAAGATCTGGTTGCCCCCAAATTCTCACATACACATCGCCTTTGTGGTGTAAACCTTGCTCCCCAAATTTAAAGCTATTGGTTAAATAAAAGTGGCTACAGCCAATGACTGGGGAGGACAGAGGCAGGTGGAGCTTCAGTTACCAGGCTGGGTAGGGACCTTGAAGAGAAAGAGAGTAGGAAGAGGGAGAAGGAGGAGAGAGGAGAAGAAGGAAGAAGGAGAACGATGGAGAAAAGAGGAAATCTCCATCAGATATAGTGGACCAAGAGCAGGTGCCCAAGTGATGGAGCAGATATGACGAAGGTGAGACTCCAACAGCAAGTACTTGGGCACCACAGCTAGAGAAGTAGCCAGTCTAGTGTTAGAAAATAGATTAAGGGGGCTGGAGAGATGGCTCAGGGTTTAAGAGCACTGACTGCTCTTCAAGAGGTCCTGAGTTCAAATCCCAGCACCTACATGGTGGCTCACAACCACCTGTAATGGGAACCAATCAATTCCCAGCACCTACATGGTGGCTCACAACCACCTGTAATGGGAACCAATCAATTCCCAGCACCTACATGGTGGCTCACAACCACCTGTAATGGGAACCAATGCCATCTTCTGGTGTGTCTGAAGACAGCGACCGTGTACTCATATACATTAAAAAAGAAGAAAGAAAGAAACAGATTAGGGGTAATTCCCCCAGTAATTGTGCTAAAGCTGAGTAAATAAATCTTAGCCTCAGTCTCATTCAATCTAGCTTCCAAATGAATAGAAATAAATATGCTAATTTACAGCTAAGTCTAGGGGGTAAGAGCGACAACGTGGACAGCTACACAAGAGGCACCTGCTGGATCCTGCCACAGGGATGCTGGTGAGCTGATGACAATGGAGAGGACAAGGCAGACTTGAGAGGCACCGAGGATGCAGAAACAGAGCAGATACGAGGACCTGGTTGGCTGGACGTGAACGTGAGAAAAGGGAGATTCTCAAGCCTCCGCATGGGTGATGGGCTCTATGGTAGGCGAAGAAGCTTGCGAGAGACGATGTTCTGGAGGGGTACACTTAGGGTGTGACAGATTATCTGTGAGGGTCTAAGTACAAAGTCACAGAGTTGGAAGAGCAGGTTAAAAAAAAAAGAACAATAAAATATTCTAGTTCTAAGACAGTATTCAGGGACTGGAGAGACGGCTCAGAGGTTAAGGGCACTCACTAGCTGCTCTAGCACAAGACCCAGCTTTGGTTTCCAGCACCCATGCTAGGCAGTTCATAAGTACCTGTCGTTCCAGCTCCAGGGGAATCCAAGTTCTCTTCTGGCCACTGTGGGCACATGTATATACACATATATACACATGTATATACACATGGGGAAGGACCACTGAGCATCGTGTGCGTGTGTGTGTCTCTCTGGCCTTCTGACCTTCTGAAGTAAGGGGACCGGCTGCTTCAAGCCCCTGAGGGCTTGGCTCAGTGGACTGAAACCTGGAGCTGACTGTTCAAGCAAACCCTCTCACCTTTACGTGACTTTTGCAAGAGTATTTTTATCACAGCAACTGAAATGAAGGCTTTCGAAGTTATCATTTTGAGCTCACCCCGGACCCATGAGCAGCTAGTGAATGTCCATTTGAGTGTCTAACAGAGAAACCCTAGGAGAAATGAGGCGAGACACTGCCCAGGAGGCATTCCCAAAATGCTAAAAGTTTGGGTAGGAACAGTTCCCGCTGGTCCTATCAACAGTGACACCAGACCCCACCCTTCTCCTGCTTCCCCTGAAGTTAGCTAATCTTCCTGGCTTCCTTCCACGCTCACAAAGCCACTCACATAATAGCTCTGTATCTTCATGATGATTACCAGAAAGATTGGGCAAGCAGGACCGTTCCTGGTAGGCCGAGAGCCAGGCCCACACTTCCCAGACCGGTCCTTCAGACTCCCCTCCATGTTGAACTATGCCAAGTCAAATTATATTTACTCTCTCCGGAGTGAGAGGTCTCTAGTAGGCTTTACAAAAAGTCCTTTCTCTGAGGGTCAGAGACATGGCTCAGTGGGTGAAGATGCTTGCTGCCAAGTCCCTCCCCCCACACACACAAATTTTAGAAATTTTTTTGCTTGAGTTCTTAAAATCTATCCAAAACTACATCTACACTTAACTGTCTTTGACCCTGGCATGCTCAGTCCTCATACTAAGTCTTTAAAGATATTATTGCCTTGTGATATTATTATCTTTGCCACAAGTGTGTGTGTGTGTGGTGTATGTTGTTTGTGTGTGTGTAGATGTAAATATGTGAATGTGTGTGTTGTGTGTGCTATGTGTGTATGCTGTGTGGGGTGTGAATGTGTGTGGGTGCTGTGTGTGAATGTTGTTGTGTATGGTGTGGGGTGTGTGTGCTATTTGCTGGGTGTGAATGTGTATGTATTGGTATGGTGGTGGTGGTGGTGGTGTGTGTGTGTGTGTGTGTGTGTGTGTGTATGCGCACGCGCGTGCTGTGTGTGCTGTGTACGTGGAGGGGGAGGGGGAGGCACTAGGCGCCTTCCTTGTACCCTGGTCACTTTGTTCATTGTTGTAAGGTAAGGTGGCCAGCTGTCCAGTTGACTATTCCCTCTAAGCACTGGAGTTACAGTTAGGCCCTCACACTTACTTGTGAGCTCAGGGGATCTGAACGAGGCAAACCTTCAGGCAGGCACATGGGCAAACAATTTAACTGCTAAGCCATCTCCCTAGCCCATAATATTACTACTTTTTGAAGAGCCCGATTTGTTCTCTTATAGATGCTTGGTTTTGCATGGATTCAGGTGGGGGGTTTCACGTGTGTGTGTGTGTAGCTCTGAGGGTGATCTTAGAAGTCTTCCAGAGTTGCTCCCTGCCTGACTCACTGAGGCCAGGACGCTCAACAGAAATCAGAGGTCTTTGGCATGTCTAGTACAACGAGCCTGCTTGCCTAGGGGGTGCCACGTATCTGACTCCCCAGTCAGGTTTGGGATTTCAGGGAGATGCCATGCTCACTTGGCATTTATGGGCTTCTAGGGATCCAAACTCCAGTCCTCACATTGAATGTTACTACATAATTTTTTTTATTTCTTAAGATTTATTTATTATTATATCTAAGTACACACTGTAGCTGTCTTCAGACACACCAGAAGAGGGTGTCAGCTCTCTTTACGGATGGTCGTGAGCCACCATGTGGTTGCTGGGATTTGAACTCAGGACCTCTAGAAGAGCAGTCAGAGCTCTTAACCTCTGAGCCATCTCTCCAGCCCTTAGTACATACTTTTAAAAACAAACAAACAGTGTGAATAAGTCAGACTTTATAATTTGTTGAATGTTCCTGGCTCAAGAATGAATTTAATGATTTCTTCACTGACCAAGGTACCATTTCCTAAATTTTATTGCTTTATTGCATCTTTCTATTGCTGTTTTTCTGAGACAAGATCTCTCCAAGTAGCTCTGACTATCCTGGACATCTATGTAGACCAGGCTGGCCTTGAACTTGACTTCACAAAGATCCACCTGCCTCTGCCTACCATGTGCTGGAATAGCTTTGTTGTATCTTACCTTCACCCCTTCTTGGTAACTATTTCTACCACATATGTTTAGCTTTTCTTTTTCTTTTAGTATTTACTGTCTGCATTCAATCCTGGCAGAGACTTCATGGCTCTATCAAAATGTAAGCAGCTTCAGACTAGATCCTCCTTCCTTCCAGGGCTATGGCCTCCTGACCTGGATCAGTTTCTCTGCACACTGCTGTCTCGTTTCTATTTTGCATGGCTTGATTCCATTTCCCATTGTGTGGCGTCTATTGTTCTTCAAATGTCATTATATTCCATCCCACTAGAATTCAGCAAGCTAGAATAACATTGGCACTTTGTTTTCCAATTTGCAAAAATATACACATTACAGGAATTTACAATTAAGGTCCAAGCTCAGCCAGAGCTACTATGGTGCCCCACCCCAACCCCACTCCATCCTCTATGACCACTCCACTCACAATGACAGCTCCACCCTGTGAGTATTCTGCACACTGTGTCAGCTCCGCCCCGTGTCAGCTCCGCCCCCTGTGACAGCTCCGCCCCCTGTGACAGCTCTACCCACCTATGACTGCTCCACCCCGTGTCAGCTCCGCCCCCTGTGACAGCTCCACCCACTGCGACAGCTCCGCCCTGTGAGCGCTCCACCCCCTGTGTCAGCTCCACCCCCTGTGACCACTCCACCCCCTGTGGCTGACAGCTCCACACCCTGTGACCACTCCACCCTGACCCAAACTAGAAAACAGCTTGGACCTTGATGTTGACCTCAACTTTCTTCCTTCCTTCCATCCCCTCTCCCTTCTCTCCTTCCACCATCTCCCCCTCTTTCTCCTTCTCATTCTTCTTTCCCTTTTGCTTTTCTTCCTTGTTCCTTCTTCTCTTTCTCGAGTCTTTATTTTCAGCTACCGACTCATTTGCAAGATGTAAGAATCTGAGTGGCAAAAGATTAAAGATGATTATTCTTATGCACGTGAAGGTCTATGTACGCAGCGGATATGGCGTGGGGTGGGAAGCAGACACTGCTGTGGTGTCTACAGCCCCTTTGGCCAGCTGTAGAGCTCACTCCTCGCAGTCTCCCTGCTCTACATAAGGCTGCGCAGTCTACTGTTTCGCCACGGTTCCGTTCACAGTTCCATCTTTGTCCTCTGTATCTCTGCTCCATTGTCTTCCTGGGACGTTAAATGACAGCACTGTTTAGGCTTCTTTTTCTTTCTTTTCCTTTTTTCTTTTTTTTTTTTTTTTGAGGAACTAACTAACCCAAAACGTTAAATAAACATGTCTTATCGATAACTAATTTCTCAAAGGAGACCAAAAGGAAGAGGAGGAAGACGCAAAATAGAAAAATGGTGAAGTGAGAGAAAGACTTCCTGATGTTAACCCTTTAATATCTATTCCTTCCTAATTTAGGGTTTATACTATTTCCCATAGCACAAACTGATCCTCGTCTTTCTTCAGATAAGCTGCCAGTAAATGTTGCTTTTAAATGGTACTGACCACGTTAGCCTCAGACCCTAAGGATCAAAGGTATGTACCACTATACCCAGCTACTGGCTGAATTAAGGCATGTACCACTATACTCAATGAATTATCAGTGACACAGTCTCTCTCTCTGAGGATTGGAGGTAGCTGAGGCAGGGGAATTTTAAAGTTTATTCAAATTGGAGAGGGCAATTTGAGACATTTGGGCAAAGACTGTTCTAGCAAAAAATCTAGCTATAGCTGCAGGGCTGTCCACGGAGACTGACCTCAGGATACTTTGTGATAGCTAGTTCAAACTCCAGATAACTCCAACAACCCATTAACAGACCCTCAGAGGACAAAACAAGAGTTTAAAGAGAGACAAAGTGATAATTATAAGCCACTCTGAATTTCAAGTTGGCAAATATAAAGGAAATGATTGTCTTCTCTACTTTATTAAGTGAATTAAAGTTTAGAAATTCCATTTCTCTTGTTTTGAAATTATTAGATAACTGATCCACAGAAACAAAGCTATTACACAGTCCATTCAAACTTGGCCTCTCATCAGGGTGGTAACCTTGGATATTTTGTTAAAAGAGCAGAAAAAACGGCTATCAATGACTGTCATACTGTATTTCATGCGAATTTCAATTGGAAAACAAGTTTTGAATCCTGTTTTGTTTGTGTACACAGGGAAATCACTTCTTTTTTTTTTAAATAAAAACCATGTTATATGCACATAAGAAATTACTCTGAAATGTGACAAGAAAATGTGCTGGAATAGCATGTGACCAAGAGACACAATTCCTCTCACGAGGATACAGCCAGCATCAGTGGGAGAGAAAAGAGAGGTAGACACACAACTGAGACAAAAGTCTGCAAAAATAAAAAAGTGTTAGAACCAATCATGATGGACAGACAAGAGTCCTGACGAAACTTCAGGGCTGGCCTTCCTGTGTGTACCCATCCAGCCACCAGCGCCTCTGTGTGCCAGTCTAAGTGGCTAGGGATGTCACCAAGGTTATGGCTACTTGGCGTCAGGTAGATTTTCCCACTACTTACGCTCCCAATGAATTTGTACAAATCAAAGAAGGAACAGATAATTAAAATCCTGCTAAGACTGATACAAGCAGGAAAAGATGCTATGTAAGGGGGCGAGGCAGGGAGCAGAGAGGAAGAAAATTATTTAAAAGATAAACTGATTCAATGTATTAATTAATTAAAAAGTCAAGGTCATGGTAGCACATGCCATTAATGTCAGTACTAGGGAGGCAGAGGCAGGTTGATCTTTGAAGTTCAAGGTGTGCCTGGTCTATATGAGGAGTTCCAGGACAACCAAGGCCACATAGTAAGAAACTGTCTCAAATTTAAAAAAGTAAATAGAGAGGCTGGGCAGTAGTGGTATACGTGGGAGGCAGAGGCAAGTGGATCTCTGAGTTTGAGTCCAACCTGACTCAACAGAGTCTACAGAGCGAGTTCCAGGACAGCCAGGAAAGGTTACACAGAGAAACCCTGTCTCAGCAAACAAACAAACAAACTAAATAAATAAACACACATTCAATATAGTAAACATTTCATTATTTCAGTGAAGCTCCAAAATTGCCATCCTTCCAATGTTTACTTACTTATACAATGGTGTTTTTCCAACATCCCTTTCAAATATGTCATATGCACATGTGTGTGTGTATGTGTGTATGTATACACACATACACGTGAATGACATGGCCAAGAGTATCATTCTTTTGAATCAAGCAGAAAACGTTAGCTTTACTGTGTATCAGTCTCTTTACCGAGCCACTGCTGAAAGTCTACAGTTTGAGAGTGGTTTGTCTCAGGTTGAGTCCTCATGCTTTGTCCCAAAGTCAAAAGCTGATTTTACTGCAGAACGCACTATAGACCAGGCACTGGCCCTATGACCTGTAAGATTGCCTTTTTACACTAAGGGAAAAAAAATGAACAAAATAACTCTAAACAGTAAGATGCCCCTGTTTAGAGTCAGACATACACAATAAAACTTCAGTTTTCTGCCTGATAGAGACAACAGAGTAATCGTCATAGTGACTATTTCTGCTTAACAGTGGGAAATGGACTTAAGAAATCAGGTCTGAAAGAGGACAGATAGGACCCGGGGCGAGCCTTTAAATGACCCCCCCAAATTAACTCTTGAAATGACATAAGAAGTTAGTAACTCAAGGAAGGGTTACTTTTCAGAGATAAGAAAGAAATGAGAGCTGGAACCGGGAGATTAAGTCTCATCACACGAGGAGAGAGGTGTAAATACCTTCTTCACCGTCTGAGATATATTCCCCATCACTGAGCTTTTCGGGGGTGCTGGCTTTCCTTACTGCATGATTTAAGTGATAATAAGAGTGTATGAAAATACTCGTCGCCAAGACACAACCCAGCATCTAAACACTCTCCCCCACCCCCAGAGAAAAACACATTTGTGATGATGGACTTTCTTCAGGAAGCAACAGAGACATGGTCACTCATCCCCATGGCGACCCTTCGAGGACACTGCCATACCTTCATCGTCTGACATATCAAGGACTTCATTCATCGTCTCCGGGACATTCATTTTGTGCTTCTCTGTGATGGTCTGGGAACGACAACAACACAAAGAAGTTGCTTCAGTGTGAAAGAACGTTTTAAGGAGGAAAGCATTGTTGTGTCTCCGTGCCAGAGGAACCCAATATGACATCCCGTCAGGGTCACAGAGAAGGTAGGGATTTGTCATTGCCCCTGGTGCCAAGCCCTCGCTTCCTTTATTTTCTCCACTGTGTGTACCCTCCACGGATAGGAAATAGCAAAATCACTAAAGTGAAGTAAGTTATGCCTATTCTATGATTCTATTCATCTGAAACATTTTAGAGGCAATGCATTTGGAGGATCATTTTAGTTTTCAAAAATTCTTGATTCAAAGTACAGTGGGCTGTGAGGGCAGTGCGGTTCTGACTACAGTTTACTATCTGGTGGCTTTCTAACTTTATCGTCTCTGTCCATTCAAAAGACAGCATCTGTATCATTTAAGTTAAAAGAGCTGAAAGCCAGAGGCTGGAGAGAGGCCTCGGTGGTTAAGAGAACTTGCTTCTCTAGCAAAGGCCCTGGGTTAGGCAGCCCAGCATCCCAATGGCGACTCACAACACTCTAACTCCAGATCAGAAGCCCTCTTCTGGCTGGTGTAGATATGCATTCAAGCAAAGCACCTACACACACACACACACACACACACACACACACACACACAACATAAATAAGTCTTTTAAAAAACCCAATAACTGAAAAGCATTCAAAAGTTGAAATTAAGAAAGGCTATCAATTCAGTTTCTTATTGATAATTTTTTTTTGTTAAATGACACTCCTATGCTCAACTGTCATATGGAAATACAACATTTTTGTGCTTCTCTCAGTATACAATACTGAAATTGATCATGTCTTTAAAAGAAACTTTCAGTTAGTTCATCGACTCTAAAATTGTACAGAAAGTCCCCGTATACCCCGTACTAAGTCTCTCATCATAATATCGTCTTAAAATAGAACGTTTGTCATTGCGCACTGCTATCAATACACCGTTACTGAGGTTTGGGTTAAATTGGTGTTTCCATGACTTTGGTCCCACACTGAGCACATTCTAGGCAGTAGAAATGGCTGTCTAGGCTGTCCTTGGCTGTTAGGGCTCTAGAACTTTCTTTGGCATAGAGGACCTTGGGGGTCTTGAGCTGTGTCAGTCCGTTGTTTAAGGAGGCATCTGCCTCCTGTTTTCTTTTGTGATTTCTCTGGAGAAGGACACGTCTGGCTTTTCACCCTTCTGGTCGAGGCAGTATCCGCCGGGTTTCTCCTTTGTAACCTCTCTGCCCTCCTTTGCTTGGGTTCTGCACTCACGCATTTGTGCTTTGAAAGGAGACCACCATGTCCGAGCATATTAGGGCTATAGGCTATTGGGTTCAGTGCTTCCTTGAGAGTGAAAGGTTTTCTAGTTATTTGGAATCCTTTGCCCGGGGAGAATTTGCACCCACTTCCCATCTCAGGACTGAACAGAGGCCCTGAGGCAGTGTTCTGATGATGACCGAATGCCCTGTATACTTTCTGAGATTCTTTTCCCTCAGTAGCCTGCACATTCTTTCCCACAGAGTCAGATGTTTGCTTACATCAGTATGGGCTTAGAAATATTTACTTCATACTTTGAACTATGTGTTAATTCTTTTTGATTTAGTTTTGGTCAAAGTGTTCCAGCCCGGGACATCCTGAGCTTTTTCTATTGATTTGTGTGTGATCCCCCACCCCCGCCCCTGACCCCGTTCATTGTAGTCATATGTGTCCTTTAACTTTGGTAGTGGTGGCCTTGCCCATTCTTGCTGTGTTGGTTTTCATCAACTTGATACAAACTAGAGTTACCTGGAAAGAGGGAACATCAACTGGAAAATTACTCCTGTCAGATTGGCCTGTAGTTGGGTGTGAGCGCGTGCATGCTAGTGTGCATGTGTGCAAGCAATTCCCTTGATCAGTGACTGATGTGGAAGGGGCCCAGCTCACTGGGCATGGTGCCACTCCTGGGCAGGTGGCTCTGGGTTGTAAAAACCAATACTTGTAACTGAGCAAACCATGGGGAGGGAGCCAGTAAGTGGTGTTCCTCCACGGTCTATTTCAGTTCCTGTCTCCAGGTTCTGGTTGTAACTTCCTGTCTTGACTTTTCTCAGTGATAGAGCATGCCCTGTCCACCTTACAGGAATATCCTATAACCTGAGACGACTGCTCCAAAAGTTACTTCTGGTCGGTGTTTTATCACAGCAGCACACAGCAAACTGAAACACTTATTTTGGAGCAACAGAAGACATTCCAGGCCCATCTTGAAGTTCCTACTCTAGTCACACATCCATCTGTTTCTCCCAGGAGTCCTGGCTCCTTTATGCCCAGCAAGGTGTTAGCAACTGGCACCTGGATGTTCGACGTGCCCTGATGGTGGCTTCCAGAGCCACTGAGTATTTTAAGCAGCATAATCAAGAGAAATGCAACTTCAAGGCCGTTAAAGGAGGAATCCGGCCTCCTGAACCTTGGCTTCTCCCTCGGTTCCTCGTGCTACTGTGACAACAGAGGCACTTAGTAACTTTCTTTCTCAGGATTGCTACGTTGTACACTGTCCCTGTGTGGGAGAGTCTGTTTATAGAAACAATAGCTGCAGAGGCCCCAGCAACTTTCTGGACCAAGATGGCGGGGTCTGAGCTATGCCATTTAAGATTACAGACACCAAATCAGATCACGTCCTCCTGTCTGTGAGAATTCATATTCCTTATACATTATAGATGCTTATATATTATAAGCACTAGAGCATGGTTAAGATGGTGGTGTCTCATTGTGTCTCAATCTGCAATAAAGTATCAAGAACCAGGAGGCTGGACTAATTCTTCAGGACTGGCTTCTCTGCTGGCCACGGTGGGCACTTAACAGTTTGTATGGAGGCCATATTGGCTTTCCCGGGCAGTCTGGACCTTGCTTTTAGCAAGCATTATCTTCTGCCAACCAAGCTTAGTGATGACACACAAGGGAAGTGGCTCTGCTATCACAGACTCTGGTGGGGCCTGAGCCTTTCCCAAAGCTGCAGTGCGTCTTCTTATTCTGTGACTCTAGACTGGCTGTGGCTTCAATGTATTGAGACTCCAACTAAGAGACTTGTCTGCGCTTTACCAACCAAGTTACATGGCCAGCCTTCTAGTTTAGCTTAACGCTTTAAATGTCACTCTTTAAAACATTTTATTTATGTGCCTGTATGCATGCATGAGCGTGTGTGTGTGTGTGTGTGTGTGTGTGTGTGTGTGTATACACATGTGTGAACAGGTGGCTGTGGAGGCCAGAAGAGGTCATCGAATCCCTGAGTTCTAAGATATTGGGAGCCACCAATGTGGGTGCTGGGAACTGAACCCGGGACCTCCAGAAGAACAGTTAGAGCACCTACCTGCTGAGCCACCTCTCTAGCACAAAGCCTTTGTTTTTAATCTCACAGAAACCTTGTGAGATTAAAATCACCTAATGGGTGAGAAACTCAATTATGATTTATATTTTGAACTATTCGACAAGTGTCTTCTAACACTAAAACTGCAATCTGATGTATTGATTATGACTCAAATATTTGTAGCATCCTGACACTTGGCTCTTGGCTACTGTTTAATGACTTGCTTGCCTCTTTCCTTTGTCCTCTAAAAAGAGCTACATGGGAAACCCGGAACGTGAAGGCTAGAAAAGCATTATATGCATAGCCTTTCTCTAAGAGTTTAATAATAGCTAGGCACGATGGTGGATGTTTTACTCTGGCGACAGAATCAGGATAATCTCTGTGAATTTGATGCTAGCCTGCTCTATATAACATGACTTTGTCTTAAATCAAATCAAATCAAAACAAACAAACAACAACAACAAAAATCCAAAAGAACCTAATAACAGATTTTGGATTTTAAAAGTTTATAAATTGCTGAATACAATTTTTCTCCTAAACTTTATGGTTATGATAGAAATAGATCCCGGTGAGCGAACATTTTCTGTCTTGTGAGTCACACAGTTTCTTCTACTCAGTGGATTTAATTTCTAAAGCCTGTGAGCTGACATATAACTCAGTTGGCACATAGCTGCAGACAGTCTGAGCCCACGGTTTTCTATAGAAAGTGCTGCATATACGAAGGAAATTATGCACAGCACCTATGACTTCCTTTAGATTGGGAGATGGCAAAAGGGAAATGATGACATCATCCCCAAATCCCACTGTCCTGATGTCTCTTAATCCCAAAGACACTAGACAGGGTTAAAATGATTTGAAGGGTGTGTGTGTGTGTGTGTGTGTGTGTGTGTGTGTGTGTGTGTAGACAATGTAGGGATGGGGATGATAGCTCAGTGTGGAAAGACACTTGCTGCCAAGCCTGGTGGATGACCTGAGTTCAATTCCCAGAACCTCTTCCTGGTAGGACGAGAGAACTGACTCCCACAAGTTATCCTCTGACTTTCACACCCACGTCATGACATGCATGTACCCCTAACACACACAATGAAACGTAATAAGACTTCTTAAAATATATCTAATAGAATAGGGTCATGTAATAAATAAGGATCTCACACAAAGTCTTCAAAGTCTTTACAATGCTAAGATAGAACATGGAATCAAAAACTCTTCATCCACTTACATACTATTTTTTTCCTAAGCTTTACTTTTTACTTATTTATGTGTCTGTGTGCCTATGTGTATAAGCGCATGTGAGTGCAGTGCCCATAGAGGCCAGAAGAGGGTGCTAGATCCCTTGGAGCTGGAGTTAATGGCAACTGCAGTACCTGAGGCAGGTGCTGGGCTGCATGGAGCCATCTCTTCAGCTCCACATGCCCTGTTCACAGATATTTATTTTCAGTATTTAAAATTTTGTTCATGCTAGAAATTAGGGGTTTGCTACATTTGATAGTATTTTTAAAACATGGTACGTAGCCGATGAATGGAGGAAGGAGGAACATTCTGGAAAAGCCCTGGGAAACTTGGCTCTCAGAGTAAGAAAGTTCAGCATCCATTACTCACAGTGGTGGTCATAATTTCCTCTGTCACGACCTTCAGTGTGTCAACCACCGAGATGTAGCCCAGGCGCCGGGCGATGGCCAGGGCTGTGTTCCCGTTCTGGAAGCAGGGAAGTGTAAACAAGGTCACACTCAGCCTGTAACCAAGGCAAGGCCACTCTCTCTCATCATTCCAACCCAACTATCGTATGCAAAAGTGTAAATGTTGGAATTTTATGGTTTGGATCCCAAATTTCACAGAGGCCGTGAGTTCGAAGATGCTGCTGCTACTGGCAGGTTGGCACTGGTATGTGTGTATGTGTGTGGGGGGTGTCACTAGGGGAGTGCCCTGAAAGAGTGTATTGGGACTCCAGCCTCCTCCTGCCTTGCTTCCTTCCTGAATTTCAGTAAACAGTCCCTGCCATGGTGGCCAACCTCCCTGTAGACTCATGGGGTCAAGTGATATGGACTAACACCCATGCAACTGTCGGCCAAAGAAAGACTTTCTTTCTATTTAGTTACCTGCCTCGGGTATTTTGTCGTAGTGACAGAAAGATAGCTAATGGCTTTGTAAAAGCTCAGCTCAGCTGTTCCTACCCGTCCATGTCTGGGCAGCTACGTGTGGTTCTACGACATAGAATCTATGTGAACAGTCAGTGGGAGGTACACGCTGTTTGCTTTGAAGGCCATATGTAACTTATCTAAGATAATAGAAAAGCAACTGGTGCGTGACCCCTTTGTGGGAAGGCTTCAGAGCCCGGCTGTCTCCCCCACTCCCGCTGTGCTGGCCCACAGCTCACCACAGTGAGTTCGTTGGGGGAGGCATTGTTCTGGAGCAAGACGTTGATGATATGGGTGTGGCCCTGCTGGGCCGCCTGGTGCAGAGGCGTGTATCCGTTCTGCAAAAGAAAGAACGGAGAGATGGCATGCACTTCCTTGAACACAAAACCAAGGCCTTTGCTGGGGAAGAAGGGGGAGGGCACCTACCTTTGTCTTGGCATTAATTTTTGCGGAATGCTGCAGCAGAAAATTGACTATTTTGATGTTTCCATAGTGACAGCCCACATGGAGTGGGGTGTAGCCCATCTGTAATTACATTTCAGGAAAAAAAAAGAAACATTGTAAGTACACTTTTAGTAACAGCTGTGCTAAACAGAAGTAAAAGTATTATTTAAATTTCCTTTTGAACTGGAAAATAGATTTTAAAAACCCCTCTTCTCCATAAAAAAAAATGCCCTTTTCAGAGTTAGTCTTAATATAGCTGGTTGAACATAAAAATAGGTATTCTACTTCCTCTCTTATATCATTTCTTTATCTCTGCATAGCTGTTCACGACAGGAAGGAAAGATGGACCAATCAGCAGCCCAGACTGGTGGATTCAGGAAATGACTGGTGAGGTCAGAGACTGTTATATGGACAGATTGGGTTAGCATTGATTGAATACTCTGTTCTCTAACAAAATGGCTAAGTGACCAGCTTGGGGGGGGTATGGGGGTGGGGGTGGGAGACGGAGAGGCACATTCCTTTACTCTCAGGTCTCCAGAGGCAGAGACAGGCAAACCTATATGAGTTCTAGGTCAGCCAGGTTTAGATAATGAGACCTCAAGGATAAACCAAACCAAACCAAACCGAACAGAACTAAACCAAACCGAACAGAACCAAACCAAACCAACCACCAACCAAACCAAACCAAGCCAACCACCAACCAAACCAAACCAAGCCAACCACCAACCAACCAACCAAACAAACAAACCAAACCAAACCAACCACCAATCAACCAGTCAAACCAAGCCAACCACCAACCAACTAACCAACCAACCACCAAACAACCAACCAACCAACCAACCAAAACCAATCCAAAACAGTCCACCACAGACAGGCAGAGGCATAGAAACAGTCAAGCTGAGGTGCACAGTGTGAGTCCCTGTTGTCAAAGTATAAACTTGAACCTGCTATAGTTGCTCAAGTTAAAGAAAATCTACCTACTTCCTCCCCAGAGCATGGCTGTTTTAAACCAGAAACTGACACAAAACAACCAATCCTTTCTTAGACTGACAGCTAATGACTCTCTGGAGATGGAAAATGGCTCAGTCAATAAAGTAGTTGCTTTGCAAAGGGGAGAACTTGCTTTTAATCCCAGAATGTGTGCCCCCCCCACCACACACATACACCACACACACACCACACATATAAAACACACACACACACACCACACACATATACCATATCTACACACCACACATATATCATACCATACATATAAACCGCACACACACCACACCACACACATAAACCACATATACACACGCCATACCACACACAGACACACACACACACACAACCACATATACCACACACATACACAACCACATACACCACACACACACATCACACACACACACCACACACATACATATCTACACACCACCCACATACACAACCACATACACCACACACACACATCACACACACATACCACACACATACATATCTACACACCACACATATACACTATACATATACACTATACATACACACATATACACTATACATATAAACCACATACACACGCACACACACACATACCACACCACATACCACATCTACATACCACACATATACCCTACCATACATATAAACCACACACATACACCACACCACACACATAAACCACATATACACACCACACCACACAAACACACACAACCACACACACACCACACACACACATCCACACACACCACACACATACATATCTACACACCACCCACATACACAACCACATACACCACACACACACATCACACACACACACCACACACATACATATCTACACACCACACATATACACTATACATATACACTATACTACACACATATACACTATACATATAAACCACATACACACGCACACACACACATACCACACCACATACCACATCTACATACCACACATATACCCTACCATACATATAAACCACACACATACACCACACCACACACATAAACCACATATACACACCACACCACACAAACACACACAACCACACACACACCACACACACACATCCACATACACCACACACATACATATCTACACACCACCCACATACACAACCACATACACCACACACACACATCACACACACACACCACACACATACATATCTACACACCACACATATACCACACCATACATATAAACCACATACACACGCACACACACACACATACCACACCACATACCACATCTACATACCACACATATACCCTACCATACATATAAACCACACACATACACCACACCACACACATAAACCACGTATACACACCACACCACACAACACACACAACCACACACACACCACACACACACATCCACACACACCACACACATACATATCTACACACCACCCACATACACAACCACATACACCACACACACACATCACACACACACACCACACACATACATATCTACACACCACACATATACACTATACATATACACTATACATACACACATATACACTATACATATAAACCACATACACACGCACACACACACATACCACACCACATACCACATCTACATACCACACATATACCCTACCATACATATAAACCACACACATACACCACACCACACACATAAACCACATATACACACCACACCACACAAACACACACAACCACACACACACCACACACACACATCCACATACACCACACACATACATATCTACACACCACCCACATACACAACCACATACACCACACACACACATCACACACACACACCACACACATACATATCTACACACCACACATATACACTATACATATACACTATACATACACACATATACACTATACATATAAACCACATACACACGCACACACACACACATACCACACCACATACCACATCTACATACCACACATATACCCTACCATACATATAAACCACACACATACACCACACCACACACATAAACCACATATACACACCACACCACACAAACGCACACAACCACACACACACATCCACATACACCACACACATCACACACACACACATCCACATACACCACACACATCACACACACACATCCACATACACCACACACATCACACACACACACATACACACACCCATGCACTCATGAATACAGGTGCAGCTGAACATACACAAACACGGGTCTGTGTCCCGTCTCTATTGCCAACAACACCGGCAGCGTACTGACCCCACCCACAACGTTTCTAGACACACACTGGAAAGATTACCCCTAGCTGTCAGGTCTGACTCTCCTGCTGAAGACATGCATGTGCCATTAGGGTGGCCCCAGCAAACTGTGACCTGTCAATTTGAAAAGGGGATGCCCAATGGGCGGAGGGATGGCTCAGAGGTAAAGAGAGCTACATGCTCTCCCAGAGGACCTGGGTTTGGTTCCCAGCACCCACATAGTGGCTCACAACTGTATGAAGATACAGCTCATGGGGACCCGATGCCCTCTTCCGGCCTCTGTGGCACCAGGCGTGTGCATGGTGCACAGACATACATGTAGACCAGACACCCATCCGCATGAAGAGGACATGCCTGGACCACAGTTGGCAGTGGAAGGTAAAAGCACTTTCTGATGGATGTGCTGACTGGCTCTGGTCACACTTTGTTCCGTAACCCATCAGTGAGCCCAGCCAGACCGGTTAGACTCTCTTGATACAGTCCCCAGAATCCCTGACCTTCTGTTTAGCCCTGGAACCTTTCCTGAGCGAGGGCAGATCTCCCAATGTGGTACTCAGAACGGACTGGCCTGCTTGGTGGGGCTCCTCCCCCTCAGTGCTGAGAAATCAGTCATGGCACCCATGGTCAGAATACTGCATTCAGCACAGAGGCTTGTGGGTAGCCTTCGTTTAGTTCTTAGCACCGTCAATTTAGCCATCTTGAAAAAAAAAAACAAACCCTTTATTCCAAGTTGAGTGGTAAAGAAGTCAAAATGATATATGTGTTTCACTAATAGAAATATTAAAATGTTCTTCAAGTATTTAACTTGCATAATAAGGTAACAGTCTCCATGGGCTCTTGTGTCAAATGGAGTAGGTTGTGAGAATGAATATTTAGAAGCTCCATTTAAATATGCAGTTTCCCACCTCGCTCTGGGTAAAATGCTAAGCTATTATAATGGACTGACTGATGGGCTTAGGTGACTGTGGTCTTTCCCTGTGCCCCCTCTTATCTATGAACTGAGGTCACCTCTCCTATTCTGTCCTCTGAGACACGAGCCTTCCTGGTGTCCCAAAGCATCAGTTAAAAACATCTGTGGGTGGGGGCTGGAGAGATGGCGCACCAGGTTTGAAGGGTGGTACCATGCCTGATGGCCTTAGTTTGAGTTCCATCTCTGGAACCCATGACAGAAGGAGAGAACTGACTTCCAAAAGCCTTCTAATGCCCACACGTGTACTGTGGCACATATCCTGCACTCACACACACATCACATGCACAATAATAAATACTTTTTGCAGCTGTGTACACAGCCAAGCAGAGTCAGCTCATACTCGGAGATGGGATCTTTGGGTCACAGCATTCCTGGACAAGATGGTGCTGTGCAAAGACAGGCCTAGCATCGCACAACTCCAGAGAGTCTTTCCAGCTAGCAGTGAGGAGCTTTGGAAAGTGCTGGGCGCACCGTGTTCCCTCTTATCATCATTGCGTACACATCACAGGCGCCCAGGAAATGTTTTAAATCTTTGGCAAATAAGGGATTGGCAAGAGCGATGCAACCGAGGGCTGGCTGTCACACTTGCTGGACTGGACGGACAGAACTGTGTAAGGAGAAGTGTCAGAGGTCAGGCATAGTCATCGTGCTTGAGATCTCAGGGCTACGGGGCACAGACAGGTGGATCCTGGAGACCTGGTGGCCAGCCAGCCTGGCTGAAATGGCAAGCTTCAGGTTTAGGGTGAGACCCTTTCTCCAAAACAGAATAAGGTGGGCATGGGGGATGGTAGGGAAGATTCCTGACATTCTCCTCTGGCCTCCACACATGTATGGACAGGCATGCACATCAACATGAAGGCATACACTACACATGAACGCACCTCCCACCCCCCAAACACACATGAGTGTGCATGAAGAGGTGACAGGCTCAGGTAGAAGGCTCTGGCTGGAATCTCTGTGTTACTTCAATCAAGATTTTATTTACTATCACCACACGCCTTCCGTGCGGTCTGAGTCCTACCCTGGAATGAAATCCCCACTTTCTCTTCTGCTTCTCAATACTGGTGGCTCTCCAGGTGTCATCCCTGGGCTTTCTTTACACTGAGCACAGTCTTCTTCAGGGACATCTCCACATAGAACTAAAACCTCTGTCCCACCCGAGACTGTATGCTAATTCACTGGGTATCGAGGCCTCTTTTGGTATTGTCACGACTGATTGCTTAATAATACCACTTAATGTTACTGGAGGGGCTAGTTTGGTGGTAGTGTAGCCTAGCGCCTACAAGGCACTGGGTTTGATTCCCAGTATGTCAAAAACAAACAAACAAAGGAATAAATAGATAAAGAAATAGAGGAATAGATAAAGAAATAGAGGAATAAATAAAGAAATAAGTGAAAGAATGTTATTAGATAACATGGTTCACAAAGATCCATAGAATACTGAAAAATATTTTTATAAATAGCCATTAAAATTTTAAAAATTACATTTATTTATTTGTGTGCACGTATGTGTGTATATGTGTGTATATATGTGTATGATTGTATGTATGTGTATGTATGTATGTGTATGTGTGTATGTGTATGTGTGTGTATGTATGTGTATGTGTGTATGTGTATAAATGTATGTGTGTGTGTGTATACACATGTACGCGTGTGAGTGTCTTGTGTACAGGGCAGTAAACTGCTCCTGCCTCAAACCTCCCCGCCCCAGCCATCTTCAGAACTAACCCCTGTCATGTACATCAATGTTTGTATGCACAACATGACATTTAATAGGCATTCATGTCTTTGAAACAGAGTTTCACGTGCTGAAAACTCAGCATGGAATTCACTGTAGCACAGGCTACCCTTGAACTTGTGGCAACCCTCCTGCCTCAGCTTACTAAGTGCTGAGATCACAGAGATGGGCCACTGTGTCCAGTTCAGCATTCTATCACTGTAATAAACTGACTCATACCAAGATAGAACAGTGCTGGTGCACACCTTTAATCCCAGCATCCTGGAAGGAGAGGCAGGTGGCTCTCTGTGAGTTTGAGGCCAGCCAGGTCTATGTTGTGAATTTCAGGTAGCCAGTGCTACTTGGGGAGATCCTGTCTCCAATGTTCAGAGGAAGGAAACATGTAGGAGATGTATCTCTTACAGTTAACACAGAATATGCATGTTCTTATCTGTGTTTGCACGGAGGCATTTCACGACACATTAGCCAGCAGTGCATTTCTTTTTGGAAGAGGTATTTTACCAGAGGGAGAAAAATAAAAATGAGAGCAATCCCAGGTCAATTGCCCAGACAATAAGGGATTCAAGACGTGAACAACAATGGAGTATTCTCTCATCCCTCAGTAATCACACAGGAGAAACTCCAATCGACACCAAGTTTTTCTTTTCTTTCTTTTTTTTGGTCACACTGTTCCCAAAGCAGATTTGTGTCAGGATTGCTGATGATAATATAGAATACTGACATGCAGCTAAAGAAGAATTTGGGCCAGTAAGGGCAGAGCATCTGACCAGAGACTCAAAGAAATGTGCTGCCCACGGCTGACAGGATCAGGGCAGTTTTCTGCCGATGCCGTGGCTGCAGCCTTCCTACTGAGGTTGGGGTCACTCCAGGGCACTTGGTCGGGCTCCTCCCTTGTTGAATGAGAAGGGAGATGTACCTTCGTTTGCGCATCCACGTGGGCCCCTTGGTTGACAAGGACCTCAGCAACATTCACTCGGTCTTCTTGAGCTGCCAGATGGAGTGGCGTGAGGCCGTTCTGCAAGAGATTCCAAGGGCGTGGCCGTCAGTCATAGCCAGGGTGGGTGCATGCGTGGGGCTGTGTTTGAGATTTGGCTTGTGAGTTCTAGGAGAGTAGCTTTGGCTCTTAAAGGAAGAACCCACAGTGTAAGGGCATGTGCCACTCTGTATGAGCCCTGCATTAGCCCTGATGACCACGAGCTTCATAAAAACTATTTCAGGTGCACTCCAGAGTGGCAGAGATGTTCCCCACAGACTCAGTATTTCTGGAGACTATGACATTTGAGCCATCTGGGCCCCTTTCCTTCTCATCCACTTCTTTGTAGAGGTTTTATTTATTTATTTATTTACTTACTTACTTACTTAATTTACTTATTTAATGTATGTGAGTACACTGTCGCTCTCTACATCAGAAGAGGGCATCGGATCCCATTACAGATGGTTGAGAGCCACCATGTGGTTGCTGAGAATTGAACTCAGGACTTCTGGAAGAGCAGTCGGTGCTCTTAGCCTCTGAGCCATCTCTCTAGCCCTGTAGTGATATTTTTAAAGCGAAGAGAAGCAATAACACTGTGTTTCCCCTGACAACATATGTGGGTGACCACCATTATACAGCAGAGACTAAAAACAAACCCACACTGCAGTTTTAATACGTTGTCAGTGGCATTAACTTTAGCAAAAAGCCACTGACAATTATACTGAATGTACTAAATACATAGTATATAGTGCTACTTAATGGTAATATTCTTGCTCATTAATGAACTTTGTGAGTCCGTTCTCTTCGTCGACCTTGTGGGTTTGAGGGACTGAACTCGGGTCATCAGGCTTGTCAACAAATTCCTTAACCTGCTAAGCCATCTTGCCAGCCCTGCATACATATTTCTATGTGAACTGAAAATCGTGATCAATTTTCAGACTTTTCTGAGGATTTAATTGCTGTGGTAAGCTCTGTAGAAGGACAAGAAGGGGGTCACCTTATTGCTCAGGTTGACATTCGCGTTTCTACTCAGGAGCAGCGACACCATGTCCACGTGCCCTTCCTGTGCTGCGAGATGGACGGACGCGATCCCCTGCCGGGTGACCGCATTTGCATCAGCACCGTACTCCAGCAGGGATGTGGCTATGTCCATCTGGTTCTTCTTGGCGGCAATGTGCAGTGGTGTATAACCATTCTGTCAAAACCAATCACTAGGTCATGTCTAGTACCAAGGCAAGACGCATGCTATGCGTTTTTAGACAGCATGCTTCCCTTCCTAGTGGCTCTCTCTAATGGTATAGAAAAATATGATGAAGAAAAGAAACTGCTAAACCCAATAGTATCATTAGTGAAGTTCTGGGTAGGGAAAAGTGCAATTTAAAGCAACAGAGATGGCAGGCTGCTGGTTTCCGAAAAAGACATGTATGAGAGTAGGTGCTCAATAAATATTACCATATTTAGCTGGGGCTACAGGCGTTAACCGTATGCTATCAAGGGGGCGTGCTCAGAGCCATTCAAAATTCCATTCTTCAAATCAGTTTACTGTCTGTCTGTTACGGTTTGAAAGGTGTCCCCAGTCTCCTCACTCCACTCCCCCAGCCCGTCCCCGGCCCCCATCAATGGTGTTGGAAATTGGGACCTGTAAGAGATTTCAAGGATGCAGGAGGATGTGTCCTCTAAGAGTCCCTTATAGCTGAGATGGAGGGAGGGAGCTGTGCAGGGAGGGGTCTGTGCAGAGAGGGATATGTGCAGGGAGGAGGCTGTGCAGGGAGAGGGATGTGCAGGGAGGAGGCCGTGCAGAGAGTGGGCTATGGAGAGAATCAGCTTCTGAGAAGATGAGTTCAGCTCCCTGCCACTTTCTCTCTTTGTCCTTTCCCTGTCTGCCATGGGACGACACACAAGACCCCTGCAGGATGTGATACCCCCCCCCCCCGCATCGTGGCCTTCCCAGCCTCCAGAATAGCGAGGAATCCTCTCTTCCTTATCAACATGGTGTCAGGGCAGCCCCAAAGGATGAAGACACCATGGACTGCCTGCAGGCTGCAATCTTTAATCTTCACAGGAGTTGTTCTCCTCGTGGAGTCCTGATGGTCCGTCTGTCCCTCTGTACTGACAGCCAGACCCATCACCCTGCAGGTATTCAGACAGACTATCGTTTCGGGTTTCCCTGGCTTGCCTCACTCCACCAAGAACACTTTCCCACAGTCTACCTATGAAGACAGCATGCGCAGTTGAAAACTCAACTCAAGGGCTACCCCCTCAGGGAACTCAGCTGCCTCTTTCTGCCTCTCGATTTCCAACACCCGGGGACCACTTTGTCTTTGACCCCAGCACTGGACATTTAGGGACATTCTCTCATTTACATATTTGTCTCTTCTTGCTGTTTGAAGCTATTGAAGGCACAGGCTATCTCCTCATAGCGCATTTCAAAGTACAGAAAGAAAGGAGACTCTGCAGTCAGAATTAGATGTTCTAATCCTCTCGGAATCTTTGGCTACCTCAGTTGGTCCCTGATACTCGGCTGTAGACAAAGACCCTGTTCATTAGTCGGGCCTCAGGAGCCTTGAGTGTCTGACCCGTGAAAGTGCTTTCTGGGACTTTACCATCCATAAGAAAGTCAAGATTGTACTGAGATAAAACTCGAACTTGACCGTAGCGAGTGGAAATATCACCTCTAGACTCCTCTGACTCGCTAAGCCAGGGCAGAAGGAGGTTTTATATTCCTATTTTTAGTCTTGACCTATGCCACGTGGAAACACCAGCTTACCCAGAGAACCATTTGGCCCTCTGACCAAATGCTCAGACACACCCTTCAGAGACCTATGCCTCTGTAGCCCAGAGGAACACTGGACTTTGTCCAGGCTACAGTGTAAGACACGAGGGTAGGAGACAGTTCACCACCCTCCATCCCTCTGTAAAAGAGAAAATTTACAAAGCAGTACAAAAAAGGGGAAGCTGGATTAGTCAATGTGCCTAATGCTAACAGTGTGGGTGGGAGAGACCTGGAGAAGTCCTTATCAGGCATCCTCTGTGTTTTTACATTTACAAGGGACAGAACATTGAGCTGAGCCTGGGTGTGGTGTTGCATGTGTGTAAGTCCAGCATTCAGGAAGCTGAGCCCAGCCTGGGCTACATGGTGAAACCCTGTCTCAAAACTAAAAAACATCAATAAAAGAGAAAAAAAAAAGAAAAAAAAAGATCATGTGTCAGTCACTTTCTGCTCTCAGACATGACAATCTTGCTGTCTTCTAACACATCCCACAAATTCTAGGTCCTAAGGAACAATTATCAAAAAAAAAAAAAAATCTAGCATCTCTATAACGTGTGTCAGGTCTAGACAAGATACATATTATTCTTTATGGTTCTCAACCATCCCAAGGCTGAGACCTGTAATACTGTTATTCATGTTGTGACCCCCCCTCCCCAAACATAAAATTATTTTCATTGCTACTTCGTGGCTGTAATTTTGCTACTGTTAGGAATCATAATGTAAATTATCTCATTTGCGGGATATCTGATGTGTGACCACCAGGGGGCGATACCCACAGTTGAGAATGACAGCTTTAAAGGCTCATCCTGGCTCCTTCCGAGGTACAAATTATAGTCTAAGGTAAGAGAACCAAGACCATTTCAGAGACTCTGAGGAAACACCTTCACTAAGAGGCAAAGAATTTATCGGGAGACCCAAAATAAAATTCTGAGTTCTCTAAGCCCTGTTTCAGGAAAGCAAGATGGTGCTTGGTTCCTATACTCAAGAAAGATATATTAATTTGACAAACCAACCAGGGAGAGTCAGTTATAGAATAATCTTTTAAAATGTTTTTATCTTCTCGAAAATAATATTTTAATTATGTGTATGTGTGAGCTCAGGTGCCCACAAAGACCAGAAGCTGTTCGTGGATCTGTTGGATCGAGAGTTATGAGCTTCCTGGTGTGGCTGCTGGGACCCCAACTCTGGCCTCTGCAAGAGCAGTATGCTTTGAACCATATCTGCTGCCCAGTCACAGCGTAATCTTACATCTTTACTTTCTCATGCTCTAAAATGAAACATTTGTTTTTATGTCATGTATATCGGTGTTTTCCTGCATGTATATGTACCATGTACATGCCTGGTGCCCACAGAGGGCAGAAAACGAAATTTATCCCTGAAACTGGAGTTATAGATGGTTGTTAGCTATCATGTGCATGCCGGGAATTGAGCCCAGGTCCTCTGCAAGAGTATAAGATGCTCCTGACTGCTACATCATCTCTCAAGCCTCACTTCCTGACATTCTTGCTGAAGACAAAATATCTGTCACATAACCTATGCAGATCACACTCAAAAAGGTTATCAAAAGCAATAGATGGCATATAAATCCCAACTGACAGTCCCCTACCATGCCTATGCACTCGCGGGCGCGCGCCACACACACACACACACACACACACACACACACACACACACACACACACACACAGTTACGTAAAGTAAGAAGTATGACCAGTTACTGCAGGCTCAAGTGTCGCTTTCTAATTAGCCTCTTGATTTTGCCAGCAACCAAGCCAAGCTTCTTTCTAGCATAGCATCCTGTCTCTGGAGCCAGATCGGGTAAAAATAGATCTTAGCATCCCATTATCCCTTAGCATATGTACTTTTTAGCATCCCAGTCACCTAAAGTCATGCATCATGTTTCTAGGATGTGTATAAGGTACCAGCGATTTTGAAAAGGGGGTGAAGAAGGGCGTGCATAGAGGGTGCAGCTGTGGTGCTAATGGCGCCCTCTGAAGTTCTGTCTACTGGCATTCAGAAACTGAACTTGCAGGAGTGAACTAGGTAGAGGCTGTATGAATTCTTTTTATTGAAAGAAAAAAAAAGTGCCCAGCTGAAAACTACATTTCCCAGAATCTCTTGCGTCAAAAAGTAGCCAATGAGCTATCAAGATCAGAGGCGGGTGGGGCTTCTGGGAAAGCGCTGCAGTCCTGTGAACTTCCTGCTACTTTAAAGGGGGCAGACGTGAGCTTTGTGTTTGCTCCCTTGGTGCTGGAGAAAGAATTCAGCTGTTAAAACCACTGTGTGGAGGAGGATTGTTCCCCTAGCAGATAAGCCAGTTCGTAACTGAGATAACAGGTCTGCTCAGGATCAAAGTGTACAAAGTTTCTGGCTTGCCGTGCTGATCTGAAGATGGTGTAACAGGGAAGTCAGGACATAAACACTAGCCCAGGCAATGCGCCATGATACCCAGGATCAACGCCCCATTAGAAAAGTTGATGCTTAATTGACTGTGGCCTCAGGTTAATGGGACATAACAGAGTTATTATTTACTGGTCCTGATCTTCGACTACTGATCAATGAGTTTGTAAATTTGGAAGCATTCATTCTAAATCTTATTTGATAGATGCAAGGCTTGATATTGACTACTTACTTTTTATCTATTTTTATTTATTTTATTTTATTTTGTTGAAATAGGGTCTCGGGTCCTTTATACTCCACTATGTATCCAAGGGTAGGGAAATCTTGAACGTCTCATTCTCCTGCCTCTGTCTCCAGTGTGCTGGGATTACAGGTATGCTTGGTTTATGTGTGTTTGAGATTAAATCCAGAGCTGTGCGCATGCTAGACAAATACTCTACCACTGAGCCCCACCCCAAGTCTCTAACCTCTTTATTTATGAACATAAAAATGAGTCAGGCTCACTTCTTTCCATGCATATCTTTCCATACGTACTGCTACTGCTTGCCTGGTTGGCACTAGTGTGCCAGCCTTATTACCCCCTTGTGAGAACAGCTAGATTACCATACACGCGTTGCCTATCAAGACTCTGGGGCTACTTAGAAACAGGCCCATGAGCACAAAGACACCGTCTTAGTTACTTCTCTATTGCTGTGGAGAGACACCATGGTCAAGTCAACTTATAAAAGAAACCATTCAATTGGGGGCTTGATTACAGTTTCAGAGAATCAGAGACCATGGTCATCCAGGGGTGGGGGTGGGAGCGGGGCTAGGGCATGACATCAGGTAGGCAAGCAGCTTGGCACTAGAGTAGTAGCTAAGTGCTTCTATCTTATCAGCAAGTTGAAAGCAGATTGGGGGGGGGAGAGAGAGAGAGAGAGAGAGAGAGAGAGAGAGAGAGAGAGAGAGAGAAAGGAGGAGGAGGAGGAGGAGAAGGAGAAGGAGAAGAAGAAGAAGAAGAAGAAGAAGAAGAAGAAGAAGAAGAAGAAGAAGAAGAAGAAAGAGAGAGAGAGAGAGAGAGGGAGAGAGAGAGAGAGAGACTGTGTGAGCTTTTGAAACCTCAAAGCCTACCTCCAGTGACACACCTCCTCCAACAAGGCCGCACCTCCCAAACCTCCCCCCAAGCAGCTCTACCAATTAGCAACCAAACAGTTCAATATATGAGCCTATGGAACCATTCTCAATCTACCACATATATTAATGTGCAACAAAGTGCACAAAGTAGACGGATATTAAATCCCAAGACCATTTAGTGAAACACGCACAACCAGCTTTTCCTACTGAAAGTGGTTTTAAGGGTGATAACCAGCGTATGGTGTCAGTCACACAGTGGCCACCTGCCACCATCTCCCTCCTCTCTAGAAAGCCCTCATCTTCCTCAGCTGAACGCAGCTCCATTAACCCAGTGCTCCACCCCTAGCCACTTCTCCACCCATATCTAAGTGGGAAGTACATAGTCTTTTGTGATTGGTTGCTTATAGCCCGCCTACAGCCTTAGGCATCCTCTCTGCAGATGTGTACCAGAATCTCTCTCCTTAAGGTGTGATATGACAGACACGGAAAGACAGATAGCATACATTCTCTCTCACATGCTCAACTACTGGTGGGGGTGGAGTAGGGGGGAGCGGAAACTGATCAATAGGAAGGAGATTAAAGGATGAGAAAGAGTCATAGGTAATTGACTATGGCCAAAGTTCTTATATACCTGCATAGAAACTTCACAGTTGTTAAAAACACAGGCCTGTACCTTTACGACACATTGCATAGCCTGATTCAGACCACACCCCTCTGCAGATCTCTCTGGAACAGAGAGCTAAGAAGGTCTTTGTGCTTCGGACCAACTGCAGCTTCCTCCTGAAGTACGGCCCTACCTGGTACCTGGGTCCTCTCTGCTTCTTGTCAGATACACTGTGCTGAACTAGATCACATGATGTATAGCTTCCTGCTGTCCCTAAAAGGTAATGAAAAGGCGGGTCTTTCCTTTGTTCTTGGGATTGGAGATTTGCTGGGGAAACTGACCTGAAGAAGCTCCTCTAGCCTTCCCTCATCATCCCTCTCATGCCTCTCCCCCACCCACCCCGCCCTCTCTAATAAAGCTTCTTTCCTTTCCTCTAAGGCCCGTTGTGTTCAGTTCTCCATTTACTGTCCTGCCCGTATCTAATGCTCTCCCTTCCGCCTTGGGGACCAATCACTCTTATTCTCTAATCTCACTGGAGGGAATGATGGATTCCTGCTCAGCTGCGTTTCTGGATCAATCGCTTCTGTCTATCATGGATGACAACACCAACACTGGTTATTCTGTATAATGTATGTATGTATAATAAAATCGCAATGAAAAGACATCCCTTCCGGGTCAGGCCTTAAGCCCCAGTACTCCACAGAGTGAGTTCCAGGCCAGCTAGGGATACACAGTGAGACCCTGCCTCCAACCAAGAGTGAGGAGGAGGAGGAGGAGGAGGAGGAGGAGGAACTAAAAAAAGCTACATAGGCCCTTTTCTTTTCAATACTGAACTCCCCCCCATATGCATGTACACAGCCTATATTTTCTTCACTTGTACATTCATTGATGGATACAGGTCTGCCTCACTCTTTGGGCTGTTGACTAATGGTTCTATGCCTTAATTCTTTCTTCTTCTTCTAAAGTTGTTTGTTTTTGTCTAAGGATGGAGTTGGGCAAGGAGAATTCTGAGTGGTTCTGAGGAAACTCTAAGAAAACAAGAAGAGAGTCTTATGATCGCAGTTTCTTCAGACCCAGAATTATTCTTGGAATGTGCTTTGGTGCCCCTCCCTGGTGTAGTAGATCGGAGTTAAGTTAGATTATTCATTAAAACTGGTTATTGTCATTTCTTTATATGTCACGATGGAGAAATGTGTCTTTGCTTATCTACCATGGGCAACTTGTCCTTGTGACTGGCAACTTTACTCATGTGACTCTTAACCCCCAGAATATAAATTGTCTGATGCTCTGAATAAAATTAGCTATTATATGAGACTTTAGTCTGCCTTATTTTTAAACTCCACTCTCCGAGGTTCTATCAAGGAAAAGTTGGGTTTTTGTTTGTTTGTTCTGGTTTTATTGTTTTGCAGAGGCATAGCCAAGAAAGCTCTCTTGATGGCTGAGCCAAAGCCAAGACTGATACCCTGGGGGAAAGTATGTAGAATTTAATTTTTGAGCAGATTTCACTGAGTAGAGCAAATGACTTAAGAATCTGGGAAGGAGCTTCTGAGGATAAGCCTGAACCTGTGGGAGAAGAGAGGGAATATCAGGTAGACACTGGGTGCCAAACCTATGATTCTGGTATGTCCACAAACAAATAAACAACATCAACAACAGCAGCATCCCACTACAACAATAGCAACATCTTCTCCAATGGAGGAAGTATCCGGAACATTCTCTCTTACAGTACTGCTACCTAGAACAGGGCCAGGCCCATTGACCTGCGATGTGATGAACTTGACACAACCCTGAAGAACACTCAGTCCTTGAACCGAGAAAACACCTTAGAAGAATCAGAAAAACATTTAGATTCTGGTTTGTACTTGTTCGGTGTTGTGTCACAGCCGTCGGGTCAGAATAGTGGGGCGACAGGAGAGCTGAATGCATCATACTTTGCGTTTCTCAGAAATCGAAGATGTCCACGGGTCAAAAATTCCCAATAATAAGAATAACACAACCGTCCCATTAACAGTAATAGAAACTCACATGTGAAACTCCTTCGGCTGCTCTGTGGAACGCCAAGCTCGTGCAGCAATGTTTTTCTCAGGAAAATGCAATAAGTGTGTGGTTTTATAAATTTTGATCGGGGCTTTTCTGCGTGTGTGAACATGCGCGTATGCGTTGTGTACACACAAGCATGAGTGTATGCATGCGCGTGTGTGTACGCATGCGCATATCCGTCTGTAAGCCCGAGGCTGATGTTGGGTGTCTTTCTCAGTTGCTTCTCCACTTTTGTCTTTTGAGACAGGCTCTCTCACTGAATCTGCAGCTTGATGATTAGACTAGCCGGGCTCCCAGCATTCCCCACCGATCCTTCTGTCTCTGCCTCCGCAGCTCCGGAACTGTGTGTGTGTGTGTGTGTGTGTGTGTGTCTTTATACCTGACTTTTTGCATGAGCATTGGGGAATCTGGACTTAGGTACTTAAGCTAACGTAGCAAGCACTTTACCAAACTCACCTATCTCCTGGGTCTCACAAGTTAGAGCTTTTTATTCCCTTAGACTCTGTGGATGTTTCCAATCTGGCTGAGGAGTATTCGAGCTCCCTTTCCTCCCCAAGATATCCTGGTGAACCCAAGGAAATCAACTGACAAGTACGTATTTATTGAGCACCTACTACACGAAATGACTAAACACCGGAAGGCAGATCCTTTTTTGGCCATTCCATCTGTAACTTTTACAAACCAGGTCTAAACAGTGAGGACACTACACAATTAGCAGGAGGGGATGCCTATATCGAGACAGACAGATGATACACACTCAGTTCTTATGGTGGGAGTTACAAATACCTTCGCTGCTGCGTGGGGTGAGGCTCCCTGGTCCAAAAGCAGAAGGGCCACTTTCTGATTATCGTAATGCGCTGCTACATGCAGTGGAGTTAGCCCGCTCTGAAAACACGTGCAGAGACAACACCAGGGTCAAAAGTGTCTTAGTAGGAGATTCTGAGATTTAGGAGATGGGATTAGATTGGGTACAGCAGACGGTATTATTCACGTCCAGGTTCCATTGTTTGGGAGCCAACATTCATCTGATCCCGAATATTCTTCACCGTAGTGAGACTTCAATACGGCTTAGGCAGCATCAGAGTAGCTGGGTGTATGTGGGGAGGGAGGGGGGTGGTATTAGCAAGGGCTGGTTTGCTATTGTGGGAGTGGCCTGCTACAAGTGGCTGATGATGTCATACCTTCCCAGCGGCATCGGGAGACGCGCTCTTCTGCAGCAGGAGACTTGCGACTTCAAGCTTTCCATATTTGGCCGCCACGTGCAGAGGCGTGAATCCCTTCTGAAGAGGGAAATGGAAAAACATCGTGAGTGGAAGTCGCCCAGGGCCGGGCTTCTCAGGGCGGATGACTTACGCTACTGATGAAGATGAGTTACGTGTATGTGTAAGTCAGGGTCCAAGGTAGCACATAACAACTGAAGACTTTCTCATCCTTAGGGATATGCAGACTCTATCTACCAGCAGCCTGCGAGGCCACAGGTGCCTGACGGTAGCTGGGACTGTGGCCTCACATAGTTGTAGATCATGGGGTTGTGTAACGGTGTCAAAAGGTTAGGCATCTCTGAAGAGAAAGAGAATATTTTCCCCTCTGCTGACCGAACCACACCAGTCACTTATTTGGGTACGATTCAGATGCCTCCCCCAAATCAACACTAATAAGATGGATCTGAAAATTATTCCAGGGCCATTTGGAGGTATCAGACTGTGAGAAAAATGGCATCCATGAGTCTCATGGCAGGCCCGTGGTGGTGTGCTTCGGAAACCCCTCTGCGAGCTCACATCAGCAGAGGCCACACGCCTTTCCCCTCCTGACCCACAAATGCACACAAGGTCTTGAGGCATACGCCTGCCTCCAGGAATGGTCTGAAGCCCTTTCATCTTTGTTCCCTGAGGTAAACTGACTCATGCCACATGCGAGACTTGGATGCTTAGAGTTCCTGACTGTTCTCCCATGATTCCACAGTCTGCAAGGATCTGGGGTATCAACAAGTCAGTCAACACACAGCATTAGGGAGGGTCCCAAGCTTTCCTCAGGGACTGGAGCAGGACCAACACAGACTACCTCACAAGACTATTGCCAACTAGAGACAGTGGACGACTAAGATGGAGAAGGGCTAGGGGTACCTTGGTCTGTCTCACCTTCTAAGTGACATCCAGAAATGTATAACTTGACTCTCCTAAACAGCCCAAGGAATCATGGGAGATGAAGTTTATTTATTCAGGTGTTTTTTCTCTATGTGTGATAGTTTGAATATACATGGCCCAGGGACTGGCACTATTGGGAGGCGTGGCCTTGTTGGAGTAGGTGTGGCCTTGATGTAGTGGGTGTGGCCTGGTTGGAGTGGGTGTGGTCTTGATGGAGTGGGTGTGGCCTGGTTGGAGTGGGTGTGGTCTTGTTGGAGGAAGTGTATCACTGTGGGAGTGGACTTTGAGACCCTGTTCCTTGCGGGCTGGGAGGCAGTCTTCTTGTGGCTGCCTTTAGATCAAGATAGAGAATTTTCTGCTCCTCCTGCACCATGCCTGCCTGGATGCTGCCATGCTCCTGCCTTGATGATAATGGACTGAACCTCTGAACCTGTGAGCCAGCCATACTTAAATGTCCCTTATATGAGTTGCCTTGGTCATGGTGTCTCTTCACAGCAATGGAAACCCTAACTAAGACAGTATGAATAATCATTTTTTAAAGTCAATTATATACTAGTCCTTCTAATCCATAGCCAGAAAAGAGATTAAAGTATCTGACACTCTCTTCTTGGGACAGGCCACAGGCCAATTTGTCTTGCTATTACACTTGTAATGTCCACAGAGCTCTCATAAAATTAGATAAAACGAGAGACAAACAATTATGCATTCTGTGTGCACATTACAGCCATGAGAGGATATTACTTAAAGACACCAGAGATGAACTCATCAAACCATAGGTCAACCGACTGTCACAAAGGAAATCGGCAGGTTTACTCCAAACTGCCATTTAAGTCTCTCAAGTAATTAAAAGAACATTCTCGAATTCTAGATGTCATTAAGATATCCTTAGAAGATGACATAGTAAGACCAAAAGGAAATGCCTCAAGTACAAATAGCTACTTCCCGGCTGAGCAAGGCTTTGCTGGCCAGGGCCATGGCGAGCCTGGGGCCTTCCTGTAGATGTAGAACCACAGACTCTTAACCCGTCATCACCGTGTGGGGGGCTCTAGGCAGGGTGTACTTCAGCAGCCCCGTCTTATACCTTTGTTGTTATGGATAAAGATGCTCCGTGATCCAGAAGGAATGCAGCGACATCCTCATGCCCCTCGCGGGCCGAGAGGTGGAGGGGGGTGTACCCAGAAGTTGTTGCTGCATTGGGGGACGCGCCTTGCTGTAACAGTTGCTGCACTATGTCAGCCTTGCCGAGTCGGGCGGAGATGTGGAGTGGGGTCTGGTCATCCTAGATGCAAGGTAGAAACAAGGCTTGTGGGCTCACAAGGCGATTGTGATGGTTTGTATATGCTCGTCCCCGGGAGTGGCACTATTAGAAGGTGTGGCCTTGTTGGAGGAAGTGTGTCACCGTGGGGGTGGGCTTGGAGATGTGCCTCCTAGAAGCCTGCGCATGCCCAGTCTGTTCCTGGCTTCCTTTGGATAAAGATGTAGAACTCTCAGCTCCTCCTGCACCATGCCTGCCTGGTTGCTGCCATGCGCCACAATGGACTGAACCTCTGAACCTGTAAGCCAGCCCCAATTAAATATGTCTTTTATAAAATTTGCATTGGTCATGGAATCTGTTCACAGCAGTAAATCCCCAACTAAGACAGCAATGGTGCCATAGGAGAAATGCAGGGGATGTTAACAGCCCCAAGTCAGAGATGCGTGCGACTCTGATCCAATGCTAACGGAAGCCTCATTTCCCCTTTTCTACAAGGTTTGGACACATGGGGGTGGAAGATCCTAAAGACCCTTGGACTGACCTATTTGCATGAGAGTATAGTTCTACCTGAATCTTATCTCTTTACACGTACCACAGAGCTTCAACTGTGAGCTATAGACTCTTTTTTCTGGGAGTGGGGGGAAGGACAGAGGGGACGAGGAGATGAGAACTAATCTCAATAAAACTCATGCCTGGGAATTATGTTTACTTTTACAAGCCATCCCGATATGACTTTGTTACTTTGTTACTCTTTGAGTGCCATGTTTTCCCACAGTCAAAGGCTGGGGAGGGCAGAGTAGGGCCATGCAGGGGTCCTGTCTTTGGGATCTGTCAAACCGAGCATCCTGGCAGCCAGGGCTGCACTGACCTACAACAAAAGGTATAACTTATTGCAGTTTCACCCAAAGGCGTGAAGCCCACACTGAGTCCTGCACCCGAGGGAGCTCGAGACAACCGGGAGGGCCACCCTCTCCTCATGGGACCAGATAGGTGCCCCCAAAATGTCCCATATCATTCCACCAAGTGAGATACCCACGAAAATGTGTCAGTGTCTTTAAACACCCCTGATAGGAGAGGCAGAGAGGAGGGTAGACCAGAAGATGGGTATTTCTTTGCATGAAGGTTGAGATCAAGGCCAGAGAGGCTACACCACTGGCAGGACACATGGGGGGGGGGCGGTCGTGGATGGGCCGTGATGTGCCCCTTACAGGCTCGTGTGTTGGAGCCCTTGCTCCCTGACTGGTGGCACTGTCTGGGAAGATTGTGGGACCCTTAGGAACTAGAGCCTCACTGGGGGGAAGTGGGCACAGTGTGGGTTTTTTAAAATTACTGTTTGAGTTTCTGACTTCACAAATACTCATTAACTGAATTTTGGTTCAGTTCGGACAGGATTCCTAATGGTTTCTGAAATGGCCCTCAACATTTTGTAGACACACATACATATACATATGTAGATATTTATGCAAAGCAGCAGTCTTGGCATTGACGATTATGAAATCAAAGTATACATGAATGATGAAAAAACTGATGATGTTCTACATCCTAGAGTATCAACTGTTTAGCCAAGATTTCATCCTTTGTGAAAAGATAAATGGACACCTCCATCATTAACATGTAGATTGGTGTCTTAGTCAGGGTTTCTATTCCTGCACAAACATCATGACCAAGAGGCAAGTTGGGGAGGAAAGGGTTTATTCAGCTTACACTTCCACACTGCTGTTCATCACCAAAGGAAGTCAGGACTGGAACTCAAGCAGGTCAGGAAGCAGAGCTGATGCAGAGGCCATGGAGGGATGTTACTTACTTACTTGCTTCTCCTGTTTTGCTCAGCTTGCTTTCTTATAGAACCCAAGACTACCAGCCCAGGAATGGCACCACCCACAATGCCCCCCCATCACTAATTGAGAAAATGCTTTGCAGATGGATCTCACAGAGGCATTTCCTCAACTGAAGTTCCTTTCTCCAGCCTGTGTCAAGTTGACACACAAAACCAGCCAGTACAATTTGCGTTCACTTTCAACAAATGCCAAGGTTCTATGCATGTCGCAAAGTTGACTTAAAGTATATTTATTTATGATCTATCTTAGTAAATACAGAATTTGTATTGTGTCCTGTCTTATATACCCATATATCTCCCATGACAAATGACAACATTTAAAAAGTTCTGTTCTAGAAAAGGAAATGCTGAATATCACTCAGCTGACCATGAGTCCACTTCAGGCAGTCAGCTGAGGAGATCTCAGCCGGTGGGTCTCGCCCATTGTACCACCCATCGAGGAATTCAAAGTATACATGTCATCCCTAGTATGGACTAGATACTCTTGTTTGTTCGTAACCAACACTCATGAACGTGAGGGCTCTTATTAACAGTAATAGGATACTGCCTCTCTGGTTATTCCATTTTACTAAGCTAGAGGCATAGCTGAGATCTTCTAGACCAGGGTCTGTAAGCCCCACCTTGGGATCCTCATACAGCTCTCACTGAAGTAAAATCAATAAGTTAAGAAATTATTCGGTCAGGGGTGACAGCTCAGTGTTCCAAATGTTTGGACTTCTGTTATGAGCCAGTTTGTCCAAGCCTACATCTGAATCTGGGGCATTATGGTTTTATATTTTATAGAAGGGAAAGAAAACTACATCCATGTTCCTTTTGAGGTTGTGCCAGGTGACAGATGTATAAGTCAACCCCACATGTGGACTCATGTTTATAGGCCTCAATTGTTCTGGAAATTTCCTCCCTGGACCTGCCTGGATCCGGTTTCTAACCTGTTAGGGCTTCACAAAGTGCCTAGGGCAGTTCCTTATTCTATGTGGTTGTGCCACAACAGCTAAATGACTATGAAGGAGAGTATTTTTATATGGTTCTTGGGTGGAGACCTTCATCTCTGAAGGTCCAATTAATAAAGTCCTGCTTTAGAAAGACAGTAGGCATTCACCTCAAGGTTTGCTGAACCCCATCCTTCTGCCTCAGTTCCAGTTTTAAGGTCCCACATCATGCCCTTACCTTAGCTTTTGCTTCTACCTGAGCTCCATCTTGGACCAGATACCGCACCACTTCTGCTTGCCCCGACCGAGCCGCCATATGCAATGCTGTTTCTCCTCTCTGGGGAACATAAGGGAAGTCAGTTAGCGGCAACTCTCAAGACAATTGGCAGGTTTTGTTGGCATGAAGTTATAGTAACTGTTTTTGTTGTTTTGTTTTCTTTTCATTTTTAAACAAACAAACAAACAAACAAAAAAAGTGTCCTAAGTACCTCCTTGCTGGAAATATAGGAAGATAAACACATGAAAACATTCCCAGGAATCTGACCCAGGCTGGCAAGGACAGGATGTAACCCTGAGGAGTCCAGCCACTGATGCTATGAGAAACACAGCTCAGAAATCTATGCCAAGGCATCTTTAGGGTTGAGGAGTGGGAGGTGTGGGAGGGCATGAACGTGAAGTGTGGCGGGTGGGTCAGAGTAAGGGGAGAGTCCCCTACCTGCCTAACCTGCAATGTTAATGGACATGTTCCTTAAATCTTATCAATTTCTAGCCAACAGGATCTTGCCTTCAAAGTGAAGGAAACCAGAGATGTCCTCCCAACTTATATCTGAAAAACCAAACTCTGTATCTGAAGTAATAAAATTACATAGCAATCAACTCACTTATAGTAAGCATCTAAGTGCAGAAAAGCCACTTTCCCCAGCATCTTAAAAACCCACAACTGATCTTCTTTGCTAAGGCTCACGTACCACGTTGGTGGTGTTTGGGGAGGCTCCATGATGCATTAGCTGTGACACGATATTTACATGTCCCATGAAGGCAGCAACATGGATTGGGGTAAGGCCCGACTAAAGGGGAAGAAAGAAAACGTTAGTTGTTGGCTTATGATCCAAGAGGCTTGATTACATATTTGCCTGACTGTCGGCCTGCTTCCAACCATCTACTTGTATATCTACCTACATGTCCGTTCATCCAACCATCTATCAATCCATCCATCCATCCATCCATCCATCCATCCATCCATCCATCTATCCATCCATCCATCCATCCTCCCATCCATCCATCCATCCATCCATCCATCCATCCATCCATCCATCCTCCCATCCATCCATCCATCCATCCATCCAGCCATCTATCCATCCTCCCATCCATCCATCCATCCATCCATCCATCCATCCATCCATCCTCCCTTCCATCCATCCATCCATCCTCCCATCCATCCATCCATCCATCCATCCATCCATCCATCCATCCTCCCATCCATCCATCCATCCATCCATCCATCCTCCCATCCATCCATCCATCCATCCATCCTCCCATCCATCCATCCATCCATCCATCCATCCATCCATCCATCCTCCCTTCCATCCATCCATCCATCCTCCCATCCATCCATCCATCCATCCATCCATCCATCCATCCATCCTCCCATCCATCCATCCATCCATCCACCCACCCACCCACCCACCCACCCACCCATCCATCCATCCATCCATCCATCCATCCATCCATCCGTTGACTCACCCACAATCCATGCATCCATCTTAACCAGCTCAGGGGTCAGATGAGAAGACATTGAGATTATATCATTATATCACAGATTCTATGAGGCAACTATATCAATACAACTGTCACTTCCTTAAAGTAAGACCTGTGATTATGAAAGACTTAATAGAGGTGTCTATTAAAGAAACATTTATAGAAATTTAATATAAAGTTGGGAGGGGAAATAAAGTTTATTTCCCCCTTACTGTGGAACTTTTCTTGTGTCTATGTGTGTGTTTGTATGTGGGACACAGTGATAACACACACTTTAGTAAAGTGTCGACTACTAATTCAAATATTATTCTGGACTTGGAATTTCCATGAACTCGGAATAAATGGAACCTATGATGCAAATCATCCCTCTAATAAGGAAAAAAAAAGCAGTATTAGGCATTCCAGTGATCCAATTTGTTAATTCTACAAGCATTATAAATGAATGAAATGCATCTAATGTTGCTGAGAACAAGAGCATGCTTGTTTCGAACCCTATGGACATGTGCACAGCTCCTTCCCTGAACATATCTGTGTGAAGCAGGACCAGATGATTAAAGATTATTTTATATTGAATATGTTCATGGATGACAGGTATAGAGAGAGAAGCCAAGAAGAGAATTTAAAATCTCAAGAATCACGTGAAGGAGTTTAATTTCCTTTTGCTGCTCATGTAACTTTGTCTTATTATTTTTTAAGATTCATTTTATGTTTATGAGTACACTATCACTATCTTCAGACCAGAATAGGGCATTGGATCCCATCTCTCCAGCCCCTTTGTTGCATCTTTTTAAAGTTCAGAATTTAATTACTTTACAACATGAACCTGATACAAAATAATAGGAAGAGAAAAAAAATTGACCTTTGTCTTTAAAGAGAGAGAGGGTGTAGTGAATCACCCCTCTCTCTCTCTCCATATATATATATATATATGTGAATGACAGGGCTAGCTCTGAAGGTCAGTGGTAGAATATTACTTAGTGTGGGTAATAACTGCAGTTTGTCATATGTATGAGAAAAATACATGTATACAACATACACTAATATGTATACATAAGACAAATTCTAGTTATAAAAGTAGAGTATATGCTGAAAGAAGAAAAGGTCTGCCTGACAACCTCCCAATAGTGAAGACAAGCAAAGGAGGACAGGGGACTTTTTATTTTGGTTTGTCATCCTTTTCCAACAACAGAAGAGTCAGGTGTCAGAGAACTGCCCTCTCAAGGCCTCAGGGGGCGGCAAGCATCTCTAAACGCTTAGATAATTTCAATCCAACCTTTGTCTTAAGAGTCCATTCTGATCCCTAATGGGTTTCTCTACACTGAGATAAAACTCACTGCTCTGTACGGGAGATACCAGGGCACCTCATATGCAGACACAAGACTCAGGAAACACCCTTTTTTTTTCTTTCTGGTATTTCTAACCATTGTATATTGAGAATTTAGAAGCATTCGAGGCAAGGCAAACATAGCACATACAAGGAATAGGTACAGGAGCTTGTGTGTCAAATAATCAACAAGACTTCCTGAACTGTGGGCATGTGAGGGCAGGAGGGCTTGTTCTGTGGGGTTCTGGGTTACAGGGGAGTCACATGGTCACAGGTCGGCAACTGGATAGGAACTTGGATAGAAATATATTCATGCCTGACCCAAGGAGCACCCAGGGCTAGGTATGCAGGAAGGCAGATTTCCTGGGAGAGGTGGTCCAGATATGCAGGACCAGCCTGGCAAATGCATCACACACACACACACACACACACACACACACACACACACACACACACACACACACACCTGCTCTAGGAGAAGAGCCAAGGCTTCAATTAGTAGAGAGAGTTCCTGGAGTCCGGAAGGTGGAGAGGCAGAGTGGGGTGGGGCAGTTCTGGAGTGGGTGGGGTGACCCAGGCCTGTTTGCTATGCGGAGACCCAGCGCTGACCCACAAGGATGGATTCTTTCGGTGGGTTCAGAGGAAAAGCACCTCTTCCCTGCTCCTAACTGCAACACTCCCATACTCCATTCACTCACGTACTGTAAACATCCACACAGAGCCCGACCCCGCCCTCCCCCCGGCCCCCACCCCCCTCTCAGCACAGGAACACTTTCTCAGTCTATCAGCCAGGCGCCTGCCTGCAGCCAAGTGTGGATTGTTCGGTAGCACTGCCAGCCCCTAACCAAGAGATGGCAGTATGGCAACGAGATGCCGCTTAGGGGGCAAGCGGACGTACCGCTGCTTCCCTAGAGGGAAACCCACGGGGGCCAAAGCTATACTCTCTGGTCCCCTGAGTCCTGCAAGTTCCCTCACCTCGGTTACGGCTTGGATAGATGCACCGTGCTTCAAAAGGAGTTCCATTACTCGGATGCGGTTCTTTTTGCAGGCGATATGGAGAGGCGTGAAGCCGTTCTGTAAGGGACAAACACATGTATCTACTTAACTTCAACCCCCGTGGGCGTCAGCTCCCGCCCTGTGCAGGGAAAGACATCTAGTACAATAAGGCGCTGTGTGGACCTCAGAACCACAAGCAGGTAGACACATGGCTTTCTTTTCCTGGACGGACAAGGAGTCTGGATTGGTTCCTAGCAAGGGTCCCAGGTTGCAAGTTCCTTGTAGGGAAAGGCGAAGTGTGCATACACTTCTTTATTTTAGAGTTCATTGTTTCAAATGATATGTTTTTTTAAATTTTTTTTTTCATTTTGATTTTTGACTCAGAGTCTCATTATATAATGCCAAGCTGAACTCAGCCATGTGCCTTCTGATTTTTAGCTATTATTACTTCACACATTTATTATTTATGTATATGAGTGCACTATAGCTGTCTTCAGACAAACCAGAAGAGGGCATCGGATCCCATTATGGATGATCGTGAGCCACCATGTGGTTGCTGGGTGTTGAACTCAGGACCTCTGGAAGAGCAGTCAATGCTCTTAACCACTGAGTCATCTCTCCATCCCTTAAATCATTATTTTATCTGCATGGATGCTCCATGTATATCTGCGCATGAGGTGTACACAGTGCCCTGTGGAAGTCAGATCCCTCGGAACGGAGTTACAAAGAGTTGTAAGCTGCTGTGCGGGAGCTGGGAATCGAACCCGAGTCCCCTAAGAGAGCGGCCAGTGTTCTTAACCACTGAGTCATGTCTCCAGCCCTCCTACTTTTTCCTTTGGACGGTCTGGACTGCAGGCATGTGCCATTACCCTAGCTGAAATCCTTTCTCTTGCCTTTGGAGGGGTGTGGGTGTGTGTGGCTCTAAATGCTTGTGCCACCACTGACCGGCTGTCCCCACTCTGGCCAATTGGTCCCTTCATATTATCCTTGATTGACTTACTAGGAGGTAAATGTGTGTTAAGTTTCAAACCCGGGACAACCGACTGAGATGCCCATTTAACAGATCAAAGTGGGCCTGGCCTCCAGGTTCTCCCAGCATCCCTCAGTCCCTACCTGTTTCAGGGTGTGGCTGGCACACTCCTCCTGCTTTCTTGAACTTTCCTGTCCTTCCCCCAGAGGCTCTTCCCTGTATCATCTCCTTCCCCTTTGCTCCTTTCACACCTTTGGCCTCCTGGCTACTGTACTTCCCCTCTCTCCTTTCCCCTCCCCCCTCCCACATGTTGGTCAGGGTCATGACCACTCAAGACTCTCCCAGACACAGAGTCGGCCTCTGTGTCCCCCTTATATCTATGATCAACTCTCTCCTCCACCATACCTAGGAGCAGTCATGTCCTCTCCTTTCCTTTTTGTTTCTTTTGTTTCATTCAAAGCGCCCACTCGCTTCCTGCCTCTGAACAACTGCACAAGAAACACAGCCTTACAAAACACCACTGTCCAGATTTGTAAACTTATTACACCGCTGTCCGGATTTGTAAACTTAGAACGTCACACTCCTAAATCCGGAGAGCGGAGAGGGTAGATTTGCCTTCGAGAGAGCGGCATTAGTATCCTGCCTTGTACCTGGGTTTCCAGGCATTTAGACTGAGCCTTCTGAGATGCGATAGCAAGGGACCAGAGTTCACTGTGCACGTTCAGTTCCTCTATGAATAGAAATTAAGAAGCTAACGTTTCCGTCTGCCTCACTTCAAATACGAAAACAGCAGGGAAAACACCAGCATAAAGAGTGTAAGTTTGTTTGCACAGTCGGCCTTGGCAAGTGCCTGCTCGGACTTGTCCCCCGTGTGACGGGACATTTGTCTTTACAAGCCCTAGCGAGTTTCCTTCATTTTGCAGCTTTAAGACTCAAGCAAGCAGCAGCGGAGAGAACCGTGGTGATGGTTGGTGGCCTTTAATCCCAGCAAAAGCAGGCGGATCTCTGTGTTTGAGACCAGCCTGGTCTACAAAGTGAATTCCAGGAGAGCCGGAGCTATTCAGAGAAACCCTGTCTCAAAAAGCAAAAGCAAAACAAAAACAAAAACAAAAACCCAACCCAACTGAACGACTGGAGCATGACCTTACTCTGAAGACCCAGGAACTTAGATGACCCAACAACACGTAGCTCATCTGCTCAAAGGTTTAATCTCACAAACGAGTCGGCCTTTAAACAAATTACTGGCCAAACTGTTCTCTGTCCAACAGCTGAGACTGGGCTGCCTGTTTCAACTGTCAGTAGGAAACTATACGAACGCTGAGGTCCACCGTACAGGCTGAAGTCAAAGCGGGTGTCTCAGAGCAGGTGCCAGGAACTCTTTTTTTCTTTTTCTTTTTTTTTTCTTTTTTGGCTAGAATCCATCCCAGGGTAACTGTCTACAATGTCCCTCTGTTGGGAAAACTTTAGTCATAGGAAAATGAAAGTTAAGCCCACGCCCTGCTTTAAATCCCTTTCCCCCCTTCCTATGGAAAAAGAGTGACTCATGGTCATTCAGCCGTCCCCTCCCTTCTCAGAAGGCAGAGGCTTCTGACACACTGGGCAGGCCAACAGCTCCTAAAATACTTTTTTTTGGTAGAAGCCGTTGGGGTTGCAGAGACAAAGGGTGCTGCTGGTGGCTGTGTGCAAGCTCCCCTCCTCTCCATTGAATTTCAGCCCCCCTCCCCCCCCAGGCAGAGACAGAGGTTCTGAAGGGCAAGGTCACAGGACAGCATTTGAGGGGAGCAGAAGCCTGCCGGGAAGGGTTGTTCGGAGTCAACCTTTACCTCAAAATTACTAGTGAATTAATGTCTTCCCTGGAGTTGGGCATTTTTGTTCTTTCTCTGAGTGTAAGGGCTTAGACTGAATGAAATGTCAACCTTTTACTAAGGATTATTTATTTTAACCTAAGGACCATTTACTTTAACAATAGCAAGCATTGCCTTATCAAGAAAATCAAAGGTTAACATCATTTTAGCTCACAAATTCTTGGACAAATATTTTTTAAGACAGGGTCTCACTGTGTAGCTCTGACTCGCCTGGGACTTATTATTAGAACTGGCTGGCTAGCCTTGAACTCAGAGCTCTCCTACTTCTGCCATTATACCTAGCTGCCCATATATATGTGTATATGTATGTGTGTATATATATGTATATGTATGCATATGTGTATATGTATATATTTATATATACAGGTATATGTATACACACACACACACATATATATATTATTATTTTTATCTGAAACAAAGTCTCCTTTTGTAGATCAGGCTGGTTTTGAACTCACAGTAATCCTCCTGACTCAGCCTTACAAGAGCTGGGATAAGAGGTTTAAGCTGTCATGTCTAGTTTGTTTCAAGATTCTGTGCATCAGAAAGAAAACAACACAGCCTCTCAAATGTCTAACCCGAGGAATCATAACATTACTGCAGCAGGGTGAATAAAGCCGGTCAGGTCGACCTGTTTATAACTGTTTAATCTCAGTCTTTCTCTCGGGTAAGAGGAGCCCAAGTGGGACCCTGAAGAATGAGCCATTTTGCACTGTCAGCTTTATTCCCACCAGCACAGGAGGCGTTGTCTACTCCCAAGGGCGTTTGGAAAGATTAACAAAGTGCAGTGATTTAATGGACATTCTGTCTCTGTCTCTGGAAAAGCAATCCTTGTGTACGCCAGGCGCCATGCGCCGATGTGCCGCCTGCCGGCGAGACGCTCGCTTGGGTCGGATGGCAGGACAACTCACCAGGGCTTTGGCGTTAGGGTTAGCTTTCTTATCCAAAAGAACCTTGGCAACTTTGTAGTGGCCGCAGTGGGCTGCCACGTGGAGGGCGGTCAGGTAGTCGTTGGTGACATCGTCCACGGGCACGTTGTGCTGGAGGAGGAGTTGGACGCAGTTTAAATGGTCTCCTTGTGTGGCCATGTGCAGTGGGGACAGTCCATTCTGGAACGCAGAAGGGGAAGAGGACTCAGTTTTTTCTCTTTTAGCTCAAATTAGACAAAATAGCAGAACAAACAAGGAACGTGTTAAAAACTCCGATTCTTCATTGGGAAATACCTTTCGTTTTCAAAAGGCGTTGACAATCCTTTTGAACGGCTCCTGTTTTAAAAAGAAAACTTTCCTTTCTTGTGTCAAAGGGGGAACAAAAAAACCAAACAAATTGTCAAGGGTAATTTCTTTCCCCAGTTTAAAACTTATATGGTTTGTACCAGGGGCCAGAAGTTACTATATTCTCAGTAGGATTTATCATTTAAAGCTACAAGAAAAAAAAAAGTGAGAGCCAATTCGTAACTCCTGGACTGTTGATGGTTTTGCCCTGGCGGCTGATGAGAAAAGTACGAGCTCCAGATACAAGACTGCACGGTGGCAGGGAAACCTGCATCCATTTCTAGAAGTCTGGCGCCCCCTTGTGTCAACGAGTAAAAAGCAAGCCTCTGACCATCAGCCCAGTGAGGAGACCTCAGCTTAAATCATCCTGGCTTAATAAATAGTCATGTGCAGCGTGAAGAAATTGATTTATTTCAAGATCCCAGAAAAGAAATGAATATGGGAGCGCTTAGGTTCACTCTCCAGCACTGAAGGGAAAACTGTGTAGAATGGCAGTCACTCCTCAGCGGTTGGATACATGAATCAAGGCCGATCAGGCCAACATTAGTCCTCTTAAACTTCTGTTAGGTGTGGAAGAGAACTGGGAGAGCCTGGGGATTCTCAGCAGGCTCGTTTACCACAGGGAGGTCTAAATCACTGATAGTATAATTTAGCACATTAAAGAAACCAAATAAGCCGTTTCCTCTATGATGACAGCACATTCTGTTTTCAAAAATGTAATCATCAATAGTGTTTAAAGACCTGGGACGTGTGCCCGGGGGAACCAGGAATACCTGACTTCTCCAAGACCAGTGATTCTCCCCCGACATTTATTGCAGCATGACATGAAAAATTCTTAGCCAAAGCAATGTGAAATCACTTAGCCATCCCGCTACCGCTGATGGCCACATATTTCAGATATCCGTGTTCCCTTAAACGCAAGAGATTTATGATAGTATTTTCCCATACCGCCTAGCAGAGAGGTCTGCAGATAAAAAGGAGGATAAAAGCGTAATAAATTTTGAGATGAATTTAAATACTTGGGTGGCCGTTGGGGAACTGGGATGTTCCTACCTCAAGCATTCCCCGCCAATATTTTGAACCAAAGTAGACACTAAAGGTGTTGCCAGGGCTGGGGCATTTCCCGTCTGATACTGTCCCCCACAGGTCCTCCCTCACTTCCGCCCTATCCTCCTTTGCTTTATGTTTTCCTGTAGTCTTAGAGGAAGTGCATAGTGAACAAATCTCAGAGAACACAGGACTTCCTGGAGGCTGTAAGTGGGAAGCAGTGTCAAAAATGGAAAGAGGCTCTATCCTAATGAGACTTAACCATCAATTTGATATACCTAGAGTTGCCTGGGCAATAATATTAAATTGTAGGACTGTCCAAATCAGCTCAGTCTATGGACTTGTCTATAGGGGATTGTATTGATTGGCAACTGATGTAGGAAGGCCCAGCCCACCGTGGGCGGCACCATCCCCTAGGCAAGTGCGCATGAGTGGTATGAGGAAGCTAGGTACACATGGGCCTGAGAAAGTAAGTGAGTGGGTGACCTAGAAGCGTAAGCCAAATAAACCCTTTCCTCTCCAAATGGCTTTTGGCCAGAATATTTTATCACAGCAGGAGAGCAGGAACTAGAACCCTCACGAATGATGCATAGAATCGTGGCATATTGGTGGAAAGCTAACTCGGTGTCACAGGGAATGACAGCAAGAACGAAGATGGAAAAAACCAAGTGGCCCATGGAAAGGGCTCACATTGGGTATGGGGCCCGAAGGATGGCTTCGGGAGTGATAGGCTTTCTTAGCTCAGCGATATAAAAAAGACTTAAGGGACCGGACAGATTGCCTTAAAGCTAGGCTTGCAACGATCTATGACTTCTCTCTCAGTACGTATTATCTAGTGTCTTCATAAGTGCTGTGCACTGATCTAAGGGGTTGGGCTGAACAAGAAAACGTTCTGACTTTCATTCTACCAAAGAAAGCCAGGTAGCAAGACAGGTTCTTTCTAAACAGTGTAAGGAGCATCAATAGTGAACACAGGTAGGTCAGTCAGAAAGGTCTATTTGGTGGGCTGGGGATGTGGCAGAGTTGGCAAAGTGCTTGCCACATAACCTTCAGGACGTGAGTTTGATCCCCATATAAAAAGCCAGGCCTGGTAGCATGTGCCTGTTAAGGCATTGTAGCACTGTGCCCTCCTGAACATGAACACACTGAGCGGGGTTTAACCAGCAGCCCTTTGAAATGACAAAAGCTCTCACTGCACCCCAGACCCCAACACCTAGGGTGTGTAGGTTCCTTGCTGGGACCAATTGCAAGTAGCCTTTTTCGCTGTTAAAAATGAAACCAGGGAGAGAGATGCACGCTTGATCTTGTGAGGTAAAGCGGCATTCTCCAAGACTTCTGGAAATGGAAAGGGCAGGCAGGCTTATCCTTCAAATCTTACACAGTGGCGGGGATGGAGAAGCGGAGTTTTAATGTTTGAAACCTGCACAAACTGAGGGCATGGTATATGGACAGGCAAAGATTCTACCATCAAGCTGCGCCCCACCCCCCCAATCTCTGTCTATGAACTCTCAAGAAATAAACTGAGGTTGGGGGCATAGAAAAAAAAAGACTCAGGAACAAGCCAGAAAATCGAGCTTTTGGTCTCTGTAAAGCAGTAGTGGGCTGGAAGTCTCGTTGTGCAACATTAAATAGTAAGCATAACAGACCAAAATAACAAATACACACACACACACACACACACACACAGAGGCTTTGCTGTAGAACGCATCATCCACAAAGGCTTCATAAACCTAACCTTATTTTGCATGTGTGTGTGCATACTCAGGTGTGCAAGCACACATGCATGCATGCATATGCCTGGACGACAGTGGATATAGTCTGCCTGAATCACCTTCCACCTTATCTGTTGAGCGAGGGTCCCTTGCTGACCCCTCTTCTTACTGGTTCTGGCTCATCTAACTAACTAGCAGACTTACAGGGCATTCTTCTGTCTCGCTTTCTGAGTGCTGGGATTACAGGTGGCCACTAACTTTTACAGCTTCAGTGTGGGTGCTGGTGACCTGAAGCACAGTCCTCATGCCAGGAGACCCAGCCTTTATCCCCTGAGCCATCATCTTCCCAGTCCCGAAGCTCATTTTGGGCTCCCCTAAAGAAGTGATGATCTCGCGTTCCAATTAACAGTGCTGGTGAACGCGCGCTCCTCTCGTTCAAAAGGTTCAGATCTGAGCAGGGTACGACGTTCAGGGACCTTACTTACCTTAGTTTTTGAAAGGATGGGGGCGGCTCTGTCAAGCAACATCTCTACCACCTGCTCGTGGCCACTTCTCGCCCCACAGTGCAGCGGGGTCAGACCATCCTGTGGAACAAAGGCGAGACCGGAAGTCAGTACGTTTCGGAAACCCGCTGGGTTGTTTATGCCCCGTTATGGTATAAACCATCTAGGATGCTGTGGGCTAGGCGGCATTCAAAGATCTGCTCATGGATTTCATAGAGTAATTTTATATTTTAAAACCTGGAATTATATTTATTTTTGTAAATTTAAGCCCCAGAGTGGACTGTCTCTGCCTCCCCACGACAGGGATTATAAGCGTAACCTCTGTGCTTACTGTGGATTCTGGGGATTGGAGTCAGGTCCCCAAATTTGTACAGCAGGCACTCTCCCAACTGGGCTATCTCCTCAGACCTAAACTGCTAAAGAGGATTTGAGAGGAATTGTATAATGACCCTCCCTCCTCGTACATGTCTTTGCACCATACTCCCTGAATACTTTTTCTTAAGGTAACTTTGTGTTTGAGGGTGGACTGAGAAGCACATCACATCCTCCCAGTGTGAACATATATAAATTTAACTTTAAGATAGCTTTTCTCCTTTCTCGAGAACACAGCCTCTGAACATTGAAATAGATCTGATTAGGATGATTAATCCAACTGTTCAAGCATGACCAATCAAAATACAAAAACTGTATCAACAATTTCGTGATTATTAAACGATTTGTTAAAAACCCCTTTTAAGGAATTGGGCGTCCTCACGGTCAGTTCCCTCTCTGCTACTAAGTATGACTTACTGGTAGAAGGAGACACTCCCCGGACTATAAGCACCATCTCTAATTTTGCTTCTCCAGTTCTTAGTGGTAAGAAATTTTGTTTGCAGAGAAGACTGACTAGTAACAGCCACCGTACAAGCTCTATGAATGCTGGGAATTTAAATACCACTCAACATTTTAGAGAAAATTTCTTTCTAATGTTCCATTTGATCCTTTTTGTGTGTTTCTAGGATTAATTTTATTAATTTTATTTATTTATTTTATTTTTATAATCAACATTATTTTTTTTATTTATTTTATGATTTATGTGTTCGTGTCTGTGTGAGTAAATGCCATGTGTATATGGGTGCCCTTGGAAGTCAGAAGAGGGTGTCATATCTGCTGGAGCCAGAGTCACAGGAGAGAGACTGTGAGCCCTCCAACCTGTGGGCAGACACCCAAACTTGTGTTGATTGAAAAAGCAGCAAGCGCTTTTAGCTGTTGAACTATCCTTTTAGCGTCCCCAATCCACTATTCTCGGCAGCAGCAGTGGATGTGTGACCCGTTTTGACAGCTCTTCTGGTAGGTCGGAGAATCTATTTCCCATCTATTTAGAGTCACAAGCTCTCAACAGGACGGCGATGTTTCACCTTCTTCCTTTCATTCCGCCCCTCTCAGAGCTTTGTACCCTGAGACCCTGTGGACCTTCCTCCAGTTCTCATAGACAAGGACCAGCTGCTAAGGGATAGTTAGGAAAAGAGACTCAGCCGGGAGCCAGCTCAAAGCTCAAAGCTGTCTAAGCCTCCTGGAGTTTTCACAGACAGGCTGACTTCTGTGCCCTCCAGTGTGAGGGTTCCTGCCTATATTAAACCCTACCCTAAAGACAGTCCACCAGCGTTTGATCCAGCATCCCGGATTTACTTTCTAGCTGGGTAGATCCGAGAAGTAGGGCTGCAGGTGAAAGGCTGGTACGGGGATGCCTAAGCAAGCAGGCACGGCCACGTGCATGAATGACTGCAACTCTAAGGAGCATCAGCGCTCTTTACAACTGCATCCCAGTCATGAACAGTACACGAGCCAACTGGAGCCTTCTCCAGGGACGTTTAATTATCTATCCTCCCTTACATGTTGATATCAAGTGTTTGCTTCGTAAGATGTGGTTTTTCAGGAGGAAGCCACTGATAAAGCAGGACACGGGAACCTCCAAACAAACGAACAAACCAACAGCAACCCAAACAAACCCACCGCCAAGTCCTGGTGTTTCCTAGCAACGAAACATCTGAGCATGTCTGAGGAGAAACAGAGTAGTGGGGACTCTGCCCTCACCCGCCTCCCCAAGACAGTTCATACATACATCACACACACACACACACCCTACACACCCCATACCACACACACTCATACATACACACCACACACATACACACACATATGCACATACAACACCACCTCACAAACACATACACAGACACAAATACATACACACACACACTAAATGCACCATACACACACCACACACCATATACATACACACCATACATACACACCACACACTCACACATACACAACAGCCCCCCCAAACATACACAGACACAAAAACACATACATATATACAAATAGATAAACCCACACATACACAAACACACCAAGAAATAGAGACTGAGAGGTGACAAAGAGAGAGTGAATAGATTTTTTTGTAAGTCACAGTCCATCAATTATCCTTGACAGAAACAAGACATTGCTAACCTAGTGTGGGTAACTGATAAACAAAGGAATGGAGACCCACTATATGTGACGACTTTGAGAAATGTTTATACATTTTCACAGATGAGGCACACACACACACACACACACACACACACACACACACACACACACACACATTCAGTGACTGCCATTGGTGGATGAAAATGTCAAACTGCAGAGACTCTGTAATGTGTATAGAAAATTACAAGCTAACGCCCTGCAGATAGAGAAGCGCTTCAGCTATCCTCCATCCTGGGAAGTTATCCTCATCCCACCATGTTACACACCATATCACCAAATGTGGCTCTCTAAGCCGGACCCGTGACACACCATATGACCTCAGGTGGTCACCTCAGCAAAATCAAACACACATACTGACCGCTGAATCGTTTTAGGCATTCTGCCTCAACTCGTGGACATTTTTTTTTTCTGAGCCTATCTTTAAAAATAAGTTTTTATTCCAAAAAGAACATATTTTAGGTTTCAGGAAGCCAGTTTTTTTGCTTCATGGTCAAGTGTAATTTATCTTTATGTAGACCTTTCTCATCCCTATGTATATTCTTTTTCTGAAGGCACCACACACAATTTTATCCTCACAATCATTCCTACATGGAAAATGTTCCTCAACAACAACAATAAAAAAAAAATGAAGACTTTAGGGAGGGTCAGTGAGACAGCCCAGCCTGTAAACATACTTGTCACATAAATCTGGAGACCTGGGTTTCGACCCTGGAACCCGTGCAAAGAGATAACTGACCCCACAAAATATGAACATGAACATGCATATCGTGTACACACACACACTACACCACACACATCACACACACCACACATAAACACCGCACGCACACACATGTACGTACACCACCACCCCACAGACACATACACACACACACACAAATAACAATTAATTAAAAAACATCACACCCTTACGGTTTAAAGAGATGGGATTGCCCTCCCAAGGATGTACAGGCTGAATTCAGGACGAGACCAGAGGGGACATGGGCACAGCACGGGCACTGAGCCCAGCAGGCGTGAGACCCTAGGTTTATCCCCACACTGCAAGGATATTTGCCAGGGGAGATTAGGGCCTGTAATAATGACAAGTCAAGACAACCAAGGGGGCAGTGAAGACCAATCCCCACGTTCAGATTTCCAACAGTTACCCTTCGTTCTGCCACAGTCTAACGCTTATATATCTGCTGTCTACCGCAAACAGGTGAACCCTGCAGACTCGAGATAGGAAGATTTTCTCATCCGAGGGAGAGCAGGGCCCTGGCATTCTTGCAGCCTCAGCTCCTTCAATCACCTTGCCTCAGTGCCGCAGTCAGCTGTTTCCCCAAGGTCAGATTCATCAGTCCCCCTGAACTGCCAAGAGCGGCCAACAGGAGAGTCCTCGAAAGGCTTTTAATGCTGGCCTCATTCCAACAGCAGCAAAGGTGATCTGGCACTCTTCAAATGATAGTGCTTTCAAGGACAGTCCCAGCAGGAGAGAGGCCCCACAAGGGAGCTGGGCATCCTGTCACGGAGGCCAGCTGTACAGGTGGGGCTGGCTGAGCTTCTGGGGACATTTGTAGGTCACTAGAAACTTAAGGGAAGATCCATTGTGAGCAGCCTGGTTTTATACAATCAAGGACACTGGGGTTGCCCAGCGACTCTGTAAGACTTAAGGCGTATACATTTTATAAGCCATACTTGATTCAGTCAAAAAAGGTATGGGAAATTGGCAGACACTCACTATACTTTATATCTTTTGGACAAAAAAAATAAAATAAAAAAAAATAAAACGTCACGCACGTTGAAGTTTTTTGGCTTTATTGCTGAATGACAGCTTACTTTCCCTAGCACAGTCCCCCAGCGCAGAGCTCTGATTAGGAAGGATTCCAGTGACTGCCATTCACTTGTCTGTGAACTCTAAGTTCTTTGGAGTGGTGCTGGCGAGCAAGTGTGAGTACCTCGGTTCAAGTCCCCGGCATCCATGTAAGAAACTGGTCACAGCCACGCACACCCTCTACCTCAATGCTGCCATTGCTGATGAAGGAGTGTTGGACTGTGGGGGGTGGGGTGGGCAGGAAGATGCTGGGGCTTTACCAGTTACTCTCAGCCTAGTCGGAAATCAGCAAGCCCCCAAGTTCAGGGGCAGACCCCCCCACCTCAAGGTGGCATGGCAGAGAATAATAGAGGACCACACTTGACAAGGCTCTCCAAAAATTATTCTCCATGCTGGCCTCTGCGCAGGAGAACACCCCGTCACATACCAACATCTACACATGCAAAATTAAAACAGTTCTTCAGGGTGACATTTCAAACCTTTGAACATCTATCTCGGCTTCATCCTGGCTTTCTCTGCCCCCTTCCCTTCTCCAGTTAGCACGCTTGAAGTCACCCTGCCATGAGCCAAACTTTTGAGAGACACTCATTCCAGGATCCAAATCCTTGTTGTCTTAACACTCCAGCGTTTCCATCTCTCTTACTCTTTTCTTTTTAAAACTTCCTGGAGACAGTATCTCATGTAGACCAGGCTAGCCTCAAACTCACTATGTTGCCCCAGGATGACCCTGAACTCTAAATTCTCCTGCCTCTACCTCCTGAGTGCTGGAGTTCTAGGTGCGCACCACCATGCCCAGTTTACCCAATGCTGGTGACTGAATTCAGCTTTCTGCTACACAATCAGAACCAAATTCACTATAACAGTGCTTCTCAACCTTCTTCCTAAGGCTGCAGCCCTTTAGGACAGTTCCTCATGTGGTGGTCACCCCCCAACAAATAAAATTATTTCTGTTGCCGCTTCGGAACTGTATTCCTGCTACTATTATGAATCATAACGTAAATATCTGAAATGCAGGATATCTGCTATGCGATCCCTTGTGAAGAGGTCATCCAGTTTCTGATGGAAATCGAGACCCCATAGGTCGAGAACCACTGCACTATAGCGTATCTTAGAAGGCTCTCCTGAAACTCCACATAATCTTTTCTGCACCTCCTTTGGGGAACATCTAACTCGAACTTGCCCTATAGTGGAAGCCTCTCAGTGTCCCAACTTTTGGGGGTTCTGCTCTTCCTCTGGAAGGGAACCTTGCAAGGTCAGCTCAGAGAGACTCCCTAACCCTTGATGCGCTACAATCCTTTAACCCCATCTACCACCATCTTAGTACCTGAATCTACCTTTAGAAAAGGATTCTGTCTGCCATGTTGTTTTGGCCACAATCTCTCTACCCCATAATGCTCCTTCTTAGAACCTTTTGGAGCTCTGCTTCACATCACACCTCAACTTTACTTATGTATTCAGAGTTGAGCTGGGCTCTCTCTTCCCTTGGGTTTGTACAGTGAGGCTCTGTAGTAGAGAAATCTGCCTGGCTTATCATTTTCTTTAATGAAGATTTATTTACTTTATATATGTGAGTACACTGTCTCTGTCTTCAGACACACCAGAAGAGGGCATCGGATCCCACTACAGATGGTTGTGAGCCACCATATGGTTGCTGGGAATTGAACTCAGGACGTCTGGGAGAGCAGTTAGTGCCCTTAACCGCTGAGTCATCTCTCCAGCCCCCTGACATCAATTTTTAAGAGACGTATCTTTACTGTTACATGTGTATACACACATGTACATGTATGCAGGTACCCACAGAGGCTAGAAGAGAAAATCAGATCCCCTGTACTTGTAGTTCCAGGTGGTTATGGGGACTGGAAATCAACATGGATCTTCTGGAAGAGCAGCAAGAGCTCTGAACCACTGAGCCATCTCTCCAGTCCTTCTTCAACAAGTACCATGAATATTTTTTTCTTCAACATTAGCCTCCCCTAATCCCAAAGGTAAGATAAACAATGAAGGGGTAACTGAATCTAACAAGGCATGATGGGACATTGCCTGTGCCAGGGAGACTGAAGCAGGGGTGTGGGGAGCATGGGGATAGCCTGAACGACAAAGTCAGTCTGAGGCTATCCTACACTACGTAGTAAGGCCATATATCAGAAAACCAAACCAAACCAAACCAAACCAAAACAAAAAAAAACAACAAAAAACCCAAAACAATCACACACATCCCCCATTACTAAGTTAATGAACAGAGTTAGTGAATACCTTTTCAAGGGTGTTTGCTTGTTAATTTGTTTTTGAGTGAGCCCCCATACCAGGTTAGAAGCCAGACTGAACGACCCAATAACTGACTCAAAACCAAACTAATCTCCTATCTTCCCCTCTGAGTACTGAGATTTTCAGGTCACCCCGTCCCTTTTATGTGATGCTGGAGATCTAACTCAGGGCTCCATAAGTGCTATGCAAGTGTTCTAATTGAGCCACATCCCCAGACCTCAAACTAATCTTCACCCAAGTATTTTCTGATGATTATGATTAAAAATATGTTTACACTTTACACTCACTTGTTTGTGTGTGCATGTCTGTGTCATGACATGTATGTGGAGGTCAGAGGACAACTTCAGGGGCTGGGTTTCTCCTTCTACCATGTGGGTCCTGGGGACCAAGTGCAGGTTGCTAGGCTTGGCAGCAAGTTCCTCTACCTGCTGAGCCATCTCACAGGCCCTGTCTCCCCTTTGGTTTTGGATTCATTTTATTTTATTTAATAGAAATAGCTCATCCTTAAAAAGAACAACAGCAGGAACAACAAAACAAAAAAACAAAACCAAAGACCAAAAAACAAAATAAAAAACAAAAACCAAAGAAAACAAAAAAAAAAAAAACCAAAAACAAACAAACAAACAAAAACCCCAATCCCCTGAGATTCTCACTGGAGGTAGCTGTTTGTCAATGAAGGTTAGATTGGAAAGCGTGACTCAATCCTGTTAAGTCTCAGAATTTGTTCTATTGAGATTTTCCTTTCTTGTAAACCAGGATACTGCGAGCTCATAAAAGAGCTTATATGGATAATGTGCTTGCCAACAAAACACTTGTGCATTCCTCTCTTTCAAATTACACAAATGTTGCTGCTTGTTTGGTTGTTGGTTTGCTTGTTTGGCACAAGAATTCGTTTTTGATTACCGACCCCTGCAAACTTGCAATGTATGTAAAGTGTCAATTACAAGGAGTCCTGGACCAAAAAAAAAAAAAAAAAAAGCTGTTCTCCAACCTCATGTAACTCCCATCTGACAGATTCTTGGCAAAGGCAATTTTGGGGGAGGTGAGGGAGCCCACTTCCACACCACACATATATAACAGACTAGACAGGATCGAGTGGGAAGCTGAGTTGCCATGACAACGTTACGGGTGGGAAATGGAATTGCAAGCACTTGGCAATTTTCTTTCCAATCCCCTAGATTCTTTTAAGGCATTCCCATAATGAATGGGTTTCCCTTGGGCAGACTTTTGAATTGCCTATACGGGCTGGTCCTGGGTTTGTATTTCATTTTGGTTATGGTAATCTTATAAGTGAGGTGGGAATTGCATGCTGCTGGATGAGCAGAATAATGCTCTATCCTGTTAGGCAAGGAGCCAACCAAGCCTTATGCACACAGAGGCCCAAAAGACCTTCCTTCAGTCTGACCTTTGTGCAGAGCAGGACTTGGACCAGAAATCTGGAGATGGTAGGGTGTCACACCAGAGAACGTTATCCAGAACAGACCCTTACCATCTGGATGCTGTTCAAAGCCAAGACTAGAGGGATATGCATTCGTGACTGGGAGATGACTTTCCAGAAGCAATGTGTTTATTTTGGTTTGTGTCCGCTACGCTCATCTCTTTCTTTCCTAAGCACCCCACCTCCCCATTCTAGAGATGGAGAAGGAAGCAAAGCCAGGAGAACTCTGGGGGATACTTTGAGTGTAAAGTCGATCGTTATATTGACATGGCTGAGTACAGAAAAGTGACAGGCAATGATGCACCCAAAAAGAGTTGATATGGGGGTCAACACACACACCAACGAAGAGTGATTAGAGTTAGAAAACAGAAAAGCTCATTCTTTATTTTGGCATTTTCCACTCACTCAAAACTTGAGTGACTCTTGCTTTAAATCTTAGGCAGTTGTAGAGTTAACTTAAGAGAAAATGGGAAAGCCATTTTTAATGTCCTCTGTCACGGAGCTTTATACTTGGGGTCTTATTTTATTTGGACCACTGCTCCTTGGGAGAGGTCTTAGGGGTTCTATTTATAGATCAGAAAACTGCTCTGGGGGGTTTGATGTAACTGTCCAAGGTTGCACAATGAAGCCAAAGCTCGCAATGAGGGTTCATGTATGGACTTGCCTCCGAAACACTGGGTTTTGTCTACTATGTCAAATATTAATCAACACATGCATCCAGTACTCTTGTCCAAACATGAATTCATTTCTGCCATTATATATGGACCTAGAATCTATTCCTTCTCTACCTGCTTGCAGCGTTGGTCATTCGGTTAGAATGAAAATAGGAGCTGGTGAGATGACTCAGCACTTAAAGGTGCAACCTGTCCCCTGACCTCACACACACACACTGTAGCCAGTGCACACATATGCAAATGTAAAAGAGAATATAAAAAAAGTTGAAGGAGAAGAATGTAAAACCCTTTGGCCTCTCTCTACTCATAAACTACAGTTTTTGGAGAGAATACAACCCTATATTATTTGGTGTTTCTACCATGGTTTAGTGGGCTTTGTGTCTCTTGTCTTGCTTCAGGTTGAGTGTTATTTAGAATGCTAATCTGTAAGGATGCTCATCCATCCATCCATCCATCCATCCATCCATCCATCCATCCATCCATCCATCCATCTATTCATCCATCTATCCATCCATTCATGCATCCATCCATGCATCCATCTATCCATCCATCTTTCATCCATCCATCCATGCATCCATCCATGCATGCATCCATGCATGCTTCCATCCATCCATGTCTCCATGCATCCATCCATCCATTCATTATCTACCTATTAGCCACCTATATATTCTTTCTCTGTCTCTCTCTCTCTGTCTGTCTCTCTCTGTCTCTGTCTCTCTCTGTCTCTCTGTCTCTGTCTTTCTCTCTCTCTCTCCTTCTCATTTGACTTTTTAGCTAAATCTTTTTATGATGGTTACTGCCTAAAGACTATAGTATATACTCTACATGATCATAATCAAACTATCATCGTGTTATACAGCAATATCTATCTTATGAATGTTATGTGTTGAAGTAATATTATACTTAACATTATGAATAACATGGGAATTCAGTAATGTAACTCCATTCATTCTATTTGGTTTGATTTGGGGGCTATAAATATGACATGATTTTCATGAATTATAAATCTCCCAACAAACTGATTTGTTAAGTGTGAACGTTAAATGTGGTTATAGATTTTCTGAAATTAGACACTTGGTGTGCACAAATACTTCTCAAGAGGATGTTATTATGCTTAAAAACTCACATTAAGGCTCAGAATGACATCCAACAGGGAATCATTTGTTTGCTATGACTTTGTTTTAAGAAAGGGGCACAATCAGGATGTTTACAGGGGATCACTGTGGAGTCCTTTGATGTCTAGCTGGTTTGAGTTATTTCAGAGAAGCTGGACATCACTGTTACCAAAGTACACTAGTGGGAAACAGGAGATTAAGTAGGGTGCCCGCACCTGTGACTGAGTAAGGAAAGTGGTGAACGTCTTGAGCTCGCTAGTTAGATTCTTCTACCATACCAGCTACGCAGTATCTACCTTTGCGTGGCATTGCACTCCTGAGTAAGGTAAATGGTTTTTCCAACACACCATCAAAATGTCAGGACAAAGAAAAAAAAGAGTTTCCTGTCTTCTTCTGCAGCTGTGGAATGTATTCATTCCTTCAAAGAGGAAGCCTGGGGCATTTCATCTTTATATCTCTGAATTTAAGCAAAAGCTCTCAAGGTTCAATACTTGTTAAGACTTGTTCTGGATAGCTCTGGGCTTGTATTTTGATGCTAATTCCACTCCTCAGAGGGGCTGCAGATGAGGAGTTGCCTTGTGAACCTTCTCCCCACCTTAACTTTTCAAATAAAGGCTTGAGCCAATGATTGGGCAGGAGGAAGGGGGAGGAGCTGAGAGTTTAGGGGAGGAGCCAGGGGGGATGAACAGGAAGAGAGGAGCAAAGAGGAGAGAATTGATGGAGAGGCTGCAGAGAGAGAAGCTCGTGGCCTGGAGAAACTGCAAGTTATATGGGATAATATAGATGGATATAGAGTAGTATAGTGGGGGATCTAGTGCCCAATCTAGGCTTATAGCTTGTTTTGTTAACTGATTGAGTTGAGTTTTCTTTTACTGGGGAATTGGTTTGGAAACAAAGTAGCAACAAAGAATTATTTTTATTTTATGCGAATGAGTGCATGCACACATATATGCAACATGTGTGGGCTGGTGTCCACGAGGGCTAGAAGGAGATGTTGGATCCCTTGGAACTGGAGTTATAGGTGGTTAAGAGCTGCCATGTTGGTGCCGGGAACTAAACCAGAGTCTTCAGGAGGATAGTATGCTTTCTTAACCGCTGAATCGCCTCTCCAGCTCCTATCAATATTTGGGTTTTTGTTGCTTTGGCTTGTTTTTTGAGATATGGGGGAGTGGGGTCTCATGTAGTCCAGTTTGACCTTGAACTCTTGGTCCTTCTGCCTCTCCTTCCCAAGTGCTGAGATTAGAGGTATCACCACACTGGGCTAAGTTCCCAATAGTTGTGACAGAAAATGAAAGCCATCAGTCCATTTTGTATGACATGAAGGAATATTTTCAACTAGTCTTGGTTTGTGGATAAACCTGGAACCTTTCATGTTGCCCAATGTTTATGCCAACAATTCGAACTCTTCTCTTGAGAGAGGCCTTTCTGTGACTTTGTTTTTGGCAAGAATTTGTTTTTAACAAGGAACCACACTCCCAAGTCTGTAAAGGCAAGCAGAAGTTTGGTTTTATTTTTCTTAGTTTTAAACTGAGAAATATAACCAGTTATGTTCCAGGGCTGGGGTGTATATGTGTGTGGGGGGGTTGGAGGTGGATGTAGGGCAAATATATAAGCTGTGACTGTGTTCTCTGGAAAACATCTCAGGGTAGTAGATTGAAGGAATTATGAAGACCCCTCCCTCTGTATCTATCTGTGTACTGATTTCTTCTCACTCTTACATGAGACTTGAATGCTATTGAGGTTGGGGAGAAATATTACATCACAGAAGGACCAGTATCCAGTCAAGCCCATTAAGGCCTTTTGATAAACATAACGTTAGGGAGTCCATCTTGTTTCCATATGTTCAGTGAATGAATACTTTTGGAGTATGGAGTATATGGGAAGTGCTACGGTTAGTGAGATGGAATGTGTATATCTGTGGTAAGGTGTGGTAAGGTGTGGTAAGGTGTGCAATGTTGAGTAATGGGGTATGTGAGGATGGGGGCACCGGGCACCTTGTAGAATAGCTAGAAGGACAGGTAAGGCTTAGAGGCTTGGTGCCAGCATCTCAGAAGTCAGTACTGCTTGCTGTCAGAACCCCCAAGGCATCTTACCAGGAAATGCAGACTTACTAGTAAATGGTGAGAAGTTAGTCAAGAGAGCGAACTCTCTTTAGAATTGTTCTAGAATAAGGACTATATCGAGTCTCTGACTGGGCTGGGGACTGACGCAAAAGAAATAAAAATGGTAAGAGACCATCTGCCACGGGGAGCCTTCCCTCAACAAGCACCCAACATTCGTGCTAGCCTGGAAGACAGTTCGGTGCCGAGAACAGCAGGTGGTCCTCGGCAGAGCATTGTTGGCTATAAAGAAACCCAGCCATAAAGATCTTGTCGGAAAATAGCAACTTCCATAAAGCCCTTGAATCAAGAGCGGCATCTAGACCAGGTCTAAAGTGCTTCCCTGGTCAGTGCTCGCACCCCACCTACTCCCACTGTCATCCCTGGTGAGTGCTCACACCACAACCCACTCCCACTGTGATCCCTGGCGAGAGCTCACACCCAACCCACTGCCACCTTCATCCCTGGTGAGTGCTCACACCCCACCCACTCCCGCCATCATCAACTCAAGCACCCACAGGCCACATCACTCTGTTGGCAAAAGCTAGAATGAGGCAGGCAATATCAGTTCAGTGCGATGGCCCTGGGGATTAGGGTAATGCTTTCTTGCAATGGAATAAACAGAGACCCAAATACTCTGGAATATCAGGCCCTCTTAAACTCCAGCAAGATTTATATGTAAGCATCTTAAAACTTCTAGGACATCTCTCCTTTTTTTAATCCCCATGGTGCTGGGGATTGGATCTAGAGACTTCTATATGCTAGGCAAGAGTTCGGCCATTGAGTTATGTCTTAGCCCTAATTGCTCCTTGTGTGTGTGTGTGTGTGTGTGTGTGTGTGTTTATGTGGGCCTCCTGTAAGGGGACATGTGTGTTGTGGAGGGAGAGGTTGACACTGCATGTATTTTTAGATCACTCTTCACTTTACATACTGAGTTAGGGTTTCTCAGGCGAACCCGGGGCTCACCAGTCCACTAAGTCCAGTGAAGTAACCTGCTCTAAGGTTCCCTGCCAATAACTCCACGTTCTCGGACCTGCTGTGTCCTGGGGTTCACGCTTGTGTGATACACGCCATGCTCTGCCCACTGAGACAACATCCTCAGCCCTAATTGTTAAAGTTATGATACCCATGACTCTTCTTACTGAGAAATGCGTAAGACGGCGAGGAAGTTTCCTGGGATGGGAAGGAGGGTGAGGGAGGAGCCAACCATTCACGCAGAGAATGCCCTCTGCCGTGTAGCTCACAAGTTGGAGGGATACACGTCACTGTCTTCCATTTACTTAGGCAGGCATTTGGTCTGCACAGAATTAGAAATGTTGTTGGCCATCAACTGCCGGAGCATCAACTTTCCTGTAGTTAATATGTTTGGCGGGACTCCATTGGAGAAAACTAATTTTTTCTTTGCAAGCAGATGTCAGTTGGAGATAGGTTTTTTTTGGTGAGGGGTGGTAGTTCCTGTCCACCTTCCCCTCTCAGCACTGGGACCCTGTCTGGCCTGAACCTGTATAGGCCTTGTGCATGCTGTCACAGTCTCTGTGTGTTCACACATGTATCGCTTCCGGGGAGTTAGGAAGATGCTGTTTCTTGGGTGTGATTTTCTATGAATTGGGGCTCTGTGATGTACTCATCCTGACTGGGGTTTCAGGCTGACACAGTCGACAAACATCTTGGTCACTGGCAAGGGTATTTTGTTCTCCTAATTTGAGATGACAAAATTCTAATGTTGACTTGCCTACCCAAGTCAAGGGCTAAGCTGAGAAGCGCACATATCACCATATGTGTTATAATCCATAAGCAGCCATTTAGACGCATACCAACAGTATATGAAGTGGGAATCATCTCTCAAGAGACAACAACAAATCAGAGAGAAATAAAATAGCATTTGCCCACAGTACAGGCACGCCTGGTGAGGGTTTCTACCTCTGGGAGACTCACACAGGCCCGGGCCGGGCAGGGCACTTACTCTGGTCTTGGCGTCGATCTTCGCACCCCGGTCCAGCAATAGCCTCACCATGTTTGCGTTTCCTCGCTTCGAGGCAACATGTAAAGGAGTGATGTCATTCTGCAGGGGAAGCAGAGAAGAAGTCACAGGCTTGACACACACAGCTTAGGCAGGACACTGTTCCCCAAGTCTCTCCAGCACTGGCCTTGTTCCGGTCCCCGTTTCCCCTTTTCAAGGCATAGATATTAGATATTCCAACTTCTAACAGCATCCCCTCCCCAAAACCAGACTCAAGAACTCGAAGAGAAGCAGTCTATTAGATGAGGCCCGACTTTTATTTTATTGCTGGGGGTGATTGACTACCCAAATCTTATTTATTTATTGTTTTGTTCTATTAGAGTTCATTTATTTTAATTGAGACAGGGATCACTATGTGGCTCACAAAGATCTGCCTGCCTTAGCTTTCTCAGTGCTGGGATTAAAGGCATTCAGCACATGCCCAATAGCCCAAATCTTATATTCTTTTTTTTTTTTTTGAAAAAGAAAATTTATTTTATGTTATGCATATGAGAGCTCTATCTGCATTACCAGAAGAGGGCATCAGATCTCATTACAGATGGTTGTGAGCCACCATGTGGTTGCTGGGAATTGAACTCAGGACCTCTAGAAGAACAGTTTCTTGAGCCCCAACTCTTACTTTTTTTTTTCCTTCGGTTTTTTGAGGCAGGGTTTCTCTGTATAGTCCTGGCTGTCCTGGAACTCACTCTGTAGACCAGGCTGGCCTCAAACTCAGAAATCCGGCTTCCTCTGCCTCCCAAGGGCTGGGATTAAAGTCGTGTGCCACCACTGCCCGGTCAAATCTTACATTCTTAAATCAATGTGTTGTTGTTGTTGTCATTTTTTGTTTGTTTGTTTACAGTGCTGAGCATGCAATGGTTAATGAAGAGCTTACTGAAGACTGAGCTGAAGGAGTGTCCCGGGACTCAGAGCTTTCCCAGACTCTACAGGAGTCTTGAGTTGTAAATGAGAGACCATATTTATTGATGTGGAGATTGCGGACCCTTGCTTTGGCCTTTCGTGCTGGTGCCTGCACGTGTCTAAAAACATCATCGGCAATTCCATTGCCCCTGCATGACTGTCACTTCTAAACCATCAAGGAATCATAAGTATACACTGAAAACAGTCCCCACTGTCGGTTTCTTATTCCTGGGTGCCGCGGTATGAGTTTATGTCTCACGAAGGTTCAATAAGATCACATGTTAACCAGGCTCACAGCAATATTACATGCAGAGTCTGAGAGCCCAAGCAATGGCTACTGGGTCCTGACCACTTCCTGCCTGTGAGGAACTGGACTGATCCCTCTTGGCTTGGGTGGTGATGTGGACTCCAGGCCTTGTACTGTGCGACGCAGGGCGTGACTCCAGTCCCTGAACTCTTAGTATCTCAGTCAGCTTTCACAGTGCTTTGCAACCTGCCCTGCAGTCCTTACAAGCAGAAATGACTGACACAACTGGGATTTAATTTCGTCGCATCTTTTATATTTTTATTTTTTCCTTAAAAAAGTCCATTTTTTGACAATTTCAAACACATACACACACATGTACACACATATGCACACACATACATATGCACACACATTCACACACACATAACACACAAATGTACACACATGAACACACATGCATACACACGTGCACACACATACATACATGTGCACACATACACATGCATTCACATACATATACACACATGCACACACACATTCACATGTACATGCATACACACACACATGAATATACACACACATTTTGATCACATCTATCATTTTTCCACCCTACTCCCAGTGAACCCTTCTTTCTAACAAAGCCCCCTTCTACTTCCATGTCTTTTTTTGGTGACCCCTGTGTTTATTTAGGGTTTGTTGTGTAAACTAACATGGCTGGAGGGTCACTTAAATGACCAACTTTAAACATACTGTTAAAAAAATTATAACATCCTATAATAAAAAAGTTCTAAACAGAAAGCCTGAGTAAAAACCTATAGAGAATTTCAGATCCTCCTTATTCGGGTTCAATAAACCTTGGAGCTGGGCACAGGCAGAGCCTCTAGTTCAAGTCACGGTGCCTACCCTGCACCAGTCAACCTTTGGCTTCTACCATACTTCTTGCTGCAAGAACCCAGAGGAGAAAGACAGTCCAATAAGTAGCTCAATTAAATCATCTTTAATGGAGAAAGAGTCTTTCGAGATGGGGGGGGGTCTTGCTAAGTAGGCCAGGCTAGGGAGAGAGGGAGGGAGAGAGACAGAGATAGAGACAGAGAGACACAGATGCCAGCCATGCCATTGTCATGAATGAAGCAGTAGAAATAACACCACAGTGCCTAAGCCTCCACCTGTGCTCAAACTCTTGGGCTTTTTCCAGTGTCTGGGTTCATCTTGATGCTTCATCTGCTCCCAGATCCTTCACAAGCCTTTCACTCCCCAAAGCTCACTACTCTCTCTACGGTTTCCTCTATGCTTATTCCTTCACTGAAGAAATCCAATAGTTTACTCTATCAAAATTTCTACCACTCTATTATACTCTATTATAATTTCCATTTATCTGGCTAACTGCATTTTCATGGAGTGTTGTCTGACATGAACTTTGCTCCAGATGATTGTCAGTAAGTGTTTATACTTGATCTAAAAATTATTTTATCTCTATGTATCTATCTTTCTATCTTTCTATCTATCTATCTATCTATCTATCTATGTATGTATGTATCTATCTATCTATCATCTTCATCTATCTATCTATCTATCTTTTTTATTTTTTAAAAAAGATTTATTTATTTATTTTATTTACGAGTACACTGTCCCTGTCTTCAGACACACCAGAAGAGGGCATCGGATCCCATTACAGATGGCTGTGAGCCACCTTGTGGTTGCTGGGAATTGAACTCAGGACCTCTGGAAGAACTCTTAACCACTGAGCCATCTCTCCAGCCCCTATCTATCTTTATGTGTACATGTATGGGTGCTTTTGTGTGCTTATGCCATGTATATGAACAGATGTCCTTGGAGGCCAGAAGGATGAGTTGGATCCCTGGAGCTGGAGTTACAGGTGGTTGTGAACCTCTCAGTGTGGGTGCTGAGGGCTAATCTTGCTCCTTTCATAGAGCACCAAGCGCTGTTGACCACTGAGCCATCTCTCCAGTCCCTTGAACTTAAAAAATAACAAAAGCAAACAAACAACCCCCCCATAACTATACATTCTCTTACAAATGGGAAGACTGTAAACAATCTCTTTATCTCGTTATTCTTGGAACCCAAAATACAAATTGAAGTTTACTCTCATAATAGTTAATAATTAAAGAGTAATAGATTACTTCTATTACTCTTAGATAGCAAAGCATAAAACAGTGATTCATTTCTTAAATATAAGAAGAGCAAAACCTGCTTGGGGAACTTATTGTAGTGACATTGGTAGAGATCGCTGACAACTAGGGTATTGTGTTCCAAGAGGTGCATAATTCAAATCCTCCCCTCAGGGCTCCGGGAACCCAGCAGATAAGAGGTGGAAAACGTTTAAGAGCCAGAGGGGATGGGGGTCACCAAGGAAAGAAGGCCTTTTAAACAAGGCAGGATCCACTCATGTAAGAACTCACAGAGACTGAGGCAGCGTGCGCAGGGCCTCACGGGTCTGTGCCAGGTGGGGTCCTAAGGCTGAGAAGAGAGGAGGACACATGTCCCCATCCCTAACCCAGAAGCTATCCTCAGTTGATAACCACTGACAAAGGAAAAATTAGTTTTCTTCAAGGGAGTCTCACCCGGGAAACAAACCGCTCTTAAGGGTCTGTTGTGTGTACAGCAGTAGATGGGCAACACAGATGAACTCACTGGGAACTTTGGAGGTTCTTTGTCTCATAATGTCGTGTCAGGGCACAGTGGTTATTTTGCTTTATATTATTTTTAAACCTCTCAGGTCCTTTGTGTATATATTATGGCTTCCAGTTTTATGTTTTGTGAGATTCCTGTGTGCAGGTGTGTCTGTGTCTCTGCATCTGTATGTGTCCCTGATTCCTGTGTGTGCACATGTGTGTGTCTCTGCATCTATGTGTTCCTGATTCCTGTGTGCATATGTGTGTGTCTCTGCATCTGTACGTGTTCCTTCTGCTATTTCTTTGGCTTTTTAAAAAACTGTTTCTGTTTGTTTGCTTTGCCCTAATCCGACTTGCTTGTTTTTTTGTTTTATCTTATTTTATTCTTCTTCTTCAGATGCCTGTTTGTTTTTTAAGGAGAGACAGAAAGAGTATGGGTCCGGGTAGGAGGGGAAGTGGAGTGGAACTGGGAGGAGCGGAGGGAGGGAAAACTATAATTAGAATACATTTTATGAGAAAAAAAAATCTACTTTCAATAAAGGGGAAAAAAGTGGGTAAAAGTAATGCCTTTACAAGCGCGTGCATGCGTGCGTGCGTGCGTGCGTGCGTGCGTGCGTGCGTGCGTGCGTGCGTGTGTGTGTGTGTGTGTGTGTGTGTGTGTGTGTGATATCAGTCCCAGGGCCTTGTGCATGCCAAGCAAGCAATCTATTACTGATCTACATTCCCGGTCCCCAGGAAACGTTCTGCACACAGAGACAGATGGCAGAATCTCGTACTTTGCGGGTCACACAACCTCCGAGGTACGTGCTCACCTCTGTCACCAGTGCACGAAGCAGCCACGCATGCACAATACACAAGCAAGAATGGCTATTCTGTGGGCAGTCACGTGTTGAGCTCTGCTTTCGATAAGCCAGCTTCTTACTGAAGGCTTCAACTGGGCGGGCTGGGCTGGGCTGTGAACCCGGGTGACAAGCTCAGGGAGGGCTTTGCTGGGATTGAGGACAGCGGGAGGGTAGCATGCGCTGGGGTGACTTTGAGGTTCCTCTGATTTGTCTGCTCTTGAGTCCAGCCAGTCGCGCTATCTGAGCCAATCTATTACTGAGCCAGCAGGGGGAGCACCGAGCTAGCGAGCAATCCAGGAAGCAGGTCGACTGAGCTCAGTGAGCCCTGGCTTACGCCCACGGCTTCCCTGTGCTGCTATTATTCCTTAAGGAGAGGGATTTCCCAGGGTTGAGGCCTTCATCAACCCTTGTCACACAGGCTGATTGGCAGGGTGAAGACCCGCAGTACCTTCTTCCTCTGCTTTCTTCTGTATTCTGTTCTCTTCCTGCATAGCCGAGTTAGACGGTCAACGGGGCTTGAAGCCTAACGCCCTGGACTTCCCTTAGAAGAAGGCTCTACATTTCTAAGACTCTTAGAAATTATTATAAAAGGAACTGAGAAGTCAGCTCAGGTGGTGAAGTGTTTGCTATGTAAGCTGGGTGCACTGTCACACGCTCATAATCCCGACACTGGGGAGGCAGACGCAGAGGCAGATAGACTTCTGGGGCTTGCTGGCCAGATGGGCTAGCTGTCTTAGGGTTTTACTGCTGTGAACAGACACCATGACCAAGGCAAGTCTTATAAAGGACAACATTTAATTTGGGCTGGTTTATAGGTTCAGAGATTCAGTCCATTATCATCAAGGTGGGAACATGGCAGCATCCAGGCAGGCATGATGCAGGAGGAGCTGAGAGTTCTACATCTTCATCTGAAGGCTGCTAGTGGAAGACTGACTTCCAAGCAGCTAAGATGAGGGTTTTAAGCCCACGCCCACAATGACACACCCACTCCAACAAGGCCACACCCACTCTGACAAGGCCACACCTCCTAATAGTGCCACTCCCTGGGCCAAGCATATACAAATAATCCCAGTAACCTAATTTGCAATTCCCAGGTCTCAGGTGAGAGACTCTGCCTCAAACAAGTAAGGTGAACAGTTTCTGTGGGATGACACTTGAGGTTGACCTTGCATATACATTTCATGTACACATACATGAACATGCAATAAACGATCACTTGTGTACACACACACACACAACACTACAGCTTGCAGATCTAAGGCTCTGTTTTTATCCTCTCAACAATCCAACGGATGGCGCAAAAATAACTCCATCTGCTAAAATGAGACACAGAACTGTTCTGTAATTTGCCAATTGAAAAAGAGTTCATTGGTGGCAGGGTTGGGATCACAACCCCACCTGCAGGCCCTCTTACTCTGATATTCTGGGATCAGAATACCTCTGTCTAAAGGCTCTGCTTCTCAAGTGTTCAATTACCTTTGCACTGATAGGCCCTGGGTCCCTTGTCATCCCTACATCCCATAATAGCTGGTCCTGAGAACGGGGAGCAAATCAAGACCGAAGGAGCTCCTGTGGAGGAATTGATGGGTATTTGCATATTGATTCTTCTGTTAAGGAGAAGGTCTCCTGCCTTCCCCACGCACAGGGCCAGGACTGTGTTTCCATTGTGAAGCTGACAGCAGCAGATTGAAAAAGGCAGATGATGTCAAGAGACTGAGAGCTTTGTTTCTCGGAGCCCGTGCTTCCCACTGGGATTGTGTCAGCTGGTAGAGCTTGCTGGGATTCAGGCTGGCGTGAAGAGCTACAACTGCAGATAGAAGGGAGGGTTTGGATGCCTCGGTGGAAAGGCCCCCAAGTGTGCCACAAAGCCCGGGCCAGCATGGAAGCCCCCTGGGCGGAGCCTAGCTCAGAGTGACAAGCGGCAGCAGCCAACAGCATGAGAGAATTCTGCTGGACTACTGGTGGGGGGAGAGGAGAGAGAGAGAGAGAGAGAGGAAGAAGAAGAAGAGAAGAGAAGAGAAGAGAAGAGAAGAGAAGAGAAGAGAAGAGAAGAGAAGAGAAGAGAAGAGAAGAGAAGAGAAGAGAAGAGAAGAGAAGAGAGATGAAGGGGAGGACTGACCACAAGTGGGGGGGTTTTGAGTCTAGGTAAAAGGCAAACTTAGTCTCCATCAGAGGAATCTGAAGACTAGGTAACACGAAAGCTCTTGCTGGGCCCATTCCTGATAACCCGGTTCTGTCTCTCACATCCACTCTTAACATCTTTGCCATCTCTCCAGCCCAGTGTTCAACATTCTTAGCCAGCAGAGAAAACTCAATCTCATCCCGTTCAGAATGACGGTCTTTTGTTAAATGAATGGCGGGGAACGCTGGCGCGATATGAGGAAAGAGGAATCCTTATGTACCGCTGGAGGGAGTGTAAGCTTGCCTACCAACTACGGAAATTGGTTTGGAGGTTTCTCAAAAATCGGAAACTAGAACTACCAAATGGTCCCGGTGCGGCCGTCGGGATTCAGAACAGAGGGCTGAAGTCAACACGCTACAAGACACTTGCGCGTCCTGCACATAGCTGCACTCACAGCAGCCTCGTTGCAGAGTCGGTTAGGTGTTGATCAACAGATGCATAGCTACAGAAAATGAAGTGCGTGCACGCAATGACACATTTCTGTCTGTGTAGTATGTGCTTGCTCGTCTCTGTAGATTTGAGAGTGTGTGTGCGCACATACATGTGTGTGTGCGTGTGCACACACATGCTTGTGTTGGTCCTATCCTTTCTGCCTTGTGTTCAACTTGCATGTGGGTACTGAGGAGCTGAACTTAGCACTTTTGCTCAGTAACTCACCTCCTCAATCTCTCAATGGAATTTTATACAGCAGTAAAGAAAAATAAAATCCTGCCAGTGTCACGAAAATGAATTCGACCTGCTAACCAAAAGATAGACTCAGAGAGACAAATATAACCAAAAGACAGACAAATACCTCCATGTTTTCTTGTGCTCAGAACCCGTGCGGATGCTCATGTAGATCACAAACCCAGGAAGGGGACCCTCAAGAGGTGCAGGAGACCTGAATGGATGTGGGAAATTGAGATGGTCGTCGCACATGAGCAATAAGGAAGAAGAAGTGAGGGCTGAGAAGAGAGAGAACCAACCTGAGTGGAGAGGATGCACTGGAGGGGGGCAAGTGAAAACAGAGGACACTTTGTATAGAATTTAAACAATTAATTAAAAGAGACTGATGGAATTTCAGCCAAGAAATGGACTTCTCAAGAGAGCCTAATGAAATGCTTGATAATATATATAGTATATATAGTATGTTATATACTATATTACATGTAGTATATAATTATATATACTATATTTAGCACATATACAGTATAAAATATGTATACTATATATAACATTTATTATACTATATATGTTATACATAGTATATATTTTCCAATCACATTATATATTATTTATATATTATATATATTGTGTTATGTTATATTATATATTATATTGTATATTATATTATATATTATATTATATATTGTACATTATATATATTATATATTATATTATGTAGTATATTACATATATTATATATATATTATATATACTACATAATATGATGTAGGAAATATATACTATATATATAGAATATATAATATAATACATACTAATATAATATGATGTGAAAATAAATATTTTATATAGAATATACATAGTATATATACTCTATATAATATACTCTATATAATATATGGTATATGTTATCTATAACACTATATAATATATATTATAAATATATGATAAGTTCAATATATATATAATCTCAGAAGTGAAGAATTCCTTTGATTAGGCACATGAGTAGATGTCTTTAGAGCAGGGCAAAGAATCAGGGAAGTTGAAAGATATGTCAGTTAATAAAATTTTTACATGAAGATACAAAAGAGAGAAATACCAGTAGAGGCGTAAGAAGATACAGAATCAGACAGGAGGAACGTGAGAACACTCACAGGTGAAGAATGGACCCAAAGCACGGTAAGAAACAAAGCCACAAGCTCTAGGGGCAGAAGGATCACTGGCTGAACGCCCTACCAACAAATCATACAAAGGACACAGTCATATTGTTGGAGATGGAAATAAACTCTGAGTCCCCAGAAGACGAAAGAGACCACTTACGACCAACAGACCTCAAACAGGGAAACAGATACAGGTATTCCCAAGAGCATGGCTACCTCAAGGAAAATTAGACCTACATGAAGAAAGGAGGGGTCTCTGGACATGACAGGAATGAAGAGAAATATAAGAAATCAGTCACCACATAAAGTAGAAACAACCAGGACGACTGTGGGTTTCATGATGTATATGAGACTGTACACCACAAACTCGTGTAGTCCCAGGGAGGCCTCAGAGCTCTTCTGTCACAGGACTCTTGTGTCCTACGTAAGGTGAGAGGACATTTGAAAGGATGCGAGAGAGACACACAGGAAGTGAGTTACATGGCTACATAAGACAAAGGAAGAGTAGAAGTCCCTCGACACTTGCATGTGCACATACACACATTTAAAAAGGGCTACACACAAGTCACCACATGAGGCCAACAACTCACTTGTCACTCATGGGAGGGCTGTAGACATCCTATGTACCCTCATCAGTACAACCTGACCTGTGGCGCACCAACACTGCCTGGGTTGCAGCTCACACCATCTGTGCTCGCTGCTGTGACATACATGTATCAGCTTTACCTGCTCAGCGACAACCCTCATGTCTGAGCTTTGAGAGAGGCTCCCCCTTAGCTACTGAAGCTAAATGTCGATTGCTACTTTCCCTGCCCCTCTGCCCTTCACTGCCGCAGAAGATCTATGTTATTTGTGATGAGAAAACTAGATTAAAATTCAGAAAAATAAATCTGATGTGATTTGTCTTTGAGATAGCATTTTACCAGGTAGCTGAAGGTGACCTTGAACTCTTCACCTTCTGACCTGCCTCCCAAGTGCCGGGTTCACACTAGTGGCCGGCATAGCTGGCTTGATAGAAATTTTGAACAAACTAAAGCAGGTTTTGCTTTAGTATGAATTAGCATATTAATGGAATGTGTTATTTTCTGTTTTACCAAAGAATTTTTTTTTCTTGGTACATTCAAAATGTTATGGAATACATTAGCATTTGACAATGTGGTTTAACAGATAAGGGCATCAGAATTTATTCGGTCTAATGACCAGGAGAGGGAAAAACTCAGAATGGTTAAGCCATTTACAGAACTCAGATCTGGCCAAGATCTACCACTCCCAATTCCCAGCTATTGTCCTTCTCATCTTACCAAACCCTTTGGGCTTTCTTAAAAGCCACAATTTCATTACTAATACAAACAGTACCTTATTTAACTTTTCTATAATGTTATTGAATGTAATTACTACTCGACCTGAAAAGTCAAGCACTACCCAATGACTTCCTTTCCCTGTCATTTACTTCTCAATCATTTTTACATATGGTGGCTACAAGCACACACAAAGTCAAACTCATACACACACATATGCTTTGTATACAAACAAGAGAATTGGCTATATAAATATTTACATAGGATACTAACAGGATCTGGATAACTATTTAGAATATTGAGAAAACAGATTTACGGGGATAAGCAAACTTGATTATTTCAAATTTCTGGGCCCATTATCTGGCCAAATGGCTAACAAAACACAGGTCATGGCTATTTCCCTGTTGGGAAGGTCTGCAGTCGCTCTTATACAGGGCTTCCTGAGCCTCTCCTCAACCACCGGGACTTTCAGACAGACCTTTGCATCAGTGCCTTCATCCCTTAAAGGCATCAAACTATGAAACTAAGGTTTAGACCCTAACTTTGTAGGGCACATTTTGCCTCCTACTTCTCATAAAGGGGAACAACCACCACCAGAATACAGTGATTGTCCCCTGGGCTTTGTACAAGCATGCTGGATCATTATCTAGGATATTTTACAACGACGGTTATTTAAAGTTTTTCTTTTTTTTTTTTGTTTTATTTTCATTACGCACATGTGTGTCTGTATCTGTGTGTGGGTGTGCTCATGTGAATAAAAGTGCCGTCCTAGAGGTCAGAGGTATTGGAACTCCTGGAGAGGAGCAGAAATCACAGGCAGCTGGTGCTGGGAATGGAACTTGGGTCCTCTGGATGGGCAGCTATGCTCTTAACCACTAAGCTGTTTTTCCAATCCATTATTTTATTTGTTCCTATTGTACATTTAAGATATGTCCATGTGGGTGCCTGTGTACTGTGGTACGTGTGTGGAGTTGGTTTTTTTCCTCCACCTTTATGTAAGTTCCAGGGATCAAGACTCAGGTTGCCGGGCCTTCATGGCAGGGACCTTTCCTTCTGAGTCATCTCAGGGCACGGCCACTGTTTTCATTAAGATTATTACCGCCGTGCCCCAGCCCTCTGCAAGAACCTGTACTATGCACTTTAAACTCTAAAACTGGCTTAGACACAGAAAGAAGATTGTTAACAGTGAGTTTGGGACAGAGAAGAAACTCCATGTGGGTTCTAACTTTATAGGCATTCCTTATACATCCACTTAGAAGCACAATTCACTGAGAGCGAGAACAGGCCCGGTATCCAATCTCCTACATGCTCTTTCTTGCTAGATGCTGGAAGGAATGTGCCATATCCTGTAATTTTATATGTGCATCCATGTGACAGACAAATACCTCCCCTACCTCCATCACAGTGCTGACTCGAACACAACTGTGGCGGAATACACCTTTAATTCTAGCACCCAGGAGGCAGAGGAACCCAGATCTCCACAACCGAGCTCCAGATCAGATGATTCACATACAAAACAAGGAAGGAAAAGTCAGAAACCATCCTTATTATTATCTCATTTAATACAAGATGGTCCTAGAAAGAAAGACGCTAAGCTTGTCCATATTTTATGAATGATCTCCAAGACTCAGAGTAATGCGTCACAGTTTCACACACTTCCTTCACTAGGCTAGTGCTGTGTTGATGAGAAAACACATACAGTGAGCTTCCCATCTTAGGGAAGTGTGGAGAATCTAGAAGAAGGCCACAGTGGCGGTGGACTGGGGCTACTGGACTATCCATGCTCAGTTCTAGAGCTTGCCCAACACCAAGTGCACAATTTAAGGCAAGCTAATCGAATTTCTTGGCATTGCATATTTCTTACCTATAAAATCAGGCTACTAATGCTCCTGACAAGAACGCTAAGATGCCTGCACAGTAGGTGCAGAGATTAAACATGGGGCTCAGGGGGCAGTCAGATGGATCACTGGGTAAAGAAAGGCGCTTGCTGCCAATCCTGATGTCCCGAGTTCAATCCCTGGGACCCACATGATGGGAGGAGAGCATGAATGTCTGTAGCTTGTCCTCTGACCTCTACACGTGCCTGTAGCATGCATGGGTGCAAACCTGAAGGTGTGCATGCGAGTGCAAGTGTGTAAGCAAGTGTGTGCATGCAAGTACACACACACACACACACACACACACAGAGTGCATGCGTGTGCTCACATGCACACAATTAAATGCAATAAAATAAATAAAAGGGACTGGTGCCTGGCAGTTAAGGAGCACGCAGGAAGCATATGAGGTCATTGCTCCTCTCGAGGCTATTATGAAATAATTATTGGATAGAAAAACTTCAGGTGAGGCAGGCATGAAGTCAACTGCTGAAATCAGAAGGTTCTAGAAGAGACAGCTCCCAAGATGAATGCAGGAGGTATCAGAAAAGAATGTTTCGAGCCACAGCTGAGAAACAGCAGAGAAGCCTGGGACATCAGGCTGGGGAGCGACAGACACCACACCGGAGGCACACATGGTAACTAACAATGCATGTGCTATTTCTTGGGAGGAAGGGGTGGGGTCCTTGCTACCCATGGCTGTCAACACCAGAGATCTGGAATAAAGAGTACCCTCTGCTGGGAAACATCTAGTTATTTCTCCCCTCTCAGCTTTCCCATAAAAACTCAAGTTCACTTTAAACCATCTCTGAGCAAGGTCATTTCTGCTTTTCCTTAGAGCAAGGGCAGGCCCGATTTGCTACCTTGCTGTGACAATGCAGAATTTACATCAGATTTTAATTAAATGAAGGAGAGCTGATAACTGGGGGAAGAAAAATGTGTGGGAAGGGTTACCACTAAGAGAAGGAGTAATGGACGATGCCATCTTAGCTCTGAGGCCCTTCTCCCCCCTGGCTTCACAGCCCGCTGGACTTCTTTGTAGCTAGCACATTGGGGCGGCTTTCAATATACTAATGGTGGTAAATTACGTATACCTTAGCATTTTTTGTTTTAGTCACTACGTGCATCGTGGGGTAAGCCTCTGTGACTTAACCCCATGCCACAACCTCTCTCCAGAATTCTTTGCACCTTGAAAAGCGAAACTGTACCTAAGAAGACTTCCATTGTGTGTTCCTTCTGCTTCTATCTTGGTGTCTGTCTGTCCTGGGTATTTCATGGACGTGATCACTTTGGTGTTTTCTTTTACTGTGATGGCTCATTTCACCCGAGCAGAGGTTCTTTGCGTGGCATCTGGTGTGTTGTATGTTTCTCTTACTTTTCTTGAGGTTGAGTGATAGTCTAAACCCATGTGTGTGCCACCTCCTGCCGATCCATTTGCCTGTCCCTGGACACTGGGGTCTTTGGATTCTGGGTTTTCCTGAATAATTGCTACTAAGAATCCAGGTGGATCATCTCCCTCAACAATGCTCCCTTTGTGTGGGGTTAATGGCCTAGGATAATTTTTGCTTTCTCTCTTTTTTTAAAAAAAGAGATTTATTTCTTTAATGTATGTGAGTACTCTACCTGCATGTACACCTGTGTGCCAGAAGAGGGCATCAGATCCTATCAGAGAGGGTTGTGAGCCACCAGGTGGTTGCTGAGAATTGAACTCAGGATCTCTGGAAGGACAGCCCAGTGCTCTTAACCGCTGACCATCTCTCCAGCCCCCTTACAATAAATCTACTAAGCAGACAAACACTCCACTCTTTTCACGGGGGCCAGATGATTTAACTTTCCTGTCATGTATGTAAGAGTTTCCTGGTCTCCAAACCCTTGCTAAGGCTTCTTATCTAAGTTGCTACACTAACAGGCATTCAATACATGATATCAATACTTTGTTACTCTTATTGTTTTAGAGCAGTGTTTTGACCTTCCTAAGGCCTCGGCCCTTTAATAACAGCTCCTCATGTTGTGGAGACCCCCAACCATAAAATTATTTCTGTTGCTACTTCAGAACTGTAATGTTGCTACGGTTACAAATTGTAATGCAAATATCTGATATGCAGGTCATCTGACATGAGAACCCTGTGAAATTGTCAGTCAGTCATCAAAGGGGTCACGACCCACAGGTTGAGAACCACTGAGGTAAACGTGAGGAAGGCTCTCACTCTCTGGAGACCAGGCTGGCCAGGAACTCATGGTGATTCTCCTGTCTCAGCCTCCTGGGTGCTAGGATTACAGCCATCTTACCCAACTCTGTGTTTTTTAAATATGTCTTTCAAACTGCATTTCAATTATTCCATAAAGAAAGGAGCAATCGGAGGAGAAGGGCTCAGGGATTCATACGCCCTGCTAAGAGCTGCTGGCAGTTAATGGTTGCTAGGAGAGAGAGGCAGTGCCCTTCAGGAGTGTGGGCTCACAGGTTACCCACGTTCCACTGGATGACCTTGAACCCGTGCACACACTGGCAGCTCTAACAGAACTCTGTGAGGTCTGAGAACAAACAAACAACAAATGAGGATGTGAAATCGGAGTTGGGAGGAGGATGTGAGGGAAGGTTCTGGGGAAGTTGGAGGGGATGGGGGTGAATACAGTCAAAATACACTGGACTATACATGGAATTCTTAAATGAAACTAACAAAAAAGAGAAATGAATGTTTTTAACTTGGGGGTGGGGATGGTGGAGAAATGAAGTCTGGCAGGCACTGAAGAATGAAAAAGCAAACTGGGAACTGGAGAGACAGCTCAACAGTTACACACAATGGCCGCTCTTCCAAAGGACCCAGGTTCGATTCCCAGTTCCCCCATGGTGGCTCAAAACAGTTTGTAACACCCGAGGATCTGACACTCTCTCTCTCTCTCTCTCTCTCTCTCTCTCTCTCTCTCTCTCTCTCTCTGCTGGTTTCCACAGACACTAGGTACACAGATGGTGCCCAGACACATAGGCAGCAAAACACACATACATGTAAAATAATATAATGAAATTAGAAAAAGTTTGAAAAACGCAAAACCAATTTCCTTTCTGTATATCGAAGAGTATCATTTCAACATTAAAGTTGAGCGAGGTTGTCTAGAGATTCTAGATTTCTAGTGATGCTTCTCATAAACAGAGTGGTTTCAATAGATCATTCCAACCAGTTTCCTAACGTTCTAAACTACAAAGCCAAAGCATGGAGGGCCATCTGAATGGTACATCTTCCTTACAACTCCATCAATATTGATACATCTGGAGCTTATTTCCATCTGGGATTTTATTTTCCCTTCTATTCCTCCTAGAAAGTAAAAATCTCTTGTAGATTATCAGGATCCTAGCTCTTTGAAAATGTAGTTGTTTTTTTTCCCCCTTCTTGGGTAATTGGCTTCCATTCTGTCTTCCGATAAACAGGGCACTAGCTAAAGTTTTGGATACATGAAGGAATGAAAATAGTGCCCTTGAGGTTCCCAAGCAATCAGGGCTAGAGAAAGAAGCCTCTGCAAGGGTGCAGAGCCTTTGTCCTAAGGAGCAGATAAGTTCTCCTATGGACCAAGAGGAAGCTACTGCTGAGAGCCAGAGCCTAGTCCTTAGCTTTCCAACCCACTGTTCCCTGAGCTTGCTCTCCGACAGCTCAGTGGAAGTCCTAGCTCTGATGGTTCAGAACTGAATCCACGAGACTGGAGAAAGCCTGAGTTCAGATTCCTGCCCCACTACATTTTTCCAGGTAAGACCTGGGACCCGTCAGTTCTTTGGAAACTTCAATATTTTCCCCCCATAAAAATAGTTGTTTTTGTGGGGTTGGAAGGAAATGCTACATATACATGTCCTTTGTAAGCTTTAAGATGCAATGTAAACCCAGATTGTTATTAAAGTGCTATAAACATTAAGAGAATGATTAAGAGCCAATGTCTTTTTAAAAAAGATCATTTAAAAAGATTTCTATGATGTAACTTTGAGAACTTGTAGACAAAGATTCTCTCAGCCTGACCTTGGTAAATATCGCCTAATCTTGTCGATCAGAAGAATCACGGGGCATGCTTGTTAGAAACGTGGCTGGCCACGTGCCCACGGCAGACTTCGAGAGTCAGCAAAGAGGCCCTCACTAATGAACTATTGGGAAATTTGTTTTCAACCTCAAGACTCACTGGGCCTCACTCCTTGTAGTGAAAGGCCTGCCTTGTATGTCTTGCCAAGAATGTGTGTCCTGCGTCTGTCATGAGGTCACCAGATTTCTAGCTATGGAAAGTTCATTCCAAACATCCAAAACATGATTATTAAAGAATAAAGGATGGATTTAATTCATCCTGTACCTGGATACTTCCAGAGAACAAACTGCCAGTCATCAGGTTTCTTTGGCCTGCAGCCTGCATGAAGTTTATAGGTAGACAGACATGAGACCTCTGGTGTCAGAATCTTCCAACTTCATTGTTATCTTATGTTGATTACATACATACATACATACATACACACACATATATATTGCTTCTTTTGTGGTATGTGTATATACATATGTGTGTATGTGCATGTGTATGTATGTGAGTATATGTGTATATGTGTGTATGTACGCATGTGTGTATGCATATGTGTGTATGTGCATGTGTATGTATGTGAGTATATATGTGTATGTGTGTGTATGTACGCATGTGTGTATGTGTATGTATGTGAGTATATATGTGTATGTGTGTGTATATGTGTGTATGTACACATGTGTGTATGCATATGTGTGCATGTGTGTATATATGTGTATGTGTGCATATTGCGCATGTGTATATGTATGTGTGCATATGTGTGCATGTGTGTATGTGTGGTATGTGTGTATGTGCATATGTGTGCATGTATGTGTATCTATGCAGAAGGCAGAAGTTGACATCATGTATCTTTCTCAATTGCTCTCCAATTTACTTTTGAACCAGTGTCTCTCCCTGAGTATAGAGCTCCCTGACTCAGCTAGGCTGTCTGGAGGCTACTGAGCTCCTGTGATGCTCCTGCTCCTCCATCATCTCCTCCAGCGCCAGGGCTGTGGGTAAATGTTGCCCTGCCTGGCTTTTTATGTGGGTTCTGGGACTTCCACCTCATTTCCTCATGCTCTTTCCTGGCTAAGATGTTTCCCTAGTCCCTACTTTACTGTTTCTTATCTCAAACTACTCCAGAGGCATACACACACAGTTACTTTCTAGCTCCCTGGTCTAAAATGGGAATCATTGCCATACTCAGGGGCTTACATAGAGCCTCTGTGTAAGTGGAGTCCTATGGGGAATACTGCACCTCTGTTCAACAAGCAAGGAGCCTAGGTTGTTTGGAATTCTACATGGGTTTCTTCTACTTCTTTTCAAAGTTCTTGTAGTGTGAGCTAAGAAAGGCTGTCAGGGGCTGCTAGGTGTTCCTAAAGGAGCAATCTCATGGTAGCACCAATTTCTAAAGCGGCAGTTCACAACTGAGACACCACCTGAGTAGCAAAGTTACAGTCAAGGAGCAGCAGAGAAAATAAACGTATGTTTGTGGTTTCGAAGACCATTGGATATACGTGTTTTCCGATGGCCGAGACTCCCAGGTTGAGAAGCGCTGGTCTAGACTTCCTCCGCTTCCCTTCTTCTCGGGATGTGGTCCTGCTCTATCACATGACTGTGAATAGATGCTTGGTTCAGTGTGTTTGGGTAGCTGTGTTATGGACCCTGGACTACTGCATGTGGGGTTTGAAGCAGACCCTCCTTATGCACAGAGGCTGAGCTACTCAGCACCACTCTCATCGCATGCCCAGCCTTTTGAAAAGCAGAAATGTCTCCAGGGTGCACAAGGTCAAAGTACATTATATATAAGTAGGGAAATGCCATAATGAAGCCCACCATGATATGCTAATAGTGAACAAAAGTGTCCTCTATCGATTACAAAGTCTTCCAAGGAAACTGATGTTCCCTTAGCCCTTGAGAGGTTCTGGGAGGATAGTGGAGAGCACAGGAACCAGCATCAGTGGCTATGTCTCACCCACAGCCCTCTTCCATACATGACCAGGGGCAGCAAGAGTTCCCATCCAAGCTTGGCTTCCCTTCCACACACCTCGCAATGTACGAGGAACACTTCTATCTTTCTTAGCTTCTCCACATGGACCACCAATAACTCCTGTCTATGTGCGGGCCCAAGCCAGTGCCCTCAGCCTGGCTGTCACCGCCCTGATAGGCCCGATCAGTCCTCTGCAGACTCATTCACACTTGGATCTGAGATGCAGATTCTGTTGCTTTCCTCCTTTCGGGGTTTAATACTTCTGTTGTGTGGTGCCTCGAACTGCACGTGCTAGTGTGTGCTCTACCTCAGAGCTCTCTCATATTTTGGCCAACTCCAGTAGCTGTGTTTCTAGTGAAGTGTCACCTTAACAGACCTATGCTAACCCACACAGGTCTCCTTCCCGAATGTGCTCTCCTACTTTAAAGTGGAGCATGCATATTTCCAGAGGCGCTTTCCCCTTGACTCTGAGGTTTGCAAAGCGCTAGTTTCTTCTCTTTATGGCCTTCTCTGCCCTTCTACAATCTTCATGACACCAGAGAAAGAGTCCACCTTCCTTCCCGTGTCTATGGAGATACCAGTAGTCATAGAGGATGGGATGAGGGTGCAGCTGTGTAACCCAAAAGTGACATCCGGGGACAGGCAGTGTGGGGAATGCACTAGAATGTTTACGGGAGGTCAGCCTAGGTCGTAGCAGCCCAGTGCAGCTTCTGGAGCTAACTGGTGGGAAGGAAAACTCTAAAGCTTTTTTTTTTTCTTAAGTGCAAATGAGGAAAGCTAAGCTCCGTTGACTCCGGCCTTAATAGAATTTTGATTTGCAGGATTTCAAAATGGGATTTATTCAGGTCACCGAAAAAAAACGCTCTCAGTGCATGGATTGAAGTCTAGGGGAAATGGGAGAGGGACAGGTGCCTTCTGGTGTCTGTCATGGTTTTTTTGTTTTTTTTCTCATTATTGGAGTTTTTCCTTCTCCAGGCTATATCATACGACTAACTTCTTTTTTATTCAAGATTTATTTTATCTTTATCATGTGTGTGTGTCTGTGTGTCTATGGGTGCCAAGGAGGTCAGAAGGGGATATCCTATCCCCTGGTGCTTCAGTCGTGAGCTGTCCCATGTGGATGCTGGGAACCAAACTCCAGTCCTCTGCAAGAGTAGCAAGTGCTCGGAACTGCAGAGCCATCTCTCCCTATCCCTTAAACACTTCTTAAAGCCTGACTTTGCGCTGCTGACCTAAACCACAGCGACAGTGACAGTCACCATCACAAAGGCGTCACGAGCTCCTAATGGTTGGTTACATATCTCAAGCGAGATGGAGATGGACAGTCTTCTTCAGGTGTCAGAATGCCACCGTGTATTATGTATTATGCAGTGAACCCACTGTGTGTATGACAGTGCTGTCATTGGCAAGAGCGTGGAGGGGTGAACTGCAAGGTCCTGCAGTAATCTAGCAGTGTGTTTTTAGTATGATCTACTTTGTCACGGCAGTCGGACAAGATGGCTGGGCAGTGAGGAAGGGCCTGTGTTTGGTAATCAGCTCCCTACTAGCTCTTTCGAAAAGCTGCAGTGTAAAGGGTATGGTGGTGTACACCTTTAACCCCATCACTTGGGGGACAGACACAGGCAGATCTCTGTGAGTTCAAGGCCAGCCTAATGTATATCGTGAGATCTAGGCCAGCCGAAAGTACAGAGTGAGACTCTGTCTCAAAACAAAATAAACCAAAACCCCAAAGCTTGCAGGTCAGGCTGGGGAAAGCAGATCATGCCATTGGTTCCCCTCTTGGGAAGCTGAGGCAGGAGAATCACAAGTTTGAGGGCAGCTTGGAATCCATAGTGTACCCTTGTCTCCAAAAGTAAAAAAGGTCAAGTGATGAAAAGACCCACCCCAGATCGTGTCCATGACCAGTGCCACATGAAGCAAGGCCACCTGCTGAGGTCTCATGTGTGACCTTTCTCTGCTTCATGTTGCGTCATACTACGACACTCACCTCCTTGGGTGGGGAACAAATGAATCCCACACCACACAGAAAGAGAGCAATGTAGCTTGTGTGTAAGAGTGGGTCTAAGGCAAGTATATTTCTCCAAAGAAAACACGTGGGAGATTCTCCAAGAGGGTGGACTTTAGAAAAACGTTGACACGGCACGCAAGCTGTAAGAGTAATCTACACAAGGGTAGATTCCTCTACCCACCTTGTCCCTTCCAAGATAGAAATGTTACTGTGACCATGGCAACAAGAGTGTATGGTGGGTGCGGGGACTCTGTAGGGCAGCCATGTTCCTATAACTCATATCCGTTTACCAACATTCTCAAATCCTCACTCTTATTTTAATGTTTTGTTTAAGCCTTTGATGTGGTAGAGCCTACATTTGGAGATAAACCGGTTTTCAGAACACGAATGTCTATAAGGATAAAATGCAAATAAATAGAAGCTGCAGGTGGCTTTTTAATTCCATTTATTTGATTTACAAATAAACTGTAATTTCAGGGAGACACATTTTAAACCTGTGCATGTAAAGATTCTGTCCTGGAAACCAAAGTCTAGTGTCATTAATTCTGAACCAGTAATATAGTCAATAGAGGTTTAGCCACACTCTTTTTTTTTAAGTATCTATTTATTAATTTATTTGAGTGCTCTAATCGCATGTATGCCTGCATGACAGAATAGGGTATCAGATCCCATTATAGTTAGTTGTAAGACAACATGTAGTTGCTGGGAATTGAACTCGGGACCTTTGGAGGAACAGTCAGTGTTCTTAACCACTGAGCCGTCTCTCCAGCTGTAGCCATACTTAATTTGGGCATGCTGATGTCCCTCTACACACCCTCTGGAAGTTGCCGAGACTTCGCTCTCATATCCCGAGTCTGAGGTCTTGATGTTAACACCCTGAACCCCCATGGTTTGGCTGTCCTGTCTCCCAAAGCCATCTACACATGTGAGTTGAACGATGCTCATCCTTTAGCACCCGACATTCACCATTTGGGTTTGGCGAATGACTTAGGGAATTCCGCTGACTCTCACAGCAGCCCTCGTTCCTCAGTATAGCTTGGGTGGGGAGCAGCTTTTAAGTCTAAACACAGTTCAGACCAAATGGGAGTTAGGTGAACAGGGAAAGAATCAGGCTTGAGAACAAGATCTGCTCGTATGTAAGAGGGAGGGAATCCCAGAAGTGATGTTGTCATTCCCTTTTGAACTTTGTAAGCTTATACTCAGTCTCTCCCAGGGCCAGGTGCTGAGCTCTCAACCCTGTAGACTCCACAGTGTGCAAGAAGACACCGATTTGACCTTGAGGAATTAAAACTATCATGTATGTATAGCAGGGTATGGGAGGGAACTGTTAGTGTATTTTATTACATTTCAGTCCTCACATAATTGAGATATTAAGTATAAAAGGTTAACGTGGAAGCAGGAATTTATTTCATGCTTAATTAATTATAGCTTTTAAAATCACGGTGACCATAAGTTCTGAGAGAAAGGGAAGGAAACAGGGAGGCCTCTTACTGTTGTTCACACTTAGAGACAGCCCTCTGGTTGAACGGAATGCTGGAGAGCCTTCTGGTGACTCCATTGGTATGCTGGTATGCCAAGGGTGCCTTGCCTGGTCATGGCAGGGAGACAAAGGGCTTTCTGGCCACACAAACACCCTGCCTTCTTGTTTTCGGAACAGTGAGGAATGGTTTTCCGAAATACATGGCTTTGTATCTTCACAGAGCCGTAGCTGTAAGAAGCACATTCACTGTGCGTAGTGAGGGCTGCCCTGGAAGGCTCCGAGGATGAAGCTCATGTTGAAGTCAATAGTACAGAGGCCGGTGTGGAGAGATGTCTGGGAAGCAGGGCTAACAGGGTGCTCAAAGACTAGGGAAGAGTGGAAACCTACTTGCCAGGGAGCGAACACCTCCCCTGAGAGGCAGGTGACAGTCAGAGGTCACTGTGCCACCATAGGGAAGGCAGGCCTGGAATGTGTGTGTGTGTGTGGGGGAGGGGTGAGAACAAAGTCTAGCTAATCTCCGACAGTCCCAAAGTGTTACGTAGCAGTGGCATGTGCTACACAAGCTGCTTGCCATAGACAAATGGTGCGCACCTGGGATGCTCTTGAAAGGTAGGACATGAAATGTTAAGGGTCCTACTTACTGTACAGCCCCGACTGACCTGGAACTGCTTGTGTAGATCGCAGTGGCCTCAAACTTGCAGAGATCTGCCTGTCTAGTGTGCTACTAGGCTCAGCCCAAAGGATATACATTTTTACATTCAGTTTCAACTGAAATTAGCCACGCTCATGAACGGCTCGGGCAACCCAGGCACGGAGTAAACAACTCTTACTTCTTGCTTGGGTCCCAAGGGTTCTCAAAGAAATGAAAAGTAGATCGATCACATGAGCCGGCTATACCAGGGCTGGGATTTACGATCAGAACTCCAATTCAGAATGTCACGGAGATCCTAGGATACCAGTGTTTACTGTCAACATTACAATGCGGTATATGTATGCATAGGTATGTATGTAGGTATGAAATTGTCAAAGCATTGAGTTAATAAAATGTGTAAAGTAGAAGTGTTTATGCATTTCTATATCCATATTCCACGCATGCACGCGTACATAGACTTAAAGGTTTGAAATCTACATTTGTTATATTAGTTCGGTCCCCAATTCATCGCAGTCACCTGGCAACAAATACTTGCCCATTCTTCTCCATCTTTCTAGACCTACTCTGTCTGTTTTAATCTGTAAGCCACCTGGAATCTTCAAGAATGAACCTCTCACCCTTTCAGGGGTCAGACTAGGAGACACTAAGCAGGAAGACATGTGAAGCTCCTTCCGTCAACAGGAGGGACTTAACAAGCGTCCACTCAATGTGATTTGGCCTTCCCTCACCCCAGCCTGTAAGTGGTCCTTCCTGGAATGACAATCAGCAGGGCCTCGGAGGTGTCTCAGTTATATTCTCTTCCCCAAGAGAGGGAGGATTTACAATGAGAACAAAGGTCGGGCATCGGTTCAGAGCTGTCTCAGTTCAGGCTGCAGAAAGCTCACGCTGTGCGGTGCAGCGTTTAGCAGTTCTTTTTTTTTTTTTTTTTAATTTAATTTAATTTTATTTTTTTAATTTACATTCCAAATCACTTCCCCTTTCCCGTTTCCTCCCTCCCCGAAAGTCCCATAAGCCCCCTTCCCTCCCTCTTTTCTCCGTTCAACCCCCTCTCATTACTCTGTCCTGGCGTTCCCCTACATCCAGTCTTTCCAGGACCAGGGGTCTCTCCTTCCATCTTTTTAGAAATCTATTGATATGCTGATTGTGTCTAGGGTATTCTGAGATTCTGGGTCAATATCCCCTTATCAGTGACTTCATACCATGTGTGATCTTTTGTGATTGGGTTACCTCACTAAGGATGATATTTTCAAGTTCTGACCATTTGCCTAGGAATTTCGTGAATTCATTGTTTTTAATTGCAGAGTAGTATTCCATTGTGTAAATATACCACATCTTCTGAATCCATTCCTCCGTTGAGGGACATCTGGGTTCTTTCCAGCTTCTGGCTATTATAAATAAGGCTGCTATGAATATAGTGGAGCATGTGTCCTTATTGCATGCAGGTAAAGTCTCTGGGTATATGCCCAGGAGTGGTATAGCCGGATCCTCCGGAAGTGTCATGCCCAGTTTTCTGAGGAGCCGCCAGACTGCTTTCCAGAGTGGTTGTACCAGCCTGCAATTCCACCAGCAGTGGAGGAGTGTTCCTCTTTCTCCACATCCTCGCCAACAACTGCTGTCTCCTGTGTTTTTGATCTTAGCCATCCTGACTGGTGTGAGATGGAATCTCAGGGTTGTTTTGATTTGCATTTCCCTAATGACTAAGGATGATGAACATCTCTTTAGGTGCTTCTCAGCCATTAGATATTCTTCAGGTGAGAACTCTTTGTGGAGCTCTGTACCCCATTTTTTAATAGGGTTACTTGCCTCTCTGGAGTTTAACTTCTTGAGTTCTTTGTATATCTTGGATATTAGCCCTCTGTAGGATGTAAGGTTGGTAAAGATCATTTCCCAGTTAGTTGGTTGCCGCTTTGTCTTTTTGACGGTGTCTTTTGCCTTGCAAAAACTTTGTAATTTAATGAGGTCCCATTTGTCTATTCTTGATCTTAGAGTATAAGCTATTGGAGTTCTGTTCAGGAAATTCTCCCCTGTGCCCATATGTTCAAGGTTCTTCCCTAGTTTCCCTTCTATTAGTTTCAGTGTGTCTGGTTTTATGTGGAGATCTTTGATCCACTTAGAATTGAGCTTAGTGCAAGGAGATAAGGATGGGTCAATTTGCATTCTTCTGCATGTTGACCTCCAGCTGAGCCAGCACCATTTGTTGAAAAGGCTATCTTGGGATGGTTCAGGCTAGCTGCGTAGATAATATAAGAAGATGTGCTGAAGGTGTCAGCTGGGGTAGTTTATAAATACAGGGCAAAGTCGCAATGCAAAGATTGAAGCCGTTAGGATGCAAGTCTGGGAAGTATGATGAAATATGGAGTTGTCCCCCCCCCATCGGTTGTCAGAATGGCTCGTGGGGGGTCCATTTGCCTCCCCTTGGTCATACTGGCTTGTGTCTGTCCCTCGTTGGTTTCAGAAATGCCTACACCTGCAGGTGCTATCCTGTATCCCATTCATCTGGCTTTTGACTAGTTCGTATCCTCTCTCTGTGTCCTTATAGCACTGCCACTGGCTACCAGTCTACAACACTGCCACCAGCTACCGGCCACCAACCTAAATTTTCAACAGTTCGGTCCTCCTTCATACCCAGCCACGGTAAGCATACGGAACCGCCCCCCATCTCCCCCCCTAAAGACAAAAGCTGCTTCTGCTATCCTAAATACCTCCTATACCACCATCCACACCTGATTCTCAATCTGTGATTTGTGGTTATCATTTGCACCTGGTTCTTAGCACATGCAATCAACCAGCTTCCTTACATTTTATCTGAGCAGCGTGAATGTGACCCTAATTGCAAAGTTTACCTTGCTTCTCTCCAGAGGGAAACCATGACCGAATATGCCCTTGAGTTTAGGTAGGGAGAGACCTCTGTACTACCCTAGTGCAAATGACAGATTCCTAATGATGGAGTTACTAGGAATTTAGAATGTAAGATGGGATGGGTAAGCAGCTTCTAAAGAGTCTCCTCTGACACCCTAAAGCCAGTCATCCATCACCGTCAACAAAGAGAAGCAGAGGCTTCTGGGCATCAGCAAGAGTGCAAGGCTCCTATGCCTAATATATAACCCAACTGCACTATGGCCTTTGGCCCACTGTGTCGAGAGACCTCACCATTGGGACAGGCCATGGAGGATCATTTTTTTGGATCTAGCAAAAAGCAGCAAGTGTGGTTTATTTTATACCAACACAAGTTGGTATCTTGTTTGACATCACTTTTGAGTGATGCATTGAGGTTAACTACACAGGTCTGAGGATTCCATCCATCTTTAATCAATACAGGATCATCGCTCATAATGAGCGCAGTCATCAGTGGGAGGGAAATGGACACACTTGAGTAGCCTAAAGGAACGTGACAATACTGTAATTCCCTCTCCATTTGCTTAAGTATCCTCTCAAATCTAATTTTATCCTCAGCAGCAACAGGCACCTTCTCAATGACAGCAAAGGCCAGCTTCAAAGACATCCAGACATGGACTTTCCAAATGTCCTGTACCAGCTAGTTTTGTGTGTCAACTTGATACAAGTTGGAGTTACCACAGAGAAAGGAGCCTCCCTTGAGGAAATGCCTTCATGAGATCTAGCTGTAAGGCATTTTTCTCAATTAATGATCAAGGGGGGAAGACCTAATCCATTGTGGGTAGTGCCATCCCTGGGCTGGTAGTCTTGAGTTCTATAAGAAAGCAATCGGAGTAAACCAGGGGAAGCAAGCCAGTAAGAAACATCCCTCCATGGCCTCTGCATCAGCTCCTGCTTCCTGACTTGCTTTAGTTCCTGTCCTGACTTCCTTTGGTGATGAACAGCAATGTGGAAGTGTAAGCAGAATAAACCCTTTCCTCCCCAATTTGCTTCTTGGTCATGATGTTTTGTGCAGGAGTAGAAACCCTGACGAAGACAAGACCTTAGGTTTTGACTATGCTGTGAATTATAAAGACAAACCCAGAAGGCTGAATCTGGATTTTAGTGCTAATGTGGGCTTATGGAAGCGCTCTGACGTCGTCCTTCCGAGAGTCAAAGGTGGACTTGGAGCCAAATGGAGGTATGAGCGGAGTTCCAAATGAGCAGAAGTAATTCTCTCTAGCCACTCAAACCAACAAAGCTTTTCAATGCGTGGATGGCCACAGTGGCGACCTACAATGGTGCCACCTGAGTGCTCATTAATTTTTCTCTAGAACTAATGAACCATAAGAAGGCTGGCCAAGTGCCTTCAGTCAGATAAGGGAGGTGATATAAATGACTTAATTCTTTGAGTCTGAAATCCTGCTTCCTAAGCCTACCTTGCCTATTAAATAGGGATGAACTCAGCTTCTCTTCCGGAGACAAGATGCTTGGCCTAGTCCTGCCCACCTACCAATGATTTCAAAGGTGATTTTACTTTTACTGCGACACTAGTACTGGCCTTATACCCTACCTCACCCCAACCCATCTTTCTACAAGATGAACTTGCCTCAAAGATAATGCCTTAGATGTCATGGTATTTAGATGCCGTGGTACTCTGATGTGGGGTGCCATGTGGTGGTGTTCTGTCCCTAACTTTCTGTGATGTGATAGTGAATTGATACCCCTTCATTATGTCTATATCCTTTACTCATCTTACAAATAGTGAACTCACAACACACAAGAGAATTTCATACATTTATACAACGGGTTATGATCGTAGCCACCCTCTGGTTACCCTCTCCGACATTCTTTAAACCCCTCCAATATGTCCCTCCACCAATGTAACCCTGCCCATCCTAAAAAATATCACATTGAGTCAAATTAGTGCCACCTTGCACATAGGTCTGGGGTCATCCATTGAAGTACAGATAACCCTTCATGGTCACAAATCTCCAAGAAAAATGATGCTCCTTCCTCTAGTCACCATCAACTGCCAAGAGCTTCTCAGACAGAGCCAGGAGTGGAGCGTTAGGGGCCCCTCACATACCCATGCAACCGAATAATTTCTAACACTTCTAGACTAGCTCACACGGGCAAACACATGTAGTTCTCAACTGTGGGAATTGTAATCGCTTACATGTATTTTCTCTAAATAAGAGTTTATTATCTGTGATCCATCCCATTGACATACACTCCCAATCTTTGATTACCTTCCTCCTTTAGGAAACAAGCACCCCCAATATAATAACAAGAGGTATGACAGGTAAGATAGCAAGCCTGATTTCTCAATGACCAGAAGCCATCTGAAATTTTTTTTGAAGGTGCGGACACTTTGCCACGTACTCACCCGTGCGGTGAAGTCCACGGCAGCCGCTCGGTTTAACAGCAACGTGGCCACATTGATGTTCCCATAGTGGGCAGCTATGTGGAGCGGGGTGAAGCCACTCTGTGAAGAAAACACGACAAGTGGTCGGTTGATTCCTTCCAGCTCTTCCTATGCTCAAATAAAAATGAGGGGGGCAAAATATGCTGGGGTCCACATTCCGGTCTGTGCTGGGCTTTGGCTGGGGCCAATGGTTTGTAGGGTTTCTGAGGAAACCCACACTCACAGGCAGAGGGAGAGGCAGGAGAAACCCAGGGATGGAGACTGATGAATTTAAGGAATCCGCTAGCAGAACTGTGCAGAAGCCAACATCTCAAAAAACCCTTACAGCTCACAGTGGTGGGGCTCCATTACAACTACTGCGTTAGGCAGGTAAAAGAACTGGCCATGGAGACTCTTGAAACTAAATTCAATTAGCTTATACGACAATTCAGGTGAGCCAACAGTAAATGTCGGTCTTAAGGACTGAAGCAATTTGGGGGCTGGCTTCTAGAGGTATTATACACCATCACGGTGATTTTTATGTCAAGGAAGATCATGCTCTACAAAGAACTATGATTCTCATCTGTTGTGTTAGCACCTGGCCTGCTCAGCAACTCAATTTTATGGACGCTTTTCTGCCATGGTCATTTTACTTCCTCAAAAAAAAAAAGTCAAACATGCAGCCATTCATTTCCCCCATCCCCCCACCCCTCAATCAGAACCTAAAAGAGGTGATGGGTGTCTAGTTTGTTAGCAAGCTTCTTAGCCATGCTAGCTAGCCTTCTCTGCCTCTCACGGAAGGTGGGTCAGGTTGCACGGTTCTGAGGAACTCTCCTGTTGCTGACACCACGGAGAGTAAGTGTCATGCAGAACCCTAAGAGACCGAGTCCCGGAGGAGTGGAGGGACAGGGGTGTCTGCAGCTTTAGGTACAAGCCGATAAGCATCAGAAGTATCAGAGGCCTTCGTCTCTGTAACGATACTTTAGAGGTATTTCGAGGAGGCCTAAATCTTCCTTCCCCATGCCGAGTTGAGCTGCAGAAAGCCCTGGCAATTCACCTGCTGTCTGCTCTTGCACATGCTTCTTCAGGGCCAGGGGATGGTTGAAGCAGGATTCTAGCCTACAGAAGGCGATGCAAAGACGGAGGGGTGGGGGTGGGGGTGGGGGGATGAGGCAGCAAACCTAGGAAATGGAAAGCGATGAAGCAGATCCCGATTATACAAAAAAAAGAAAAAAAAAAGAACGGAGACAGATACATAAATATACCTCAGTTGCTCTATTCACCACCATCTAGGTTAACACATTGGGAGGCAAAGAGGAGGAAAAAATGAACGGTTAGTTCACTCGGTGACGTGGACGGCAGGAAGCTCATGGCAGCTACGGGATGAAGATGGAAGGGGGGGGGGTTGGGTGCAGGAAGAAAGCTAGACTCCACAAAGAACAGCTACACAGAGACCTAGTCCAACGCCCCGTTTCCCCCATTACGGGACTTCCAAGCAAGACTACGGGAGTCTTCAGCGGTGGCTCCTTTCCCCGAAGAAGCTCGCTTTCCACAGCGCATCCGTCCTGGCTGCGCGGCCCACCTATCACCTTAGCGGTCCAGCCCTTGGAAGTTTGCATACACGGTCACTAGCTTTCTGTAGCGTGGCCCTCAAGTTTGAGCGGCACTGTTCAATACATCCCTTCGTGAATCGGGAAGGGGGAGGGGGAAACTGTGGAAGCATGGAAATCCTTTTCTGAAGTTGTGTCCCTCTTGGCATGCATAAGGCGACATGACACGGCACAGACAGCATTCACTGGCTTCTTCAGTTGAGGCAGGGAGGAGGGTGGGGCTGGCCGGGCAAACATGATCTCATCCCTTTTGGTGATGTCCTATTTCTTTTGGCACAAGCTTGCCAGGAGGGAGGCTGGGTGTTCCCGAAGGTTGCCCGCGGGATTTAAGACAGGGATGCGACTGGCTGACTCTGATTGGGCCCTACCTTTGACTCCACGTCCGCGTTGGTGTCATTCTGCAGGAGCAGAGCTGCTGCCTTGGTGTCGTCTTTCCGGGCCGCGATATGGAGGGCTGGGAGGCGCACTTTTCCCTTCGTGTCGTTCTCGAGCAGGAGGGACACGACTTGGTCGTGACCTTGTTGCAGAGCCACGGCCAATGGCGTGAAGCCGTCCTGCAAACAGAAGGATGTGTCAAGATCAGTTAGGTGGGTACTTTCTTAGGATTCCGTTACCGAATCGGGGATGGGCGACGACCAGTTTTTGTTTAGGGTTTAGCAGATTTAAAAGCACAGAAGCACATGCCCATTACTTAGTTACTTCTGTAACAACACATGTATATATATTCAAATTAAAATGCAAGAGATTTCCGTTTATGAACATTTTTTTTCCTACCCAAGGTTATTAACTACACACTAATTGGGGAAAAATTAATTATGTAAAGGTGCTATGCAAACAGAAATAATGTCCAAATGTCAGTATACATAAAGCAATCTTATGAAACAGTATTGTTCAATCTAGGCAAAGTTTTCAAAGGAGAGTTTAGATGAGCTGTGAACTTCCTCGACAATACTTTAAAGATGGGGTGAGGGCTCATTATGACCTAGCCTATGTCTGGGGGAGAGTGTGGCCATCATCCTATTAAGAAAGGCCTATGTGAGAGGCTCTTGGCTTCTCTAAACCAAGGGGAATTACTCAGCAATCATGTAGTAACTGGCTTTAATAGTTATCTCAACTGTGTGTATTTATAGGGACAATGGAATCATGAAACTAAGCATACATGCATACATACATACGTACATGCCATCTCAAAGGCCGAATTTTCTTATAGTAAGAACATCAGAAATGTACTCTTCCAGCAATCCTGGTCTACACAACATGCTATGACTGCAGTCATCATGCCATGTGACAGATCTCCACACACCGTAAGCCTTCTGTATGACAAGTGGACTCTTTGCACAATTTTTCCCAGTATTCCTCATTGCTGAACGGAGGGTGCCTGTGCTTCCCGGAGTTCAGTGAAATGGAATTTCAGAATCTATCTGGATGTACATGTATATTCTGCACATTGTGTGTTTATGTTCTGAAGCTCCCTGGGACTTGACAAAGAAGAGATGGGTATAGATTCTACTGAGCTTCGTTAAATCCTGTCTGGTGTAGTATTGCTGAGTGAAGAGAAAATCAACACAGGACGAAACACCCCAACAATGTCTCACACGGCACTTCCGCCTGGGCTTCATTTCTATATATACCCAAAGGGATGCTAAAAATGATTTCTATTGGTGAACAGACGGGCAAGCTTTCTCATCATTTTCTCTGTGGTCGTGGTTGTTTCTGTAGTCCTCTGGCGCAGATATGTCAGTAGAGCATCAGTGAGGTCGAGGAGGGAACTGGGTACCCAAATGCCAATGAAGACATCCATCATTTGCTCCTTTGCTTTGATAAAAGCCTCCATTCTCGCCAGACTGAATACACACCACCACATCAATATTCAAGGATTGCACAATATCAGACAAGGACTGTCAGGGATAATTCTGCCCAGTTTCTTTCTGTATGGATCCTATCTACGAGTTTCACCATGAATTGAGGGTGTGTGTAGGAATTCCTACTTGATATCTCCCTTCCTGAGATAGTACTTTCTTATGATTCCATTATCAAATCAGGAGGCAATGGGACGGCCTCTCTCTCCTCTGTGTATTTGGTTCCCACCTCCACTCCCTAACTATAGGATCTGGCTAGCCATTTCTCCCAATTATACCGCCCAAGAAAATAAGGAGGAAAAGGAGACTTCTATAATTTTTAGCGAGACAGCAAGCAGGACCGAACCAAGATAACAGCAAGATGAAATTACAGCTTTACCCCTATGCACATGGAGTGTAGAATCCCGCATAATATAATTCAAAAAGATTACTTCTTAATCTCTTAAGATTTTATATATATTAATGTATTTAATGTATATATGTTAATGTATATTTAAAAGATTACTCATTATATACATGAGGGTTGATGCAAGAGTCCTTTTCATAAACATGCCAGCACACTCATCTATGCAAAGACATGGACCAAGAATTATCTCTAGAGAAAATTTAGGGTTTTCCTTTTCATTGTATTTTGTGATTGAAACAGTACAGGTGAGCTAAACTTGAGGTTCAGCGCACGCCAGGCAAGCACCCTACTGCTGCGTGCTCAGTCCAGGAACCCCGTGCATTTGTTTTGAAGATGCATGTGATAACAGAACGATCGTGTGAAGAGTCAACTCTGCACCCCATTGAAAACCTTAAAGCAGGGTCAGAGTATCATCAACAGCGACAGCAGCGTAGGTCTGCTTTGAGCTATAACAAAGAGTTCTGTCTTCACTGGTCTAAACTGTGAACCACAGAGCTCAGGCATCAGGAAGCACTTTGCACTGGAAAATGCACAGCAGATAATCTGATTAGTACCAGTAAGAATGAACTTCTAGGATAAGCCTATTAAGGACCCAGCGACTCCCCCTTTCCTGATTTGAGGTGTTAATTGCTAAACTCTGGTTTTGCTTGACTTCGAAGTCAAGTCAGAAAGGAAATGTGGCCAAACTTGGCCCTTGTGGGTACCGGCTACAGCATCACTGTCCCGTGGTGGGAGTGATGCTAACTGAGGGTTTAATGATTGCTTATGGGGAGACAACCAAAATTAACCTTATGCTTCCGAGTGGCGAAACACAAAATGGAGGAACAATTGCAAAAGATGCCATAAGCAGAGCATAGAAATGAGAATGGGGGCTGGAGAGATGGCTCAGCGGGTAAGAGCACTGACTGCTCTGCCAGAGGTCCTGAGTTCAAATCCCGCCAACCACATAGTGGCTCACAACCATCTGTAGTGGGATCTGATGCTCTCTTCTGGTGTGTCTGAAGAGAGCAATAGTGTATTCATATACATAAAATAATAAATAAATAAATAATAGAATGGGAAGAACGCTTCCTAAGTACAACCACCTCAAATCCTTGAGGTGTGGATCAGCAGCAGAGTGGGAGTTTGGTATGGAGTCCAGCCCTGAGTTTGACCCTTAGCGTCACCAAGAAGAGAGAAGAGAAAAAGAAATTCTGCCTGTCCCTTAGCCATTTTAAAATTTTGTTTAAAAATCTGCGCTTTAACCTATCCTTCAGCTGCCTTCCCTACACGGAGCTCTGTCTAAAGGACGCTAATAAGGATAGCTATTTGGAAAGCAACATTGCATTTTGAATGGCTTACGAACAGAAGCGTTTACTTGTATTGATTTTCTTTGGGTCTCCAATACTAAAATAGGAAAAAAAAACCTATTCATTCACCTGAAGGATCAGCTCTCTGTGGTGAATCAGATCTTATCTAGATTGACGTGAGGGCAGCCCACGTAAAGACACGGATGTGACTTGTATTAAAAGATAGAGGTCTCTTCTCTACTGCCTACTCCATAAAACTAAAAGATGGTGTAGCAGGAAAGAGCCTTAGAAAGTGGTCAGCTGTTTGTCCAAAGGTGGATAAGTCCACTGACTGAACACAGCCTCCGAATGTGTGCTCATAGTCTGTTTAACTGGGTGTCACAGCACACAAGTGCCTTTCCGGTTGCTTCCTGTTCTGTTCGTCCAGTCCTCTGCGTGGAACAGGCTTGCTTGCTATGGAGACAGGACTTCTACTTTGGGATATTCTTAATTGTGAAATCATGCTTCACACGAGCTATGGAAATTCTAGTGTTTGCTTTTTTATAACTATTCTCATTAATTGAATCTTAATGAGCCCTACCATGACATTAAAAAAAAAGATCCTAAAGAAACAATAACATAAATTTGTATTGGTTAGTTTTTTGTTTGTTTGTTTGTTTTTGTCAAGTTGACACAAGCAAATGACATCTGAGAAGAGAAGCCTCAACTGAGAAGTGCCTTCATCAGATTGGCCGATCGACAAGTCTGTGCAGGCATCTTCTTGATTAATGATTGACGTGGGAGGGCCCAGCCCACTGTGGATGGTACCGTCCTGGGCTGGTGGTCCTGGGTTGTATAAGGAAGTAGACTGAGCAAGCCCTGGGGAGTAAGTCAGTTATCAGCTTTCCTCTATGGCCTCTGAGTGAGCTCCTGTCTCCAGGGTCCTGCCCTGACTCTCCTCCATGATAGACTATGTATGAGGTGAAATATACCCTGTTCCCCTGACATTGCTTTTGAGACCATGGCCAAAAAAAAAAAAAAGAAAAGAAAAAAAACTAAGACAAAGTTAAATTACTAAAAGGTAACACTCACTGCCCCTTTATTGTTTTTTTAAAAAGATATATTGATTTTTATTTCGAGTGTATTGCCTGCTCTTATGGACCATGTGCATGCTGTGCCCACAAAAGTCAGCAGGGGGCATCAGATCCCCCTGAGACTGGCGTTATAGATAATCGTGAGTCACCTTGTGGGTGCTGGGAACACTACCTGGGTCCTTTGAAAGAGCAGGCCAGTGATATTAACCACACGGCCATCTCTCCAGCTCAAAGTAACCATTTCTTAACTAGATTTAAGAATATTGTCAGATAGACAATAGATTCTCATGATGAAATCCCAGCCAGAAGGGAAGGGTAGGAAGTGAGGTTTGAGGTGGACGTATCGCTCCCTCTGTACCGTAGCCGTGCTCATTTTCAGTGGTGCTGGGTAGCATCCCATCAGATGGGCAAACCAACATTTACTGATGAGTGCTCCACTGGCGCATACTTAGGCTTCGTTCAGTTTTTAGAAACCGTTACTATGAATTACACTAACAGTCCTGTATACTATTTTCATATTCTTTATCTGTAACAGAAAGTGTTGGCATTTCTTCTAGGCTTTGTCCCATAGTTACCTGGCAGCGGCCAGGTGTGCCTGACTCACTGTAAAAGGGGCTGCTTGCCCCCTCCTCTCTCTCTTGCTTTTCTTACCCTCCCCCCCACTCCTGTCCTTTCTCTCATTTCCCCCCTCTCTTTCCCTCTCTCCCTCTCCCTTTCTTTGTCTCTACTACCCCCTCAACTCCCCTCCCCATGCCCTAAATAAACTCCATTCTATACTATACCATTTTATAGCTGGTACCTCAGGGGGAAGGGATGCCTCAACCTGGGCCCACAGAGGCACCCCTGCCACACACACACATACACACACACACCATATTGTGCCTCCACCAAACACATCCCTGGCTTCTCTTTGTTTTATAAAACACAACAGAAAGTCTTTCCACAAATGACATAATCGCTAATTTTGGGGAGGCCACCAGGTGCTTAGCACCTCTTGGGCCTGCTTCTCGGTTGTTAACAGTGTTGTAGGGTAGCTCGGGGTAGTTCCGGTTTCCTCTCCACAACCTTTTTCCCATTTCAGCTCAAGGCCCAGAGACCGGCTCTTCTTCACCTGATAAGAGTTCGTGTCCCATTGGCCACCTTCTGTACGAACTGTGTCTTCATTCATTCGCTGGCCTTTTAGGAAGGCATGAAGTCAAAGGCTGGGTGAGAAACATCCAGTCTCGCATACCCTTCCTTCTTTCCTGTGCTACTTGGAAGCCACACCGGCCTCCTGGCTGGATTGGTGGCTTTGTGGTGAGCTAACTGACCATCTACTAGAGTTCATTATTGAATTAAAAGTGAAGAATGTACAACACTCAGTTCTTTACTATTAGCAACAGATTTTGAGTGGCATGTTTGATCAGTGATGAAGGTGCCCATTGACAGATTAAAAGTCTACATTTCCTACAACAGTACCAGAGGCTTACATCATTTTCATTTTTAAGTAATTTTCTATTCAAGACTATAGAAGATATTCTCCCAACAAATACCACTGTTATTGGGTAGTTAAATGTGTATAATAGTCTTATTTGGAAGTATGGATTAAGTATAATTAATTAAATTCATATATATATATATATATATATATATCCAATTATTGTAATTATCCTAACACTAATCTGGAAAAAAAACCACATTAATGGTTAATATTCATTAAAACAATGGTTGCCTTGGAGGCGAGATTATTAAGAAGCAAAAATTATTATTAATAAAATATGTTAAGAATTAAAATGATAGCTTAACTATAGGGTAGACCAGGAGCTTGAGCAGATAAAGAATATCTGTACAATGAGAGAATTTTCAAAAGATTAAAAATAGAGTTTCTAGGGCATTTCATAAAAAAAAAAAGTCACCACGTTAAAACACCCAACAACAGCAGTAAGGAAATTCTTAGCTCTAGGCTTACAAACAAGCCTTTTGAACACATGGGCTCAACTATGGAAGAACGGAGGGTGCCTCACCTCTGTGGCCAGGCTTTGGCTGGCACCATTGTCCAGAAGAAACCTGACGACTTCCAGGTGGTTCTCCTGGGCTGCCATATACAACGGCGTGAAGCCATTCTGCAAAATAAGAAACCAAGAGTCCTATGAGCCACTATGCCCAGCTGGCACCAAACATGCATATTCAGAGTAGTGCTTGCATAAAATGACGTCGATAATCCTTCACTGCAAACATTTATAGTCATTAGAGAACCGAGCACAGCAGCCCGTACCACGGTCAGTATTTATGTGTATGTAATTTACGATCATAATCACAATTAGACTGCTAGTCACACAAGGCTAGAGTTAGTATTCACAGTCTTAAAAAAAACTTCTAGCAATTTTTGCGCCATTCGTGAGCGAGCATACTTGGGTATCGTCAACCGTGTTTGAGGTACGACCGTGAGTGAAATGTCTCACTAGCTGCTGCAAGGATGCAGAGGCAAATGGATTCAGCTGTTATCCTCCAAGCATCCATCAATCATCTATTGCAAATAAAGATGTAATTGTTTTCATATAAAAGTAGGCATTTCAAAGGGTTCCAGCTTGGGAAGAAAATTATTTTAACTTCAAATTACTTCAAACATATGACAGATGTTATTTCACAGACCAAAGAAAGACTCGCATGCAAAATCGTGTGACTGAACATAACTGCTTCCCACAACTACTTCCCCGCTTCCTTTTCTTTGGAGGCAAGGTCTCATGTACCCTAGGTTGGCCTAGAATCTGCTACATAGCTGAGGCTAGCCCTAAACTTCCGATCTGATTGATGACATCATCATATGACATCAGATGACGTCACAGGTGTGTAATCCCACTGTGCCTGGCTCCCATCTTTGATTTAGGGCTTGTCATGAGGAGTGGCACTATTAGGAGGTGTGGCCTTGTTGGAGTGGGGTGTCACTGTGGGTATGTATGGGCTTAAGACCCTCATCCTAGCTTCCTGGAAGTCAGTATTCTGCTAGCAGCCTTCAGATGAAGATGTAGAACTCTCAGCTCTGCCTGCACCATGCCTGCCTGGATGCTGCCATGTTCTTGCCTTGATGATAGTGGACTGAATCTCTGAACCTGTAAGCCAGCCCCAGTTAAATGTTGTCCTTTATAAGAGTTGCCTTGGTCATGGTGTCTGTTCACTGCAGTAAAACCCTACTAAGACTGGGTTTCTTGCCTTGCTAGCACTAAGACCAGAGACACTGGTCTTTTCCAACAGTCACATTCCTATTCACTTTTAGATTCCTAAAAGTATGTGTTTGACACTGAATTCTCACTCCATAAAACTCATCCTTATAAAATATACAGTTCGGTGGGTGTTATGTGCTCATAGAAGTAGGATGAGAGCCTTGCCAGGGAAGAACCACTGGGAAATGCTGGTCACTCATCCCTCACCCTGCACCTGTTGGTACCAATTTTTGTCATCTGTCTTTTTCTATAACCTTGGCAACCACCCATCTCTGTCCTGTGTCTGTGGCATTGTTCACTTTGGACATTTCATATGAATGAGATCACACGGTATGTAGCCCCAAAGGGTCTTATTCTCTTTCTGCTGTCCATGCTGATGGAATGTTTTTGTGCTTCCCTCCCTTACAAGAATGTTCCAGTGTCCATACCAAATGCCCCCTCGGGGATTATGGTTGAAGACTCGATTCCTATTTAAATATTCAGAGGACTTTGGGAAGAGATTGGATCCTGAGATCTCTACTGTAATCAATGGATGAATCCATTATAGATCTGTATTTGACGGCATTCTTGGGAGGTGGTGGAGCGTGTCAGGGTAGGGTCTGTTGTGTTTTATAGCAAGCCGGGCCTACCTGGCTGTTGCCAGGTAACTGTTGGGTGGAGCCTAGAAGGAATGCTAACAGGGTCTGGTGAGAGGATGCAGGCCATTGGGGGGTGTACCTCTGGCTCTTTCTAATTTCCTTCTGCTTTATGAGTACCTTGAGGTGAGCAGCTGAGACTTGTCTTGGCTAGACCCTGAGATAGATGGACCTGCTTCTCTCTGATGATGGTGTAGATATGTGGACAAGCTATCTTTGTTTACCTTTCCGTTTTCTCTCCGGAACCCTGTTCTCCCCTAGTCCCCATCAGCAACCTCAATGGATGTCATCAAGGGCTCTCTTACTCTTTGGCTCTGGTTAGGTTCTCCAGCCCTCTACTCCAATTATCAACTTTCCAGAACTTTCTGTGTTCTCTTTAGCCTTCTATTCTCAAGTGTCCCCAATCCACCATCAATCAACTTCTTGGAAACTTCCTTTGCTCTCTTAAGCCAAGTAACTCCAGTTATCTAATATACATTTACATATCATATATCAGTAAAGAATCTACAAGTATCTTTTGAAGAGACTGACAAAAAAATTTTTGCCACTAGACTAGCCCAGGGGCATAAGGCACCTCCCATAATTCATGATATCACCATGGGACAGCCTAGAACTATCACAGTTGCTGGTGAGAAGGCACTTGGACCCAGGGGATGGCCAGATTTGAGAACGATGTTTCTTCTCAATTTTCATATTCACTTAAAAATTGGGAAAATGTCAAAGCAGAACCAGTTAACACAGGAATATCCGGTGGCTCAAGTTACATTTTCTTCTCTGTAGCAACTTTAGATTGAAGTACCCCTGGAAAGCGCAGCTTAAGACATAGTCAGTGTGCTATTTAAAATTTATTTTATCTATTATCTCCGATACCTTCTGCGTTCAGTGTTTACAGTGGGGTTATTATACACATGCAAATCTGCAGACTAAGAACTTAGCGGAGGAGCATGGAGGCATGATCCTTCACATCCAACCTGGCAGAGGAAGAGAAAAACAACAAAACAAAACAAAACAAACTCCACAAAACTACCTCAGTCTGAGGAACGTTCCTCCCTATGTGTTCTTCACCATGACCAACTACTACACAGTTAATTATTTCACTGAAGCCCGTGTGACACTAAGTTCTGTGAATGTCAGATGAAAGGTCAAAAGTCAGGGGGCATCTAGACCAGTCACCCACCTGTATGACTGTAAGAATCTGGTTCTTCTAACACAGGGGACATCTGGATGTGGGGTAAACCCTCAAGGGTACCCAAAAGATCAAATTTGACTTGAGGTTTATGTTGTCCTTTGTTAAAACAAGTAAGAAAACTTGTTCGTTCAAAATATGTCCATAGCAAAAGTACTGCCAGAGACAGACCCTGCCTGTAAAACACAGTCGGCTATGCCTTTGGATACAGTCAAGGATGAGAGAGCAAAGGGAAGTCAGTGATTTTACCCGAGCAGTGTCTTGTACTGTGTATTACTGTTGTATTCAGTGCAAAACACAAAGGGGTTAAAAAGAAATGTGTTCTTTACAATTATAATTCATATGTATATGTATATGTACGTGTGTGTGTGTGGTGTCTGTGTGTGTGTGTGTGTGTTTAGGCTAGTCTAGTTAACCAGCTTGCTCTGGGGATTCGATGCCACCCCTCCTGTGTGCTGGGATTCCAGGTAGTCTATTATTCCCTTCTGGCTTTTATGTGGGTGCTGAGAATTCTGACTCTTTCCCTGTTGAGCCATCTCCACGGTCCAATTTTTTCCCCTAAGGTATAGCAAAGAGGTTATGGGAATGTAAAGTCTTTTAAGGAAGAGTTAAATAATTGTTAAGACATGAGATGGCCAGGCAGTGGTGGCACACGCCTTTAATCCCAGCACTTGGGAGGCAGAGGCAGGTGGATCTCTGAGTTCGAGGCCAGCCTGGTCTACAGAGTGAGTTCCAGGACAGCCAGGGCTACACAGAGAAACCCTGTCTCGAAAAACCAAAATAAATAAATAAATAAATAAATAATAAAGACATGAGATGAAGGCAATGACCAAAATTTATTTAAAGTAAACAAACAAAAACACAACAACAACAACAGCAAACCCCATAGGGCTAGAGAGACGGCTCAGCAAGGAAAAGCTGAGCCCACAACCAAAATAAAGTTAAAAAAAAAACAAAAAACAAAAAACCAAACCTAGACTTGTAGTTATAATGGCCAAATGCACAAGAACAGGATTCCAATACTGGCCTGTGTCATTGTTATTAAGGTTCAAGGAGTGGACAGGAAGGACAGTGTTTGGGATGTAAATAAATAAACAAAAAAGATTCAAGGAGGGGAAGGGATTCTCAGCTATTTCTTTTTAAAGATTTCAAGGAAATATTCATATTCATATTACTGCTGTTATTATACTTGTGTGCATGTGAAGGTTGAGGCACAACTTGTAAGGGTCAAGTTCTCTCTTTTGACCATGAGGGGTTGAACTGAGGTCCTCAGCCTCAGCAGGAGGTACCTTATCTCACCAGTACTCTCTTAACTATTTCTTACATTTGAAGAAGAAAGACGTTATAGGTGAAAGCTCACATAGAGATCCTACTGTCCTCCCTCCCCAATCTAGAACTCATGATCCTTCTGCCTCAGCCTCTCCTGTGCTGAGATTACAGGCATATTCCTGTACACCGGTCTATCTTCGAGTGTGAACATTTCCAAGTTTTACGTTAGTGCATGAATAAAATCTCCACTTAAAAGAGCATTTTATTTATTTTAAGACAGAGTTTCATGCAGTCCAGGCTGGCCTTGCACTTGCTATATCAACACAGACGACCTTGAACTTCTGATCCTTCTGTCTCTACTTCCCAAATGCTGGGATTTGAACCATGAACAGCCATGCACAGTTCATGTGATGCTGGGATGGAGCACGGGGCTCTATGCATGCTTAGCAAACGCTCTGCCCATTGAGCCACAGCGTCTTCTTCCGGGACATTGCTGCCTTTTGGTCTACGTGAAGTTCCTGCTTAAGAGGTGTTCTGAAGCATGGTCACCTCACCATTCCTTCTAGCCACAGCATGGTTCAGGAGGCACCCGAGGCCAGGTTTCCAGATGCAGGAGTGTGTGTGTGTGTGTGTGTGTGTGTGTGTGTGTGTGTGAGAGAGAGAGAGAGAGAGGGAGAGAGAGAGAGAGAGACGGGAATCCCCAGGCACAGCTGCGAGGAGAGGGATTTCACAGGCTCCATTCTTTCTCTTACAGAATCATCAGTGTGGAATGTGTATAAATTGAAATTAAAACGGATTTAGGCTTCATTCATCTCGTCCACAGCTTTCCCACTTACTGATGGCAGGTTTATAGCTACGGCTGCCCTTGGACGTAATCAGGAATGTGTGAAGGATTTGAAGGAGATATTCTGATTGGAAATGGATTCAAGGCTCGTCCTACTGTCTCATCGCTTGCTGCTATCATTGCTAACTATTTTTCAGTAGACAAAACTGCAGCAGTGGTTTTTTTTTTGGGGGGGTGGGGAGTATGATGTAGGACATTGAGATGACTCGGCAGGTGAAAGGTCAATCCTGACAACCTGAGTTGGATCCCTGGGACCACAGGGTGGGAGGAAAGAACTGACTCGGCCAGTTGTCATCTGACTTCCACGTGTGTCCTAGCTCACAAATGGCTTCTCCCCACACACAAATAAATGTAACTAAAAGGAAATATTTAAAGCACATGCTTTTCATTTTCTTTTGTGGTTGGCTTGTTAATATTTGAAAGTATATTTGCTAAACTTTAATTTTATACGGTTCCTTTCTGGAAAAGCATTATTATTCAAAGTGATTCTCACAGACAATGGAGCAAGAGTCTAGATCCAGGGAAGTTACAAGAAAGAGGAGCGAATAATCAAGGGACCCTGCAGTTGTGAGCAGAGTATGGTGACTTCCCTGATATTGATGGTCACTAGGGCCGAAACTGTTACACTGATGTTGTTAGTCAAGGTGAATCTGCAGATGCCTCATGTAGAGGAGATTCATCAGTCAAAGACACCCAAAGACAATGAACCAAGCACACTTAACGAGAGACCAGAAGGTCATCAGGTAACTAAATAAGAAATAAAGTGTGCTTTGGGTCGTTGTGAGACAATTACCTCCGAGCCTGATAACCAGAGTTCAAGCCTCAGGACCCACATGGTGGAAGGAGAGATCTGACTCCCCTAGGTTGTCCTCTGGCCTCCACCAGAGGGCAAAGACAAACATACACATGATAAATAAATATAATAATAATTATATTGTAAATATAGAGGCTGTGTGTGTCTTTTATCTGGGAACTAAATGATCAAAGGTGGAGTAGAATCCCTGGATTGGAATTAAAATAGTCTACAACAGTCCTCTGTGGACGCTGCCACCTTACAAGATGTCTACTTTGCTGCACGGCCTTTGATGGGTGGATGCTATGCTAATATCAATGATTGGATGATGAGTGCCTGCTCTTTTAAACCAGTAAAGTACAAAAGCTATTTTTTTTTTTAGATTCAAAGACTAAGAATTAAGATAGCAAGTGGTCTACAATGCTTTCTCTAGGACCTCATATGGCTGTCTATAGAGATGATAGGAGGACTTACACTCAGCATAAATAGTTGAAACATTTTGAAGTTTGGGGACTTTTAAAATTTCTGGGTTTTCGTTTTGTATTTTATTTGTTTCAGAAAACAACAGCAATTCTCTCTCTCTTAGTAAAGAGGGATTAAGCAGTCCCCTCCCCTGCCACCCCTAGTGCCCAACTAATAAAGGACCATGTACCCTAAAAATCCAGAAGCCTTTTCTTATTTATATATTTCCTCATTTCCCATGTAAACTAGCGACATTGAGAGCAAACCCAAGTTAGACGTCATCATAAAACAGTGTAAGGGACCCCATTTCAAACATCTGCTGAACATTTGTGTGTGACTGCCAGTCACAGCCTTTTGTAGACTGACCTTTCACAGGTGGACCATGGTTGAAAATTCTACCTCTCGCAACACAAATTGTAAATGAAGATCCATTTAAACCCTAGGAACTCTGGGTAACTACCTGAGAAAACAGGCCTGCAAGGGACTTGCCCTTAGCTGACATGTAACTCAAGCAAACGCTTGACCCAGAAGTCTTATTGGTAAATAATGGTCAGAGTCCTTTGCAATACGGTTGTAAGTTCACCTGAGATTGTGCGTTGACGTTCGCTCCATTCGTAACCAAGACCTTGACCACTTCCGCTTGCCCAGCCAAGGATGCGATGTGTAAGGCTGTGTTTCCTTTCTGTGAAATGAGAGGGAAGACATATGAGCTCATAGCCCATCATTCAGTGCCTCTGTGATGCACAGATGATGAAGATGATGAACAGCCCATGAGAATGGTACCCTTCTTCTTACGAAGGGTTGACCCCTTTACAGACCCAGACGAGTGTCACCAAAGGCACCAAGCCCATGACACTGACCTTTGTGGCTGCATCAACGTTGGCTTCCCTCTGCAGCAGCTCGGAGACCACTTCCACGTGGCCTTCTTTGGAAGCAAGATGGAGCGCATTCAACCCATTCTGATGGAAAGAGAAAGGAGAGTGAACTGAAAACAGGGTTCGCAACAATCCACAGCCTGACACATGCTCCTCAGTTAACCCCCTACTGGTGTCCCCCATGGGTGCGCAGCAAGGGAATGGTGGGGTGGAAATAAAATGTGAAAACTAGGGAGAGTGGCCCATTACTATCAACCATTGGTCACCGAGTGGCATCCCTTTGATGGAGACTAGTCGGATAACATTGGGCGGACAAAATTTAACAACAAAACCAACCTCCTGCCAAGTGGAGAAGATCTTGCCAATAGCTAACGGAAGCTTTAAGGAATCTTTGAGTTTTAACAAAAATACCAAACTGTAACAATAACCACAACCGACCTGGTTACAGATGTTGACATCCACTCCATTTTTGATGTAGTCAAGGGCCTTTTCCAGGTGCCCCGCCCGAGCTGCTCTCAAGTAACTTGCGTTGGCATCCGACTAAGAAGAAAGAAGAAAAAGCATTATGGTGACAAAGCTGGCTAATGTGCCCATGTACAAGTACCCAGCCATACCCAGCCAATGGCACAAAATGGGAGGAAAGCATTGGACTGTTTTATAAAGAAACACTGTAACATTTTCTAATAAGTCAAGAGGAATAGGGCAAACTCTTTGGCCCAGAAATTAAGAAGAGCACTGGCTATTCTTACAGAGGACCCAGGTTTGATTCTCAGCACCCACAAGGTGGCTCACAAACATCTGTAACAGTTTTAGGGGATCCAATGCCTTCTTCTGGCCTCTGTGGGTACCAGGCACACATGGAACATATACACATATGACATGCAGGCAAACACTCACACACACCAATTTATCCCTTTCAAGATTTCCCAACTTATTCTGCATTGAGATTGATAATTTCTCATGAGATGTGACCGCCTTAAGTCAATATACAATCTCCATAGAAACTGCTCCATCATCATATGAAGACCCAGCTGCTCTCTACCAGAAGTTCACCACTGATTTCATATTCACAGATTCATTGCAGTCAGTCTTCCCAAAGCAAGGAGCATGTTTCCTGTTCTCACACTGTCTCAACGGGCTGCTAAGTTTTCAGTTGCTAACTTCCCACCACGGTGCCTATGGGACTCTATCCTGAGTTAAGAGCAGGACCCCATCCCGTGTTAAGGGTGTGTTTTTTCCATATGAAAATCATGCAGCCAAGATATGGATTTCCTATATGTTTTCAAGCTAGGTTGGGGCTGCAGCCTGGAGAACTCTCTCAGGAGCGACATCCAATATCTAAACACAACAAAAACTAAGGTGGACCATTTTTGCGTCTCTGAGTGCTACCCATTTCTAACGCCAAACAAAGGCTGGAGAAAACACCAGCAACAAGAGAGGACAACACAACGGTGGAAAGAAAGCACTGCAAAGATGAGCCGGAAAAATGCAGAAGGGAGCCTGTCGGGTGTATTGCAAGCCAGAGCAGATTTTCCTAAAGCTGCACCCAGAAACATCTTCCCACCAGTGTGAAACACAACCATTCAAGAAAAGGCTTCTAAGAAGACTATGTCTTCTAGCCGCATAGGGACCATCTCCTTCAAAGGCCTTTGTCAAATCTCTCTCCATTTGTGAAGCCGGGTCAAGATGCTTGGGGCTTCCAGCAAACACATCCATTCCACCTAGTGCTGGGAGCTCATGAAACAAAAGCATCGGCTTTAAAATACCTATCCTCTCCCCATACAGAACCATAAGCCCCTCTGTAACAAACAGGGGCAGATTAGGAACCATGAGCCTGGAAAATAACCAAGATGACGGGCTTTCAGGAGCACTCATTCAAGCCTTGCACTGTAGCCAAGATAAAGGAAATTCCGGTCTGCCAAAGGGTCATTGGTTCTGTGGCGTAAATAAGTGAGCATTGCTTTGTTAGAGACCTCCCAAAGAGAGGCCACTGCCCCCAGGATCCCTGTCACTCCTCTCTATGCCACAGTAAGCCACACACTGGAGAAATATCCCTTATATGACACCTTCTTAGAAGCCTCACCACTAGTAACATTTTGATTTGAGTGGCCCTTCTGTGGGGCCCACTCTGCACACTGTCCAATGCGTACCACCTTTGATGCCACTGACACCCCTTTGTGAAGACTAAACATGTTCCCAGAACTTCCATCTGTCCAGAGGGCCATCCCTTCTTGGAAAAAGCAGCTGTCAATAAATAAAACTCCTTACTTTGAAACTATAGCCTTAAGGAGGTGTCAGTCTTGAGCCCTCTTGGGTTGCCATATGCAAGCAAGGGACCTGTGTGTGACATCCATCCTTCTATTTCCCTTTAACTAACAGCAACCTGGACATACCGGTGCCTGTAAAGGTTTTGTGACTGAATCAATAAACACGTACATTGTATAGAAATAACTAATAACCAATTTTACTTTTAGAACAATAGAAGAGGCTTCTATGGCAATAGCAACTGCAGCCACCCAATTTGTCTTGAGACTCTGCCATGACCCCAAGATGGATACCAGAAATGAAACAGTGTGAAAGAGCCAGGGTGTTCGGAGAACACTATAGTACTATCAGAACGTTGATGTCTTAGGGTTCTATTGCTATGAAGAGATGCCATGACCATAGCAACTCTTATAAAGGAAATCGTTTAATTGGGGCTGACTCACGGTTTCAGAGGTTTAGTCCATTATCATCATGACAGCAAGCCTGATTGTATGCAGGCAGACATGGTGCGGGAGGAGCTGAGAGTTCTACACCCAGATTCGCAGGCAGGAGACTGTGTGCCACACTGGGTGTAGCTTGAGCATATATGAGCTCAAAGCCCACCCCTATGGTGACGCACTTCCTCCAACAAGGCCACACCTCCGAATAGTGCCACTTCCTATGGCCAAGGGCCATTCCTATCAAACCACCACAGTTGGCTTCTTCGGTGATGAATGAAAGTTATGAATTAATATTCTCCTTTTAAGTGTGATACATTGTTCTGGCGACTATGGTGTTAGCTTGTTACCCCAAATAGAGTTATCTGAAAGGAGGAAACCTTAATTGAGAAAAGGCTTCCATAAGATCCTGCTGTAAGGCATTTCTAAATTAGTGACTGATGTGGGAGGGCCCAGCCCATTGTGGGTGGTGCCATCCCTGGGCTGGTGATCCTGGCTTTTATAAGAAAGCAGGCTGGGTAAGCCAGTAAGCAGCATCCCTCCATGGCCTCTGCATCAGCTCCTGCCTCCAGGTTCCTGCCCTGCTTGAGTTCCTGCCCTAGCTTCCTCTAATGAAGGAGTATGATCTGGAAGTGTAAGCCAAATAAGCCCTTTCCTTCTTAACTTGCTTTACCAAGTCATGGTGTTTCATTGCAGTAATACAAGCTCCATCACACACATGTTGAACCAGTTCAACCCAAGATATATGGATCTGTCCTGTTTAACCACATATATGGACTTATGTAGCTATACAGGTATATAAGGGTGAGTTTGTTTATTTACTTATTCTGTGGCTCGCCTTTATTCTTAAATAGCACTTTATAACAACTACTTTCATAGAATTTACTCAATACTAGTTAATTACTAAAATAAAATTTAGTTAATTACTAAAATAAAATAAAATTAGATGTTGCCTTAAGCATGTAAGTCATCTACACAGGGTAGATAAGGAGAGAGGGGGAAGGGGAAAGGAAGAGAAAGGGGGAGGGGAGGGGGGAGAGAGAAAATGTGTGTGTTAAGAGTTCAGATCAATCAAACAGTTCCCAGGGATTCAAGAAAAAAAAAAAACAAACCGCAGTGCGTAAGGAGCTCTTCTACCGTGGGGAAGGTGGACTTTTTAAGTTCAGACAGAACCAGCTGCACAAGGACAGCTCGCCGGACATTAACCTCTGACCCTTGAGCCCGCTTGATGCCTTATCGGTGCGTGTGCACGGAAAGGCTATGCTGTTGTGCTGACACAGGGCCGCCATCAGCCGGCCTGCCCGTCTCAGCTGCCGGAGGCAGGAGCTGCGAGCTATGCATTTGGATTCTGACCCGGGAAGCTAAAAACTGCAACTCAGGAGGCTAAAAGGAGGTGTGAGAATTCAAGGAAAGGAGCCTCTGAACCAATTCCAGATTTAAAAAAGATCTGGCAATTCTGTACGTGGCCCATTTTCCTTTAAAAAAAAAAAAAAAACGTCTTCCTGAGATTCTAAAGCAAAACACACACGACTAGTTTGAGACGACTCTCTTTTAATCCTGGATTTCTTTTGTTTGAACCTATCTGAGGTGTGGATTCTCATGAGACTAGTACAAGTTATCAACTGTTTTCCTTCAGATAATGCACATGGTCAACCTCTGTTGGAGGGTGTGTCATACTATTTTGCACTGTGTGTGTTGGACGGTGTTTGTGGGTTTGACATATCATGACTCTTTAATGTAAAATGTACTTACAGGACACTTATGTGACATTAGTGATAATGTTACATACATACATCTGGAGCACGTGAATGTTATGCATGGGTTCTATGCAAATACTATACCATTTTATATAAGGAACTAGGGTACCAAGGACCTTGGGATGGGGGGGTGGGGTGGGTATCTTGGAAACAATGCCCTTTGCACACCACAAGAGGGCTGTCCATGATCATATGTATATATGATTTACATCCCATTTTATATATCTCGGGAAGCTAGGGTTTTGTTTTCTATAGAAGAAAATTATACAGTATTGATGACATGCTCTTTAGGAGAGCTGTTCGGTGCGACAGTTCGTTGGGTTTGGAACCAAGCCTGACAATGTGCGTTCAATACCAACTCCCTGCAGTTGTTGCCTGACTTCCGCACATACACACCGGCGGGTGTGACCCCACCTCAAATAAACAAATAAATATAAAAATAAAACCCTTCCAGTGCACACCTTCCAACTACTTCTTTTACTGAGACCTTGATCCTGACCCCAGTTCTTTGAGTTGGCTTATTCACAGCCTCAGACCACCAGGAAGCTCAGGAAGGGACAACAGTTATCTTCACTGTTCCCAGCACTTGGTCACACCCTTACCTCCATCACAGGAGAGCAACCAGCTTGGAGGGGGTGGTTAATGAGGGGAGAAGCCAGAACACAGGAACCACGACAGCCCTGAAGACAAATGATAACTAAGGACATAGACTTAGTTAAGTTGAAGGAGTGCCTCATTTTTCCCCTCTCAACCACCTGAAAGCAACTCAGTACATCATCCTGCCTCACATACGCAGTGAGCACTGACTGCATGCGAGCTGTCATGCCATTACTTGGCATGTACAAAGGAGGGTAGGTTTACCTTCATCTCGATATCTTTTGCTTTCTTCCAAATCACCTTGTATAGGCAGTAAGGTAGAAAAGCTGGCCCTGAACTTGATGCCATGGCCTGATAAACCCATCATAAGCAGAAAATATTGTAAGTTGGAAAGGATCTATGTAGCCTACCATACATCCTGGGTTTAGCAGGACAGTATCCTAGCAACGCAGTATCCTAGCAACAGTGTCCTGGAGAATTCCCAGTGGTTCACCCTTGTGATCAAGTGGATGATGGGGACCTGGGGTTTGCTGCCGTTGTGTTTTAAGAAAGTGCTATAGTGCACGTGGCTAGCCTGGAAAAATACCCAAGTTAAACACTGTATCATTTTTGCTGATTGGAGATAGCTTTTTGTAGCCTCTTAGACATGAAAAATGCCATTAAGGTATTAAGTCTGGATCCTCTGTCACAACTAGGTAGTAGTATTTTCTTGGCATTTAGAAGCTCCATACCACTCTATGGTAGGCTTACTATCCTATTTAAACTCTTTTTTCCTCAAATAACCAGACTTATCCTTAACATAGGCTATAGGCTTGCTCCTTCCTTCCTTCCTCCCCCCACCTCTTTCTTTCCTCATTTCTTTCCTCCTTCCTTCCTTCCTCTTTCTCCTTCCCTCCCTCCCCCTCTCTTTCCTTTCTTCCTTTTCTCTCTCTCTTTCTCTCTCTCTCTCTCTCTCTCTTTCTTTCTTTCTTTCTTTCCTTCAAGTCTTGATTATCCTATCTGAACAATGCCCCTTCACATGCTATATTTAAACAGGCATCTAAAGATGGCAGCTGCCAAAATCCACGGAGGGAATTCAGGCAGGAGAAGCAGCTCAGGTCTCCTGTGCAGCTAGTCACACAGGTGAGAACACTGCTCATAGAGACAGGAAGCAGAGCTGAATGCGAATGGGCAGGCGGTGCTGGCTTTCCCTCCGTCGCCCAAAGGAACAATGTGAAGCTGAAAATCTCTTTTGACATAGTTTAAGATCTTGTTTCCTTGGCCATCCTTTTGGACAGGAAGGGAATAAGGCGTCTCTTGTCAAGGAACTAGCTGCAGGGACTGAAGCACACATTAGTATGAACTAGTTAGGGTTCGTCTCCTGCCCCAGGATATTGACTCTATTTGGTAGAGTCCGGTGGCTGCAAAGAATGACAGTTTGCTGGGTGCCAGTCTCAGCAGTGTGCAACACTTTAAACCCCCCAACGATATGCAAAGTGCAAAGCATCTTGCAAGTGGTCATGTTAACTCAGTTACATCATTGCAGCCTACTATAATATATGTTTCTTGTGTAAGCACTTCAGAATCGACCCAACTCTTGTAATGCTTCCATGAGGTGCTAAAGAAGGCAGAATGGCATCCCCCCACAAGATTCTTGCCCACTGTATCCTCAGCATATGACTTTATTAGGAAGTAGGAGCCTTGGAGATATGTCTGGCTTGATAAGGACACAGTCAGAGTATCCTTAATCTTACGAGCATCCTGATAATGGTGAGAACACACACTGAAGAACAAGAGACAGCCATTCGAGGACAGGCAGAAAGGGGAGCCATGGTGCCCTGGTTAAGGCCACCAGCAGTTCCCAGGAAAGCATCTCTCCCAACAGCCCTCAGGAGAGGTATAACAGTGCAGGGCCCTTGACTTCACACAGCTGCCGCTATTCATGCCTCGGTTTTGGCCCTTGAGTCCTCAGACCTTTGGGAAAACAAAGCCCTGTTGCTTTAAGTCACTTGACTTGAAAAAAAAAATTCGCTTTGTCCATCCTGGAAGATAAGCCCAGTAGGTAGAATGACTAGTCCCACTTTGCAGAGGCACTCAAGGGCGAAGGTGACGTGTATCAGTAAGGGATGAAAACCATCTAGCATTCTCATACTGGAGTCTAGGCTGTGGATCAATGTCCTAAGAGTGAGTTTCAACTCTACCAGCTCATTATGAACTGTGTGTGGTGGTTCATGTCCATAAACCCAGCACTTAGGAGGCTCAGATAGAAGGAGTGTTCTGAGTTTGAGTCAAGCCAAGGCTACAGTGAGACCTTATCTCAATAAAAAAATAATAAACAAACAAAGCAAATGTACCAACATACCAATGTGAAATTACTGATTGGGAGCTCCTATTTCTTAGAGATGACTTTTGGTGAATTTTTTTTTAAAAAAAAGAATTATTTATTTTTATATATGTGAGTATGCTGTCATAGTCTTCAGATACATCAGAAAAGTGCATCGGATCCCATTACAGATGGTTGTGAGCCACCATCTAGTTGCTGGGAATTGAACTCAGGATCTCTGGAAGAGCAGATGTTGCTCTGAAGACTAAGCCATCTCTCCAGCCCCCATTTTGGTGATATTTTATTTAGTCCATCTGTCAATGCTGCCATAACTCAAGAGGAATCTGAGCTTATTTCTGCCAGGCTCTACCAACCCAGGGGAAGTTAGAAAACAAATGCTTGCCTTTAGACTTGCTCACCTTCTGGATAAACAAGTGAATTTTTATCTCAAACTGGTAATGATAGGAGAGATTCTCAAGGCTTACAATCCTCAGGAGACAGCTTTCTTTCCTTTTTGTCTTGTGTAAAATGGAGCCAGGAAGGCTCTTCCTGTATTTTCTCTTTGACAAGTTTATCTCCTGTCCACTTTGCAACTGCTGTTCAGTATAAGTACTGTAGGGCTTCTCCACAGAGCAAGGGCCCTGGACATATCCTAGAATTTGTCCCTTGCATTGTGTTCATGCAAGTATATGGTTCTTGCTTCCATGTAATGTTTGACCTCTGCAGGTCTTCAAAAGGCTGATTTTTTTTGTCTTGTTTTCCCAAAGACTGGACTTTCTCTGCAGCTGAAAATAAACCCAACTTCTTCCTATCCTCCATTTATTCTGCTGCTTGACTAGTCAGGTTAGTATAGGATAACCAGATCATAAATATCAAGAATCAACCAATCAGCCAACCAACAAATCAACAAACCAGCCATCCAATCAACTAACCAGCCAACCAACCAACCAACCAATCAACTAACAAACCAACCAATCAACCAGCCAACCCGCCAACCAACCAACCAACCAACCAACCAACCAACCAACCAACCAGCCAACCAGCCAACCAATCAACCAATCCAACCAATAAAACACCAAGTGCATTAATTTAATTTCTCAGAAGTGTGGAACAATCTTCACACAGTCCCAGGACATCATTTCTAATTCTTAGCAAGTCATACCAGAGTCAACAGCTGCACTTTACTGAGGGTGTTCTGTGACAGGGACATCATGAAGCACTTTTAATATATTCCTATAAAATGTTATTAATTATATTTTTATAGTTACCAGCCATTCTGCTTTGACTTATTTATTTATTTATTTAGTGTATATCTATATGATGTATATGTGCGGGCATTAGAGGGTCGGATGTGTGGGTGTAAGGTCAGAGGACGTATTTGCAGAGTTGGTTCTCTCCTTCCAGTTTTACATAGGTCTGGGAATTGAATTCAGTTCATCACTGAGCTACCTTGCTGACTTGTCAGTCATTTCTTTCATATTTAACCATGAAAAGAATCTTTCCTACAGAAGCAGAAGTTTCACAAGTTGAGAATCTTGTCCCAGGAAACACAGCCAATAAGCAATCGACAAGAACTGAAATACAGGGTCGCAAGCCCACACTGCCCACATCAGTGGCTTTCAAACTGGGATCTTCATGGCTCTGAGATTGGGAACTCTGTGCCTTGATGGTGTCAGGGGTGGGAGGAATCAAAGCTCAGTAAGCCACTCTTCATGCCTATCTTCAGCTTCAATCCAATGGCATGTGCTTGTATCTGCTTTGACATTGGTGTTAGAGGATAAATTTCCTTTGACAAAAGTGTTCTGTTTCTAACTCAGCATCTCTCATGCATCCACTTCTAACTCAATGCTTTCTATCTATTCAATGAAATAATTCCAAAGGTCCTTAAAATCTGAGATAAGACAGGGACACTTTTCTTAAAGGCACCCTAGACAATGTATCATTTTCAGACTGGCCCTCACAGTTCCCTGACACTGTGGCCTCACCGAGAACCATCTGTCTCCTAACGAGGCTTATCAGTCTGCTGCATACGTGCTCCACAAGAGGATTCTCCAGTAGACTCACAAATGAAGGCCTAGGTCCAGCTCAAAGGCCCCACATTTGTTATTTCAGACAAACATTAGACTAGATCCCTTGCTCTCACTGGACCCATACAGTATTTTCTCTGTTCTGCTTAAGTACTAGTTACTATCCAATAAGGAGAGACTGAAATCTTGTTGAAAATTGGTCCTTAGCCTCTAGCTTGAGGGTGCAGTCACACAGACAATGAGACTTCACAAATAAATCTGCAGTGATGAGTCAAGAATGACCTGTTCCCGCAACTCAAGACATGCGACTGGAGAAACCAGGGGAGGGAGCAGGACTATGGGGTGATGCTTGGTTGGCGAAGAGAGAAAAGAAAGGAAGATTACATAAGTTCCAGAAGTAGAAAGGACAATCTCTCTGGTAAAGAAGAAACCTCCAGAAGCAAAGGGAGATGCAGAGAAGAGCTTCAGTGCCCGAGACAGCAGATATAACTTCATCTTGAAGCTAGGAAGCTGTTCTGAGCTGGTTTTGTTCTGGAGGGTTCTGAGGAGAGTCAGCATACAGTCTGTGAATTATCCCAATTAGTTGACAGCGTAAACAACAGAGAACATACTGCCAACTTTCCATGCCTCAAGGTTCCCCTCAACACACACACACGCGCACACACACACACACACACACACACATACACACGGGGGGGGGAGGGAGGGAGGGAGGGAGAGAGAGAGAGAGAAAGAGAGAGAGAGAGAGAGAGAGAGAGAGAGAGAGAGAGACCTATCCAAGAGAGAGACTCCATTTTTCTAAGATAAGATGCTCTGACAAAGATAGCTTGGTTGAGTCTAACACACATCCAAGGACCAGGGACTCTGAATCATTTAATCATTCAAATTCTGCTTTGTCAATATTCACAGGAGACACAAAATCAACCCGAGTGTCCATCAGTGGAGAAACAGGTTAAAGAAACACGGTACATATACAGAATGGGATCCTACTCAGCCGTAAAAAAATAAATAAATAACCGCAGTGTAGGCATGCGGATGAATCTGGAGATGTTAAATGAAATATGACAGGCGGAGAAAGATACACGCCACATGGCCTCACTCGCGCGTGGATTTATTTGAAGCTGATCTTATAGAGAAGTTGGAAGTAAACTGCTGGTGAGGAGGAGGAGGGGTGTGTCGGAGGCCGAAGGCACACAGCAAGGCTAACCGGCAGTGCTATGCTGCAGTTAGAAAGAGTGCATTTTGCTGAGCTACTGGACAGGTAGGGGACTGCTGCTCACGCTGAACTATGTGTCCAGTAGGCTGAAGGAAAGGGCAGGGTGTGTTTTCACCACAGAGATAATGAACAGGTCAGATGGTTTCTACAACAGTGACCTTAACGTAGCATTGAACATGGACACTTAGACCTTACACAGACTTTAGACAAAGGTGTAGAGCCATGTGCCTGCTATAAAGGACATAAAAGTATGGTTATGCATGCTAACCTGGGCTACAGAGCTGGGAGAAGACACCTGAATGGAAAAGCAAGGTGTGTAAGAGGCATTTTGGAGGTGTTTTTTTAATACATGTAGAGGAATATTAAGGTGTTAGCTAGATGCGGTGCATACTTCTAATCTCAGTACTCAGGCTCTGCCTCAAAACACACACATTCATGCACACATATGCATGTGCATGCACACACACACACACATACTCAAACAGAGAAAGAGAGAGAGAGAGAGAGAGAGAGAGAGAGGAGGTATTAAATTTTAAGCCCCAAATATTTAGCTTTTAAAAATATTTAATGTTTTACATGTCCTCACTCTCCCCCACTCTTTTATGGCCCGCTTTTCAAAGACAAAAAAAAAAATCATATCAAGATGCTAAGGATTATGGGTTTTTCTTATTGTTCCAAACTCTATTGATGAATAAAATAACAGATGCATAAATTGTTCACCTCCAAGAAAAGCCTTTCAGAGAGGGGCAGCCTGCTTAGGAGAACTTCGGAAGCCATTTGCGGCATGGACCAATGCTGATTTAGAGTGCGATGCCTTTCACCAAAGTTAAGTTGAGTGCCTTGGGACTCTGTCCTTCTGTGACCAAGGCTCTGGGGTCAGCTGTGGATCAGCATCCCTTGCCAATCACATCAAACAAAGAACGTTGCACATAATCTTACATGACATAGCTGGTGACTTTACAGCCCCAGCACTTGGGAGACTTGAAGTGTGATGCTTGGACATTCAAGACTAGCTTGGGTTAAATGACGAGGTCCATGACTCAAAAGAACAAAGGTAACACCAAAATTAGATAGTTATTTACTCCCCCTAACAAGACTGGTGCAAGCAGACACAGAGGCCATTCAGAGTCTCCAGAGGCTGGAGTGTAAAATGTTGTGTGATATTTTCCAGATCTCTTTCCCGTGGTGGTCATGACTTCCACTAAAGTTCAAAAGAATGCCAACAATTGCACAATCTCAAACAATGTCACACAAGTGTGACATTCATGCCACAACATGCTGCCTGCCAATAAAACCCTGGTCTTCCAGTGCCTTGTTGGCCTTTCTAGTTGCTGGCCAACTCAAGGGGTGCTTACTTGTAGGCAGGACAATTCTTTGTAAGGCATGTGTTTGGAAGTGGGGAATAAGTCTTCAATACAAGAGAACCTTTAAAGCATCAATCCGGGCAGTGGTGGCGCACGCCTTTAATCCCAGCACTTGGGAGGCAGAGGCAGGTGGATTTCTGAGTTCGAGGCCAGCCTGGTCTACAGAGTGAGTTCCAGGACAACCAGGGCTACACAGAGAAACCCTGTCTCTGAAAAAAAAGAAAAGAAAAGAAAAACAAACAAAGCATCATCCCATGGCAAGGGCTTGAATGATCAGAGCTGCTTATGCTGTTTAATTGCTATCTAGTAACTGGAAACAAGCCAGCACTTTCTACCCATCAATCAGTCAGAAGATGAAGGGAAGGAAGTGGATAGTTACTTAATGAGTGTGGGCAATGCTACCAAAGGCTATCTATGTGAGCAATCATCTTTGTCAAGCCAGCTCACATCCAAAGCTGCATGTGTTCATTTGTGTGACAGCCAAACGGCTGCCCGTCTGCTAGGATTCTGCCTGGAAGGAACCTCAGTTCTTCCCTAAAATGAGGCCACTGTCCCCTAACACGTTAGGCATGGCTACTGTCTTCTCACTGGGACCTCAGCCAGGCTGACCCTGCTGTTGTACATTTCAAACATGCTGAGCATCTGTGCAAAGGACCTCCTCTCAAACTGAATGCAAAACAACATCCCACTGTTGTCTTTGGACCTAGGGGGCAGGGGTGGGGAGGAGCTCAGAAGCACACAAGGTACTGGTATAGGCCATTGTTTTTGCAAAGGTGGTGTTTTGAAGAGATTGCTCATGTTGCATTCTGCACTTGATCTTAGCCAAAAGGCCGAGAAGCGATCATGTTGCATTCTGATAAACCCCAACTGTCCGCTGTTTACCATGATCTGGTTTACTTTAAAGGGAAGAGCCAGTATCTGAGCCCCAAGGGATTTTTTTTTTTTTTTTGTCTCATTCAGTATGCTGACCTCTGAGCTTTTAACTGGAGCCAGATAAGAAATAAAAATATAGACACAATTTTAATTTTTTTTTTACCATTGGGGTGTTGGTGAGGGTGGGTGAGTAAAGGGTAAGTTATTCTCTGAGGTTTTCCAATGTAAAGCTGACACTGGTTACAGAACAGGATTCACATTGCTCTTAAAATTTATGTGGCATTAAGAAGCCAATTTCCAGCCTGGGCAGGAAGGCTCACTCCTATAATCACAAGTTTTGGATGACTGACGTAGGAGGAACATCCCAAGATCAAGGTCAGGACTACAAAGTGAGACCATGTCTCAAAACAAAGGCCAACAAGTAACGAGAGAGAGAGAGAGAGAGAGAGAGAGAGAGAGAGAGAGAGAGAGAGAGAGAGAAGAAGAAGAAGAAGAGGAGGAGGAGGAGGAGGAGGAGGAGAGAGGTGGTTTACTTTCATTTCAAAGGATAGAATATACCAAAGGAAGAGTTGTGACATCTTAATTCTATGAGGTCAATTCAGAAGCATTTTGTCTTAATTGATGCTAGTGGAAATTCCAAGCATTTTAACGTGAAACTTCAATTGTCCTCAGAATAGGGTGGAGGTTATAAGATGCTGTAGTAGCTTTGGGAACAGTCATCCTTGTGCGACCAGGATACTTAAGTAACCTTTAGGAACTGATACAATGATGATCAGATGACCCGACACCTCCGGGATGCAGACACCACTCCTATGACTAATGGTGAGTTGTGAATTTTCCAATTTGTCAAAGATTGTAACGATGTTAATTAAAGTTCTGCTGTGGCTAGGATACTGTGAAAATAGATGTGGTTACTCACTTAAGGTTTCTGTGAACCTTAACCTTAACAGGAACCACTCACTTTATTCCATTCAAGGGTATTTTTGTACAGGACAAGCTTGTCTGTACTTGTATAAGGGTGAAACCATACCAAAGGGATACACTAATCTTAAATCTTACACTTAATCTGATATGTAACTGGTTGTATCAATAGGCTAAAAACTAACCACGGGCATAGAAAATTTTTTGAGAAGGTGTACTGGCTGGTTTTGTGTGTCAACTTGACACAGGCTGGAGTTATCACAGAGAAAGGAGCTTCACTTGGGGAAGTGCCTCCATGAGATCCAGCTGTGAGGCATTTTCTCAATTAGTGATCAAGGGGGTAGGGCTCATGGTGGGTGGTACCATCTCTGGGCTGGTAGTCTTGGATTCTATAAGAGAGCAGGCTGAGCAAGCCAGGGGAAGCAAGCCAGTAAGCAGCACCCCTCCATGGCCTCTGCATCAGCTCCTGCTTCCTGACCTGCTTGAGTTCCAGTCCTGACTTCCTTTGGTGATGAACAGCAATGTGGAAGTGTAAGCTGAATAAACCCTTTCCTCCCCAACTTGCTTCTTGGTCATGATGTTTGTGCAGGGATAGAAACCCTGACTAAGACAAAGGATACTTGGCCGATATATTTATTATGAGACTTGAGCTTGGACATGTTTTAGCTCTGGGAACAAAGAGACACAAGAGAAGAGTTATCTCACACAAAGGAAGAAACGTCTTCCACAGACCACTCAGAGCTCAGGAGCCCTGCCTGGCCTGTGAACAGTGCTAGTGTCTTAGTTACTTTCCTGGTGCTATGATGAGATATCTGGATAAAAGCAACTTTAAGGGATAAAGGGTTTACTTTGGCTTACAGTTTGAAGGTTCAGTCCATTATGGTGGATGCCTTGGTGGGTTGTCTACTTAATACAACCCAGAATTACCTGAGGAAAAAAAATCTCAATTGAAGAACTGCCTAGGTCAGACTGGCCTATGGGTTAGATTGGTTTGTGGGGGGTTGTCTTGATTGTTGAGATTGGAGGGTCCACTGTGGGCGGTATAAGCCCTAGGCAGATGGTGCCAGAACTGTATAGATGAGAATAAAACAGCCTATGGGCCAGCAGCGGGCTTGCTGTGCATTTCTCCATCTGAAGTAAAGATGTAGAAATAGCAAACAGGGCTACCACCAGGTTCCTGCCTTGACTTCCCTTGATGATGGTTGGTAGCCTGGAATTTCAAGGTGGAATGAATCCTTTTCTCCCTTAGGTTTTGTTTGTTTGTTTTGTTTGTTTATTAGCTTTGTTTTGGGATGAAACTAGAGCCCTGGGGACATAGTCATGAACTTGAGGCAACTGGTCACATTGTATCCACATTGTATCCACATTGTAGCCACATTGTATCCACATTGTAGCCACTATCAGAGGGCCGAGGGAGATGAGAATTAGCTCCAGGACAGCTCACTCTGTTTTTTTTCAGCCCAGCAACATAGCCTGTGGGATGGTGCCTCCCACAGTCAAGGTGGCTTTTCCCATCTCAATTAACCTGCTCTAGAGAATTCCTTCATAGCTGCACCCAGAGGCTTGTCTCCTGGCTAATCCCAGATCCCTCCAGTTGACAATCGATATTAATGATTGCAGGCTGAGAATTTCCTTATCTAAACACACATATTCAAGAAAACCCAGTCCTTTTGGTGACCGAATTTATTTCAGGGAATTTCTTTTCCCGAATGAGAATGCAATGGGAACTGGAAGAAGACAGCAGCTAACATTGACAGTCTATACATGAGGTGGATGATAGGGGTTCCCAAGTATTAATGTGACACCCAAATCCTTTCCTGTCTGTTAGGAAGAACAGCAGAATCACGAAACATTAATTGTTCTCATGGCCAATTGTTCCCTGCTTAGTTCTTTTTTGTTGTTGTTTGTTTTGGTTTGGTTTTTCGAGACAGGGTTTCTCTGTGTAACCCTGGCTGTCCTGGAACTCACTCTGTAGACCAGGCTGGCCTCGAACTTAGAATTGCCATAGTTATCTGGTTCTTTTGTCTCTGGTTTTCCTCACATGATCATGTCCTGTTTGCCTGTGACTTAGAGGAAGCCTGCAAAGTATCAGATACAGAATCTATGCTTCTTCGGCTACCAGGGAATGTGGCAGTCTGGAGCCACGAGGCCCTACCATCCCCCAAGGAACATTAGCTCTCTATCACGAAGTCTTTATTTACAATGTGGTTAGTGTACTAGGTCCTGCCTTGACCCACTTCAATATTGTTTATTAAATAGTGAGTGTATTAAATATTAAATAGTGAGTATATTAACTATCGTTTATTAAATAGTGAGTGTAGAGTTCAAAACCAGTAGATTCGACACACTAATGATTCAGCGTCAGCCAGTAGCTTGTCGTTGCAGAACAAAAAAAGTACGATTCTATTTTTTTTTAAGCACATTTTATTTCTTGAAGTAAGTAAAGGTCGCCATGCCTTGTCTTTTGTATGGCCAGAAAACGGAAGGAAAGAAAAAAAAATTCATTCAAAATGGCACTTGAGTTCATTGGAGCTATGATTTGAATATGAAATGTCCCCTGCAGGCGCCTGCGCTTGGACACTTAGTCTCCAGCAGGCGGCGCTGTTTCGTAAGGTCATGGAAGCTTTAGGAGGTGAAGTCATGCTGAAGGCAGCGGGTCTCTCCCTGGAGGGCTGGCCTCACTGCTCCTGACTGCTTCAGAACTGCAGAGGCAGTGTGTATGCAGCCACCTCAGACTTAAGCTGCCTGTCATTTGGATGAGCTTTCCAAATTCCAAAGGGAGGATCCAACCTCCCTTTCTGCAAAGGACAATCCGTGTCATTTCCGGTGGCCTAGAGAGCGCAAGTCACTTATCTAGGTCTAAGTAGGATCTACTCCTCCTGAGATAATATGACAATGTCGGACAAGTCTGGTTTTCAAAGAGAAAACGAAGTAGGAGAGAATCACGCAATCAAAACTTGGAGGTCTTGGTTAACGAGACAAATATGAACATATTCCATGGATTAGCTAAACAAGAACAGAGGCTTCGAAAATAACCCCTTACGCTATGGTGCAGGCACTCAGAATCCACTTGGAAGCAACTTCCAGTGTTCCGCGTGGGGGATTACATAAGTATGTCCGCTGTTTGGGACTTTTCCATTTATTTAGCATATTTCGAATCAAAACCAGGTTGAAAAGCTCAAGCCTCCGGATCCTTATTAAGTGGGAGCTCTTGGCACCTGTCCTAAAAGATTTAATCCAGGGACCAATTCAAACTTAACAACTCAAAACAGTAATAAGTTAAAACTGGGCTAGGTAGACAGAGAAAAAAAACATTTACTGTAGTAGATAAACATTTTCGTGAGTTCTTTTTGAATTTTTTTTTTTTTTAAGATCACGGATGACTTTGTTTCTGAGTGAGGTCAGGCTTAATATTGTGAACGAAAATACTGACTTGTGCTCCACAAATAACACTCTTTGTGGTAAGATCAGCCAGGAAATGACAGTATACCGGACTTGGATTCCTAGTTAGATAATTAAAGGCCTGAAGACCAAAGGCCAGGAGGAATTGAAGGGTGAGCCACACGGCACCAGAGGAAGGGGGGACGTTAGCCCGTGAAATGAAGGCTTCCTGAATTGAACATGCTAAACTGTGCACAGCCGCTGGTGCAGCTGGAGTTGTTGGTAAACGAAACCATCCCCCTTTTAGGAGTCTGCTGAGAGGAAACTCAATATGCTACAGTTCTTCCCGTTTGAATTTTAATAATTCCTGGGGTTGAACATGATAGAGAATTCAACACACATACCCAATGTTGGATGATCAAATCAGGACATCTATAAAACTTTTCACGTCCATATCAAACCATGGTGAATAAGAAGGTTTTCAAAGTCTGTGCTAAAGACACCGACACCGTGAGGAAAGTGTGGTTCTGCTGTTTTTCTGGTGGTGGTGGGGGTTGAACTCAGGACCCCTCCTCCCAGCTGAGGAAAGCGCCTGACTCTTGGGTTACATCCACAGCCCTCGATGAGTTCTTACTATATGATAATGTTCTGAGTAAGAACTAGGAATGAAAATGGATTCCAAGAAGCAGTAAGTGAAATCAGACAAGAGTCATGACAGAAACATGGAATGATTTGGGGATCTTAATTCATCCATCCTTTTCTTGGTTAAAATTTAAAAAGAAAACATTACAGTTTTCCATTGAAAACAGTAAAAAAAAAAATTTAAATGAGCAAATATGTATGGGATGATCAACCACTTTTTTAAGTCCAAGGAAAACTTGTTTATTTGATTTTGTTGTTTTGTGTTTTTGGTTTTTGCTATACTAAGTAAAACTTTTTCTCTTTTTCTTTTTCTTTCTTTTTTTTATTATTTGTTTCTCATTACAGATGGTTGCAAGCCACCATGTAGTTGCTGGAATTTGAACTCAGGACCTCCAGAAGAATAGTCAGTGCTCTTAACCGCTGAGCCATCTCACCAGCCCCAAAGTAAAATATTTAAGAGAAAAGTTTATCCTCTCCTCAAGGTGGTATATCTTTGGTTGTTGGAAAGGTTATTGAAAACTGTAGGTCTAAACAGTTACAAGATGGTAGGTGACTTTTGGGTTACTGTAGTTTTAACAGTGAGATGTGCTACAAAACGTACTGGGAGTGAAGACTAACGTTCAGGAGCTGCGCCCGGATGAAGACAAATGAGCCGGTTTAGAGCTACTCTCTCATGTATGGTGGGCAAGAGCTTGGCTAAGCCATCATTAGCTTGCTTAGCCATTTCAGACTTTAGGCTCTGTACCCATGATGCCTCGGTTCAAACCTGGCTCCTCAATCACAAGTGACGTGATCTTACCAGACTCTGAATTCAAACCATAACAGACCCTCACTGTGAAGTAAAAACAGCTGTAAGATTCAGTTCCCAGGATTGCTAACCTCACAGGGCTGGTACAAATAAAACAGTGCAAAAGGACTCCCTGATCACCATGAACTTTATCCACTGTGAGTTTAAAGCCGTCTCTTACAGCTTGCATGCTAAATTGCTTGGTTGGGACCATTAAAGTAAGTGGCTATCACTGTCCACCCAGGGACCGAATCCATGAACCTGAACTAATTTGCATAATGCTTTTTCACAACTGAGCTGAGCATAAAACCAGTCAATGCTGACTAGGCAATGTATCTACAGCCACACCCCTTGAGGTTACTTGTCTCAGGGGGCCCTGTCCGTTCTCAACGAGCATTCATGATACCCAGGAAAATAAGACTGGAAAAAAATTAAATTAATTTATTTTCAAATAGCAAAAGCTACTTTATTACCTGGAACCATCAGATGCATGTTATGGGAAAATAACAATTATATATATATACATATATATATTTCTTTTTTCTGAAATAAAGAAGGCAAAAAGACTGCTCTTATTTTAAGGGTATGCAAATGTCGTAAGGTCTGGCAGGAGAAGACAGGTAGATGCTTTTATATTCTACTAATGTTACTGTGGCAGAAGTCTGAGGGGGATACTGACCTCAAGCTGTTAATTCAAGCGGAAGGGGAGAACCTTCCTCTTGAAGGGTCTTGGGGTCATCCATGGGTTCTGCAACCACACTTTGAAAGCGGTGGGTCTACAGCACTGTTTCTCTACGACTGACATTGTGGTATCAGGCAGGACACCTCATAAGAGAGCGGCAGGCGTGCCGCTATCATTGCACAGTGCAGAGTGCTGCCTTCTTGGTTCTTGTTCTAGCTGGGTTTGCCTGTCTCCTTCACAGTCCTGCTCACAGATTCCCAAAACATACACTTCTACACACTTCCCCTGGGAAAGAACACTGTCTTCAGAATGTCCCCATCCAAAGTTCCTGGAAAGAATATGGGAATAGCTACAACTCTCACTTCTCGGGAGCTGCCTCTGCAGAGAAACACGTGAATGTTCTTCACGATCGATACCACACCATTGCTGCGGAAACACAATTGTGGTCACTAATCCCGCAGTTGGAAACTTCCAGACTGGAACTAACAGGCTGGCTTTGGTCACTGAGGTGGACCATTATCTGGTAGATTTTTCTCTGTAAATCATTTACAAATATTTAGAAGTCTAGTCTCGAGTATGTGAGCGTGTACTCGTCAAAGATGAGGCGGCGTTAAAATCCCTACAAACATAGCCTGAGATCTTAATAGGGGTCAGCTGTGGAGATCAAGGGACGACCACATAGAATCTGTGTTTAACAATGATTTATCTTAACAATCTATCCAAGTGGACTCAAAACGTGACTGGTTTACAGAAACATGTAAATCGATAAGATACAAGAATAATGAGCTCAAGGTGCAAAACATTCTAGAACTGAATTTGAAAGTGCATCCCAGTTTTGCAAAGTGGCTTTAACGCTACTGATTGGCACTTGTCAAAAGTTACATATCCCTTGGCTAAAGAAAAGGTGAAACAAGCAAACAAACAAACAAAAAAATCTCCATAGTACCAGCAACACAAAATTGTTTTCTCAAAATGAATGCTACCACAAGTGTAAAGAGACTCCTAAAGGGACTTATTCGCTACAAATTTGTATGTTTCATTGGTCACTGTAGATAGTTGCTTGATAAACAATGAAATTGATGTTACGTAATCTCCTGACATCTGTTTATCCATTCTCTAATTGGGTGGCACAGTTTAATGTTGATTTCCAGCTCTTGCTGGTACGAAGAAAACATAAACACAAATATTTTGCATTTGGATAAAAAGTTCGCAAGTGTATCTTTTGCCTTATGCCCAAAACTTAAAAAAGAAAAAAAAAAAAGAAACACAGAGAAGTTTAAAAAAAAATAAATCATTTTCAGATCTCTTTTGGTTTATAAATATTAGTTTAACTTCATTTTTTTATTAAGCAAATAAAGCATCATGAAGCAAATCTAAATCACTATCATACTATCATCAAAATAAACTTATTTGACAATAAATAAGTGTTGGACCTACTATGTCATGAAATGCTTTCATCTCAAAACAACCAACTCAAGTCTCAGCAAGGAAAGACAAGTTTTAGGCACCTTCCTTGAAATGGATCAAGGAAGGTCCTTGAAGATCTTACATGACCCCATGCATCATCCTACCAGGCTCTGTTTTCCTGAAGTAAAAACCATTAACAAGAAAATGAGAGATCCCGTCACCAGCAGAACATGCAATTATTATTCTATGGATGACTGAGAAAAACCAGACGCAAAACAGAAGAAATCAGAGTTGAAAGAGATAAAACCAAATAATTCTAAAAACTTCCATTTGGTTCCATAGGGTACTTTCCCTAGGGTTTTGAGAGAATTCCTGAAAGGATTTTTACCAGCAGCTGATTCGAGAGTCCACACTACAAGTGATTTACACTCGGGATTCCTTTTATCGCAGTACATTTATTCTTGAGCGCTATCCGAGGGCTCAAGTTTAAGACTTAACTTTCCAGCAGTTGTTGACGCCAAAGCTAATTCTTCCACACGGACTTGATGATTAAAAGCAAACAGGGAGAGGCTGTTTCTAACATTAGTAAAGGTGCACCCTTCTACGCCTGTGCTGCAAGTCTCTCAATAAACAGATTTATGAAATTCCTCTCAGTATCTCCCCAACAAAACCCCCATACTGCTGTGGGAAAGCCTCTCTCCACCACAGTGGGGGCCACACCCCGAACAGAATCAGTGGCGAGCCTGGCAGCAAACACTTACGAAGACTAATTATCTACTATACCCTCTTAGCAAGGACCTTCTCCATAGAGCAGCTTGCGCACACTTCCATTCACATCAGGCAGCCGGGAGAGGAAAGGTTCCTTCTCATTTTCCAGCGGAGCTGGGTCCAGCATCATCTGTGCCCTGTTGTGACAGGACTTCTCTGTGATCTGTGTCGGGTCAGTACCCTTCCAGAGACACCGCTCAGGGCATGGGGACTTCAAATTCAGCCTGTTGTTTTATTACACACATTTTTTTTTTTAAACAGCTTGCCTACCAAAACAGAAAATTCTGCACATATGGACTGGGGTCGGGTGCTTTCACCGGTGAGCTGATATATTCTGACATGAAACAGAACGAAAAAGCATTCCTCTTAGGTCTCAGATTATTTTTAATTTCAAGCCCAATCGTGTTTTAATTTCAAGCCCAAAGAGCAGTGTTTTTTCAGGCTCATTCTTTAACACTTGTTATATTTGTGCTCAGATCTCACAATTTGGAGCTTTTTGTACTTCTCAAAGCCAGGGCTGAGTAACTTCTGATTCTGTATAGAAAGTTTTTGCTCTGTAAGCCTGCGCAGCAGGACACACACCTGAATTCAACACTATAGCTCATAATTTTTGGTGAGTAAGTTGATTACTTTTAGGGTGACAAGGTTTTCTAGAATGCCTGTCAGCATGTTCCTGTCCCTAGCGCATTGCGAAGTGCGCAGCTATATTACGACGAATTTTTTCAAAGCTTCCTTTGAAAAGGCCTTTGTCTGAGACACACGGAATGTTGGCGGAGGCCCTCAGAGGTTAAAATTCCATCCATTAGCTGTAATGTGGTTACACTTCCCAAAGGTCGCTGAGGGTTAATACTGCATCGAAGAGAACTCAGTCTTAAAGCGTACCCAGATGACACCTGAATCCACTTAAAACCGTGGCAGAATTCTTTAGATTGCCTTTTTTTTTTTTGGACACTGTAAAATGACAGTTCCTTTCTCCACACCATCGGCACGCCTGACTTCCTGAATATGTAGCCATGTTCTCGTTTCTATAATGTCTTTGTCATAGTCGTTATAACCGACATGTTCACTTTGTACCCAGGATTTGATGCTCACAGTAAATCACCTCCCCCTGCCCCCCTCCCCCCACACACTCTGTTGGAAGCAGAAGTGGTCTTGAGCAACGATTCTGACTGATGAGCAGAGGTAGACACAGGGCATCCCGTACAACCCTTCACTGCAGGGCCATCTTAGCAACCTGTACATCGCCTAGAAGCAAACACCTCAAAGTTGTAGTCACATAAACCAAACACCCACCCCCTCTGCCTTTTCACAGTAGCATCCGGTAAGGAGAAAAGTGGCTTATTTATGTCCGCTCTTGAAAGTCAGTCAACGACATCACTTACCTATATCTAGGTGTTTGTCAACCAGATTGGAGATAACATACGTTTCCAGCCTTCATCGATAACCTCGCCGTGCGTTTATTTGAGTTTCCAAACTAAATTTTATCCTCCCCCAACTGTGAAGTTTCACAGTCCCTCTTACTGTCATACCACAGAAGCGGCATTCGCATGCCTTTAGATTTATTTTGATTGACGGGTGGCTTAAGGAGTCTGCTCACACTTTTGCCTTCACCAGCTTCTTTTCCCTGTCCCCAACCACACGCCATCTACTTCCATCCTTGTAAGCCGGGTCGCTCCAGGACACACTCCACATTCCATCATAGGCAAAACATACCTCAAGTCCAGATCCCAGCAACATAGAATGGACGTCTTACATGTCCTGAGCTCACACCTTGTGGTAACAGATCCATCTCTCCCCTCCCCAGTAACATACATACATATATTTAAGGATACAATCATTTAGGGCAAAGCAACAGTTTCCAGAAGGGGGAAACCCCACTAATTTAGAAGCAGTTAAATGCTTACTTCTTCTGGGAAGCCCTCTGGCTCTTCCACTGCCATTCTCTGAGGCCAAATACGAAACCCGATAACTCAATTAGTTAACACTTGGGGCAGAACATCCTGTCTAAAAATATCCGCCTTGGAAAATGTAAAGACGTCTCCCGGACCGACCTCCTAGTAAGGAAACAGGAGCTGGCCAGAGAAGTGGCTATTTAAATGAAGGGGTGGGGTCAGACAGGAGCAGGGAGCCTTGCAAGCAGTGTAGTATCTCCCAGAATCCACTGAGGACTTACCATATCTGTGGCCTGCAGCCAAGCCCAGAGTACTTAGTCCCGATATGTGGAATTCTGAAAATAGCAAGCTAATCAGCTGGGTCCTATGCCCTGGCTGCCGGGAGTCGCTCAGGGAGCCGGCTTCTGTTGCCTGCTTCTCTGCTGCTGTCTGTCTCTGCACCCTGCTCTGATGGCCCTTCCAGAGACAATGTCACCAAGCTCTGTGGCTCTGGTATCCCATTATCCTACATATCACCCTGGCTCCTTTTGAACTTCTATCTTCTTTCTCTATATTAACTGTCCTGATAAGCAGATGTATGAGAATATGGGTACACAGGTGACAAATACTGACTCAATGCTCTGGTCATTTAGGGGTAGGGGAACTTAGTAAATGACTCCATTCTGATTATTAGGTTTGGGGACACAACACATGGGTGACATTTTACCATTTGCCCACTTTGGTACAAGTGTGTGGGGGGGCGCTCAAAAGTCTATTGCTATCAGAGTGGCATTCCTGTTTTATCTAGTTCTAACTTGGTCCCCTGCTACCCTCTTTGAGGCAAGAAGTTAAAATGTCTGGTGGGTTCTGATTCTGGGAATGCCCAGGGTAGTTCTGCTCCTGTGAGACATGGTTACAAAGAGCCTATTATGGGCTGGCTAGACACTATTCTAAACTATAAGGTGGTTTGGTTAGATACAGAATATCAGAAGACGAAAGAAAATAAAGTTGGCCTTGATGAAGCTAGTGTATTAGTTGAGGCAGCATAAAAAATCACATTCACACAATGAATCAATGACGGTGTTCATTGGGAAACATGCTATGGGAGAGGGGTCCACAAGTGTATGTTTAGGGGCAGGGGCAACAGTCATGAAGATCAATAGTGTCAAGTCATAGTACAGCTAATAATCTTATCAACATTCATTACCATTAGTTTTAATTCTTAACGAACAATTTAGATAAATTGGGATTTCATACTGAAAATTTGATGTGAACCAGATGAAACTGGCATTTCCCCCCTTTTGTTTTTTCTTTTTCTTTTTTTTTTTTAAATTTAATTTTATTTTATTTTTTTAATTTACATTCCAAATCACTTCCCCTTTCCCGTTTCCTCCCTCCCCGAAAGTCCCATAAGCCCCCTTCCCTCCCTCTTTTCTCCGTTCAACCCCCTCTCATTACTCTGTCCTGGCGTTCCCCTACATCCAGTCTTTCCAGGACCAGGGGTCTCTCCTTCCATCTTTTTAGAAATCTATTGATATGCTGATTGTGTCTAGGGTATTCTGAGATTCTGGGTCAATATCCCCTTATCAGTGACTTCATACCATGTGTGATCTTTTGTGATTGGGTTACCTCACTAAGGATGATATTTTCAAGTTCTGACCATTTGCCTAGGAATTTCGTGAATTCATTGTTTTTAATTGCAGAGTAGTATTCCATTGTGTAAATATACCACATCTTCTGAATCCATTCCTCCGTTGAGGGACATCTGGGTTCTTTCCAGCTTCTGGCTATTATAAATAAGGCTGCTATGAATATAGTGGAGCATGTGTCCTTATTGCATGCAGGTAAAGTCTCTGGGTATATGCCCAGGAGTGGTATAGCCGGATCCTCCGGAAGTGTCATGCCCAGTTTTCTGAGGAGCCGCCAGACTGCTTTCCAGAGTGGTTGTACCAGCCTGCAATTCCACCAGCAGTGGAGGAGTGTTCCTCTTTCTCCACATCCTCGCCAACAACTGCTGTCTCCTGTGTTTTTGATCTTAGCCATCCTGACTGGTGTGAGATGGAATCTCAGGGTTGTTTTGATTTGCATTACCCTAATGACTAAGGATGATGAACATCTCTTTAGGTGCTTCTCAGCCATTAGATATTCTTCAGGTGAGAACTCTTTGTGGAGCTCTGTACCCCATTTTTTAATAGGGTTACTTGCCTCTCTGGAGTTTAACTTCTTGAGTTCTTTGTATATCTTGGATATTAGCCCTCTGTCGGATGTAAGGTTGGTAAAGATCATTTCCCAGTTAGTTGGTTGCCGCTTTGTCTTTTTGACGGTGTCTTTTGCCTTGCAAAAACTTTGTAATTTAATGAGGTCCCATTTGTCTATTCTTGATCTTAGAGTATAAGCTATTGGAGTTCTGTTCAGGAAATTCTCCCCTGTGCCCATATGTTCAAGGTTCTTCCCTAGTTTCCCTTCTATTAGTTTCAGTGTGTCTGGTTTTATGTGGAGATCTTTGATCCACTTAGAATTGAGCTTAGTGCAAGGAGATAAGGATGGGTCAATTTGCATTCTTCTGCATGTTGACCTCCAGCTGAGCCAGCACCATTTGTTGAAAAGGCTATCTTTTTTCCACTGGATGGTTTTAGCTCCTTTGTCAAAGATCAAGTGACCATAGGAGTGTGGATTCATTTCTGGGTCTTCAATTCTGTTCCATTGATCTACATGTCTGTTACTGTACCAATACCATGCAGTTTTTAACACTATTGCTCTGTAGTACAGCTTGAGGTCCGGGATACTGATTCCCCCAGAGGTTCTTTTACTCTTGAGAATAGTTTTAGCTATTCTGGGTTTTCTGTTATTCCAGATGAATTTTTGAATTGCTCTTTCTAACTCTATGAAGAATTGAGTTGGGATTTTGATGGGGATTGCATTGAATCTGTGTATTACTTTTGGTAAGATGCTCATTTTTACTATATTAATCCTGCCAATCCATGAGCATGGCAGATTTTTCCATCTTCCGAGGTCTTCTTCAATTTCTTTCTTCAGAGACTTGAAGTTCTTGTCATACAGATCTTTCACTTGTTTGGTTAGCGTCACGCCAAGATACTTAATATGGTTTGTGGCTATCGTAAAGGGTATTATTTCTCTTACTTCTTTCTCAGCCTGCTTATCCTTTGAGTATAGGAAGGCTTCTGACTTGCTTGAGTTGATTTTATATCCGGCCACTTTGCTGAAGTCGTTTATCAGCTGTAGGAGTTCTCTGGTGGAGTTCTTTGGGTCGCTTATGTATACTATCATATCGTCTGCAAATAGTGATAGTTTGACTTCTTCCTTTCCAATTTGTATCCCTTTGACCTCTTTTTCTTGTCTAATTGCTCTAGCTAGAACTTCAAGTACTATATTGAAAAGATATGGAGAGAGAGGGCAGCCTTGTCTAGTCCCTGATTTTAGTGGGATTGCTTCAAGTTTCTCTCCGTTTAGATTGATGCTGGCTACTGGTTTGCTGTAAATTGCTTTTACTATGTTTAGATATGGGCCTTGAATTCCTGATCTTTCCAAGACCTTTAGCATGAAAGGATGCTGAATTTTGTCAAATGCTTTCTCAGCATCTAATGAGATGACCATGTGGTTTTTTTCTTTGAGATTGTTTATGTAGTGGATTACATTGATGGATTTCCTTATATTGAACCATCCCTGCATCCCTGGGATGAAGCCTACTTGATCGTGGTGAATGATCGTTTTGATGTGTTCTTGGATTCGGTTGGCAAGAATTTTATTGAGTATTTTTGCATCGATATTCATAAGAGAGATTGGCCTGAGATTCTCTTTCTTTGTCGGATCTTTGTGTGCTTTTGGTATTAGTGTAATTGTGGCTTCATAGAACGAGTTGGGTAGTGTTCCTTCTGTTTCTATTTTGTGGAACAGTTTGAAGAGTATTGGTGTTAGGTCTTCTTTGAAGGTCTGATAGAATTCTGCACTAAAACCATCTGGACCTGTGCTTTTTTTGGTTGGAAGACTTCCAATGACAACTTCTATTTCTTCAGGGGTTATAGGACGGTTTAGATGGTCTATTTGATCCTGATTTAATTTTGGTACTTGGTATCTGTCAAGGAAATTGTCCATTTCCTCAAGATTTTCTAGTTGTGTTGAATACAGGTTTTTGTAGTAGGATCTGATGATTTTTTGAATTTCCTCAGTTTCTGTTGTTATCTCTCCCTTTTCGTTTCTGATTTTATTAATTTGGATACTATCTCTGTGCCCTCTGGTTAGTCTGGCTAAGGGCTTATCTATCTTGTTGATTTTCTCAAAGAACCAACTCCTCGTTTTGTTGATTCTTTGTATGGTTTTATTTGTTTCTACTTGATTGATTTCAGCCCTGAGTTTGATGATTTCCTGCCTTCTACTCCTCTTTGGTGTATTTGCTTCTTTTTGTTCCAGGGCTTTCAGGTGTGCCATTAAGCTGTTAGTGTATGCTGTCTCCCGTTTCTTTTTGGCGGCACTCAGGGCTATGAATTTTCCTCTTAGCACTGCTTTCATTGTGTCCCATAAGTTAGGGTATGTTGTGCCTTCATTTTCATTAACTTTCAAAAAGTCTTTGATTTCTTTCTTTATTTCCACCTTGACCAAGTTATCATTGAGTAGAGCATTGTTCAGCCTCCATGTGTACGTGGGTTTTCTTTTGTTTTTGTTGCCATTGAAGACCACCCTTATTCCATAGTGATCTGATAGGAGGCATGGGATTATTTCTATCTTCTTGTATCTGTTGAGGTCTGATTTGTGACCAATTATATGGTCAATTTTGGAGAAGGTACCATGAGGAGCTGAGAAGAAGGTGTATTCTTTAGCTCTAGGATGAAATGTTCTATATATATCAGTTAGTTCCATTTGGTCCAAGGCTTCAATTAGATTCACTGTGTCCCTGTTTAGTTTCTGCTTTCCTGAACGATCCATTTCAGAGAGCGGGGTGTTGAAGTCACCCACTATTATTGTGTGCGGTGCGATGTGTGCTTTGAGTTTTAGTAAAGTTTCTTTTACGAATGAGGGTGCCCTTGCATTTGGAGCATAGATATTCAGGATTGAGAGTTCTTGATGGTGGATTTTTCCCTTGATCAGTATGTAGTGTCCTTCTGTGTCTTTTTTGATGACTTTGGGTTGAAAATCAATTTTATCCGATATTAGGATGGCTACTCCACCTCGTTTCTTGGGGCCATTTGCTTGTAAAATTGTTTTCCAGCCTTTTACTCTGAGGTAGTGTTTGTCTTTGACACTGAGGTGCGTTTCCTGCATGCAGCAAAAAGCTGGGTCCTGTTTACGTATCCAGTCTGCTAGTCTATGTCTTTTAATTGGGGAATTGAGACCATTGATATTAAGAGAGATTAAGGCATAGTGATTATTGCCATCTGCCATTCTTGACGCTATCTTTATGTTTGAGTGGTTATCTACTTTTGGGTTTGATTCAAGAAGGTTATTATCTCATTTTTTCCAGGGTGTTGTTTCTCTCCCTATATTGGAGGTTTCCACCTATTATCCGTTGCAGGGCTGGATTTGTGGAAAGATATTGTGAAAATTTGGTTTTATCATGGAATATCTTGGTCTCTCCATCTATGGTGATTGAGAGTTTTGCTGGGTATAGTAGTCTAGGCTGGCATTTGTGCTGTCTTAGTGTCTGCATGAGATCTGCCCAGGATCTTCTGGCTTTCATAGTCTCTGGTGAGAAGTCTGATGTGATTCGGATAGGTCTTCCTTTGTATGTTACTTGGCCCTTTTCTCTTACTGCATTTAGTATTCTTTCTTTGTTTAGAACATTCGGTGTTTTGATTATTATGTGACGGGAGGTATTTCTGTTCTGGTCCAGTCTGTTTGGAGTTCTGTAGGCTTCTTGTATGTTCATCGGCATCTCTCTCTTTAAGTTAGGGAAGTTTTCCTCCATAATTTTGTTGAAGATGTTTACTGGCCCTTTAAGTTGCAAATCTTCACTCTCATCTATACCTATAATCCTTAGGTTTGGTCTTCTCATTGTGTCCTGGATTTCCTGGATGTTTTGGGTTACGCGTTTTTTGCATTTTGCATTTTCTTTGACTGTTGAGTCGATGCTTTCTATGGAATCTTCAGCACCTGAGATTCTTTCTTCCATCTCTTGTATTCTATTGTTGATGTTTGCATCTATGACTCCTGATTTCTTCCCAAGGTTTTCTATCTCCAAAGTTGTCTCCCTTTGTGATTTCTTAGTTGTTTCTACTTCCTTTTTTAGTTCCTGGATGGATTTGCTGAGATCCTTCACTTGTTTGTTTGTATTTTCCTGTATTTCTTTAAGGTATTTTTGCATTACCTCTTTCAGGATTTCTTCCTGATGACCCACGTTCTCCTGCATTTCTCTGAGCGATTTTTGTGTTTCCTCCTCATGGGATTCCATCTGTTGATCCATCGTCTCCTGCATTTCTTTAAGCAGTTCTCGTGTTTCCTTTGTAAGGGCATCTAACCGTTGATTCATTTCTTTAAGCAATTTTTGTGTTGCCTCCTTATGGGCATCCGTCTGTTGACCCATATTCTTCTGCATTTCTTTATGCAAATTTTGTGATTCCTTTGTGAGTGCATCTACCCGTTGATTCATCTCGTTAAGCGATTTTTGTGTTGTCTCCTTGTGCGCCTCCATCTTTTGATCCATGTTCTCCCGCATTTCTCTAAGCGATTTTTGTGTTTCCTTTGTAAGGGCTTCTAACCGTTGATTCATGGTCTCCTGTAACTCTTTATGAGATTTATTTGTGTCCTTCTTGTGATCCTCTAATAGCATCATGAGAAGTGATTTTAAATCCAGATCTTGTCTTTCGGGTGTGGTGGGGTATCCAGGACTTGCTGCTGTTGGAGAGTTGGGTTCGGATGGTCCCACATTACTTTGATTACTGTTAGTAACATTCCTACGTTTGCCTTTTGCCATCTGGATACCTCTGGTGTTAGTTGGTCCTGCTGCCACTGGCTGTTGGTTGGACCTCCTGTGAGCCTGCAAAGCTATTTCTGCCCCCCCTGGATTACCAGGATTCCCCTGGCACCGATTTCTGGGGCCTGCCTGCTCCTGAGTGACTTTGGAGCCCTAATGTGCTTTGCCCCAAGTGATCTTATATTGGGGAGGCCTTGCCCATCTAAAGGCTCAGCCTAGTGGATTCCTGGAGCAGAGGTCGCCAAAGGGAGGCTGGCAGGCTCCTGCCCTGTGCAGGGGTGTGTGATCTCTCCTGGGGGGGGAGGGGGCGTCCCTCTGCCAGGCAGAAGTCCCACAGCAGATCTGGCGCGCTGGTCACTGCAGATCAGCCCAGCACCTGGGAGCAGGTTACACACAAGCTGCCTGAAACCGAAGCGATATTATGCCTGTCTGTCTCTGATCCTGGTGGTCCCAACTACCTGGTCACTGGAGCAAAGATGGCGGAGGGCACTCTCCGTGGCGCTGCTCACCCTGTGGTCACGATGGCCCGCCGATCTGGCACCCAGACAACCACAGCGCCAACCCGCCCTCGGGCACAGAAGGAAGCCCCAACAGGCCGTGTCCCAAGTGATGTTATATCGGGGGGAGAGCCTGGGTACCGGTCTCTCCAGCGCAGTCCGCGGGAACAGAGGTCGCGGAAGGGAAGCTGGCAGGCTCCCTCCCTGCGCGGGGTCCCTCCACCAGGCAGAAGGTCCCACCGCGGAACTGGCGCGCTGGTTACTGCAGATCAGCCCAGCACCTGGGAGCAGGTTACACACAAGCTGCCAATGGAAGGTCCAAGAATTCAGTAGTTGTTCTGTCCACAATGCTAGAAGTCTCAGCTGCTCTTCAGTATATGACAGAATCCTGAAGAAGCAAGCTCCAATCCCAGTGAAGGAATGGACTTGCAGGGGATAGGGAGAACACGCAGGCAGCCCTTTTGTTTTTTCAAGACAGGGTCTTGCTGTATTTTCCAGTCTGGCCTAAAACCTACTCTCCTCCTGCCTCAGTTTCCCAGGTAGTTGACGTCCCAGGCAAATTCCACTATGCCCAATCTGTTTCCCATTTTTATAAGCTCAACACAGGGCTTTTATTCTAGCAACGTCATGCAGTCCAACATCACAGAACCGCAGCTATTAGTTACCAAGACTCATCAAGCATGCAACATACTATTTAATTTCTCCTTAGCCACTAAAAATTGTTTCACTGATTCACTAGTGTGAGACAGAGGGGCACACAGGCCGGGGTGCACAGGTGAGTACAAGTAGCATAGTGCACGTGTGGAGGTCAGAGGGCAACCTGAACCTCTCCTTCCACCACCAGGGTCCCAGGGATCAAAACTAGCTCATCAGTCTTAGTGTAAGGGACTCTACCCCCTGGTCTACATTTGTCCTGTCTTAATTTCTTTATATACATTGCTCTAGCTTTCAAAGAAATTCCAGGTACAACTCTTCCCTCATATTTGCAGGTAAAACCAGAGATGAGAGAAGTTAAGAAGTTCTCAAAGGTCAATAGGTCGGAGTTAGGACTTCAGTTGACATGATTCTAAAGGTTTGGTATACTCATCAATCCCCTAACACCCCCCCCACTTTTGTGGTCAGGAGGAGCATCAAGAGATTTAAACAACATAAACAAAGCAGAAGCCACCACAGTATCTGACCTCAAAAGTTGTTACAAAGACACAACCGTCAAAACAGTATGACACCTACCCAAAAACAGACTTGCAGATGAACGATAGAACAGAAAATTCAAAACCAAACTTCTTATCTGCAGGCACCTGATTTGACAGAAGTGAGAAGTGGCTCTACTGAATGGTATTGACAGAGCAGAATATCTACATGAGGCTGGCTCAAAAGGAGCCCAAGTCTATAATGGATGGAAAACAACTGGGGACATTGATATATGTATATGTGTACGTATATACATATACACACATATATACCTACACATATACATACATATAATTAAATGCATATACAAACATATATGTATATATACATACATATACATATGTGTGTATACATACATATATACACATATAATACAAACATATACACATACATATGTGTATTATGTATGTATGTATATATATATACACATACACACATATATGTATATACATACACACACACACATACACATACATACCAAAAAAACCATTGCTGGGCCAACCCAAAGTTCAGGACACAAACACAAAGATGAATAGATAAATGGGACTTCCCGAAACTAAACAGCTTCTGCACAGTAACAAAACCAATCAGTGTAACAATACACGGGCAGTCAATAAAGCACAATAGTCATAATGGTTTGAGGTCCTACAGCTGTTAAGGAGCAAACATCCAAAGTGTGTAAGAAACTCATTTAGTTGAAAACAAAACAATCCACTTAGAAAGGGCAAAGGATTCACAGGTATTTCTCAAAAGAAGATACGCACATGGCCATCAATTGTACTGGAAGGCACTGGGCAATCATTTTGGGCTGAAGGGGACTCAGAGAGAGATGCTCAAGGGTGCAAAACTTCAGCTATACAAAATGAGTTCTGAGGATCTGATATCCAGAAAACTCTTGCGCTCGCGCGCACACACAGATTATTGTTTAACTGAACTGTGCCAAGAGGGTCATTGTGTGTGCACACATGAAGAAAAGAAAATGACTAATATGAAAGGTAGTGGCTATGTTAATTAGTCAGGCTGAGAGGATCATTCCCCCAATGCATATGCACAGTAAAGCATTAAATATCTACATTGTAAGTACATACAAATTCACATGTCCAATTATACCTTATTACAGATGAAAATATTTTAATTAGTTGCCAACATGTGAAAATTGGGAGATGTCATTAGCTTTGGAGTTCCAGTTCCAGATTGCTGTAGATTGCCTCTTTCCCTGTGTATTTTCCTGTCTCATTCATTCATTAATAAAACCTCTATACTAATGTGAGCATTCCACATGCTAGAAAGTGTGTTATAACAGGAACAGTGGGAATACATCATCCTCTCTTCTCTGTACATGCTTAAGAACTGGTACCCACTGATGAGAAGCCAGCATCCTTTATGGGATACAGGAAGCCAACATCCTCTATGGGACACAGAGAACCAGCATCCTCTATGGGATACAGGAGTAAGTATCCTTTATGGGATAAAGGAAGCCAGCATCCTCTATGGGACACAGAGAACCAGCATCCTCTATGGGATACAGGAATCAGTATCCTTTATGGGATACAGGAAGCCAACATCCTCTATGGGACACAGAGAACCAGCATCCTCTATGTGATACAGGAGCCAGTATCCTCTATGGGATACAGGAAGCCAGCATCCTCTTTGGGACAAAGAGAACCAGCATCCTCTATGGGATACAGGAGTCAGTATCCTTTATGGGATACAGGAAGCCAGCATCCTCTATGGGACACAGAGAACCAGCATCCTCTATGGGATGCAGGAGTCAGTATCCTCTATGGGATACAGGAAGCCAGCATCCTCTTTGGGACAAAGAGAACCAGCATCCTCTATGGGATACAGGAGTCAGTATCCTTTATGGGATACAGGAAGCCAGCATCCTCTATGGGACACAGAGAACCAGCATCCTCTATGGGATGCAGGAGTCAGTATCCTCTATAGAATACAGGATACCAACCTGCCTGCAGCTGGGGAGAAGGTGATAGGGAAGTGGCTGGCAGTGTCCTCTGTGGATGCTCAGGGAAGTTGAGTCTGGCCCCAAACTCCTCTCTATCTCCAGGCTGGACACATTCAATTGAGGGTGAACTTTGCTTTTTCTCAAATCCCAGGGCACACCCTGAAACCCTGGGTTCTCTGGATGCAGCTGACTTTATTCTAATTACGTTCTTGCTACACAGTTCTGCCTTCTTCACAGCGGTTCTTCACCTTCGTTCTAACTACCTCACTTATCTAAATGTGAAGAGTAATCTATGATAGTGCTGGGACTCTAGGCCTTCAGATCTATCCTGTGGATCATACAGTCTTTAGTGCCTGTAGTGGAGAATGAGAGACAGGACACCCAAACTCTATCCACAGACCGTTTCCCGGGGAACTCCCTCTAGAGGCCAGTGAGGTGCTCTGCAACACCATCAAACGTCTTAGCAGGGCACTGTTTTGCACTTCTCTGAACTCGTCTACCAGTGTCTTCATCTTCCGTCTCCACTGGAGGAAAAGAGACAGGTTTTCATCTCTTAAACACTCAGCATGGTTGCCCCTCCCCCCTCCAACCTCCCACCCTCTCCTCTAGGCATCTCCTCTCCAGGATAAATAACTCCAACTGATTCAACCTTTCTCTGGAGCTCCGCAGAGAGCAGCAGTCTGTAATTATACTAAATAAGAGGAATAATAATTCCTATAATTGTGTCTTTCAACCCACCCCCTGGCCAGGACATTTTGTTTCCCAAACTCTGGCGTCTCATCTCTCAGCTCTTGCAGCTGGAGAGTAGGTGCATGGGCAGAGGTCACCAATGAACGTCCTTGCGTGGTTGAGATTCAGGTGAACATGGGAGGTCTAGTGGAGACGCTGAGTATTCCACCATGGGCTATCATGGCGACTTTTCTACCTCGGTTTACGGGAGTAAGCATTTCCTACCTGAGAAGAAAATCCAAGACTTGAAGTATTTAACGAAGAAGAGAAACACAAATCCATATTCCCTAAATGCAATCACTGCTCTAGCCATCAAACCCCATCATTCTTAAAAGGTGAAGAAATGGAAACCCAGAAGGTTCCCATGATCATGAACCAGTGCTACTCCTGGGCGGAGAATACAAAATGAGACTCCTTTAGTGAGCACAGAGAAACAAGTTGTGAAGAAACGGAATTTTTAAAATGAGATCCCTGTGTGGTAGTCAACGTTCACCTAGGCTGTTCAACGATGGGACAGAAGACTCACGAGGAAGGGTGGTACCATGGGAACCGTTTGGTGTCCTGAGTCACTCGAGCTTGGAAAGGGCAGGGACATCATCTGATCAAACAGAGGATAGGGTGTAGGTGGTGCCGGGGGCTGGTGTTGGGGATGCAGCAAACTGTGTCTCCTTTAAAACACCTGCTGATCCTGAGCTTTCTCTCCCGCTCTCGTGTGAGGTGACAGGTTTCGAGCACACATGTGCTGCCCTTGCATTCACACCATAAAGCTCTAACCAAAAGGAGCCTATGTTATATACATTCCATACATGTGTGAGAAAGATTATATATGGTGGCAGAGAAGATTAGAGGAAAACTCCACATACCAAAAAGATTCCTGGGTGTTCTCCAATGCCGGACATTACTTTAATGGAGGGGAGGAGAGTTCGTCTCTCTGTTGCTCCTGGATTCACAAATCCTTGAAGACCCAGGTAACAAATATCCAGAACTCTGCTCACATCTCCATCCCTGTCTATCCTACGAATGAGCCCCTCTGTACTGACGTTTAGCAACTGGAGCTTATCATTTCTCAAGATGCCTGCTAGCCCACCTCAAGGGTCAGCTACCTGTGTCCCGTGGAACAAACTCAATCATCTACAAGTTTTATTCTGTGCTGCACGGTCTCGCATGGTCTCGGTGATCATCGAACTTACTACCTAGCTCAGACAGCCTTGAACTTCTGAGTCTCCTGTCTCTACCCTTCAGGTTCTGGGATTATAGGCGTGCACCACTATGCCAACCTTGGATTTTACTTTTTTAATTAGTTGGGAGTAGGGGTAATACCCCACAAAAACAAAACAAACACCAAAAAAACAAAAACAAACAAACAAAAAAAAAAACACAAAGAAACCAAAAACCGGGCTGTGGCATCTGGAAATTTATATTCTTTAAATGCCAAAGGTCACAGGTCTAACTGGATTGAAGACAGCTTTGGTCCTATATCTTGGAATTGTCCGTGGTTGCTTTCATAAAACATGTCACTCAGAGCTTGGTCAAGATCATATGGCCAACAGAAAGCAAATCCTGAGTTTTTAATGTGTCCCTATTCAGAAAAACTTATCTGGAGCTGGCTGTCCTGTCTTTGGGAGGCACACTTTTAAATTAAATGAAAGGCTGTGGATTCCTGATAATTCCAATATTGACCAAAAAAAAAAAAATGGCAGAAACCCTACATTCTCCCAGCAGGGTCTGTCTATTTATATACCTCACAGAACCAAAAAAAAAAAAAAAATTAAAAATAAAGTGAGATTTTTTTTAAAGTCACCATATTCCCACGGAATCATGTAAAATATTAATCTCCACCCTCTCAAAGTATTGTCCCAAACCAGATTCTCTGCACTCTGGTCTGGTTTCCACAGAATTTCCTTTGTTCATCGTTCGGTCAAAACATGACATGTTTTTCCTAAAGTTGGAAATAAAATTCCAGCAACATTGGCCTCACTGACGTGACAACTGAGAGTTCCTACAGAAGAGCGTACTCTCTTCTGTGTTTTCTTCCTTATTTCAGACAGAGGCTGTGGCTTGGACATTACTCATAGGAACCCATGGAAAAAAAGTGGGCAGCTGATTGTCATCCACAAGGGAGCGTTTACAACAGCACACAAAGCCGAACTGGCTGCCCTCAGACTGTCCCGCAAGTTTCCTTCCAGTGTGTTCTAGTCTCCTTCATCCACAGAAATAACAGACAAGGTCAAGAATAAAAGCAAACCCCAGAGACAGAGTCTGACAGGAGACTCCAGACCTCTGGGAGTTAGAAATGCCATCTGTGGGGGTGGCACAGTCAGAGTGAGGGGAGGTGGGAGGCTGTTCTGTCTAGTTCTCTGTCTCTTCGGCCTTCCCTGCCTGGTCATGAGCGCATGCCATCTACCCTGGGGTCATTTATCCTAATCTACTAAGATGCTACTTCTTCCAGACTCAAGAACTGTTCTTCAGGAAGCCTGGATTTCTGCTGGCAGTGTGGATCTGAATGACTGCACATGTGTCTTGGGGACCTGCTCCTTTGAGAGTTGCTCCTCTCCTCTTATTAGGGTCAGTGGTTCCTTTCCTTGGCTTCAACAATCCTGTCCCCATGCTCTGCTACCTCTCTCTCTCTCTCTCTCACACACACACACACACACACACACACATCTGTGTGTGTGGCTCATGTATACAGAAGAGGAGTTGGATGCCCCGGAACTGAGGATACAAATCTTTTGAGTTGTCCTACACAGATGCTGAGAACTGAATTATGGTCCCCCTGAAGAACAGCTAATGCTCCCAACCACTGAGCCATCTCTCCAACCTCTACCACATTCTTCCAAAACCATGTGTTTATTCCAGGAGATCACGCTCTGTTTTTCTGACTGTCATAAACCATCTATATGTGAGTGGGCTGACAGGATAAAGACCACACAAAAGAACAAATGGCTGGAAGATAACATCTGCAGCCCTTCCACATGTGTGCTTCGTCCAGTAGCCGTATCTTTACAGCTAACAAAAATATCAGAAGTATGTCCTACTAAGTATGGAGGTGCACGCCTTTTTATTAGCATAGACAGTATTGGTAAAGTCAGGCCATTTCTGAACTGCCCCGGGCTGTGTCGAGATGGAATGTCAAGCAGTTTCTTCCTCATTTCAGGGGCGTAATTCACGATTTATTACAAAATGACCACTTCCCTTCTTCCCAGAGGGTCACCAGTAATCGGTAAGATTCCTAACTAGCTGCCATTGGCTATGTTTCTGCTGTCCGGCCTAACGAGGGCTTGAGGACGCGGATATGGAGAAGGTAATTCCCTGTGAGCTTTGATTAGACCCACTACATGCTTTTAAAGATGACAAGCTGAGCTCACAATTGTGCTCCTTACATCGACACCTGACTCTAGGAGTTTATCCTGAGAAAACGCATCACCATGCATCTCCAAAGAGGATTAGGAAGGAAGGCTGCAAAGATTGGCAGCTGGTAGCCCCGCCTACACTCTGGATGCTAATACTCTGCCTGGTAGCCACGCCCACACCCTGGATGCTTGGGCTCTGCCTGGTAGCCACGCCCACACTCTAGATGCTAATACTCTGCCTAGTAGCCACACCCACACTCTGGATGCTAATACTCTGCCTGGTAGCCCCGCCCACACTCTGGATGCTAATACTCTGCCTGGTAGCCCCGCCCACACTCTGGATGCTAATACTCTGCCTGATAGCCACGCCCACACCCTGGATGCTTGGGCTCTGCCTGATGGTTACAGGGAAGGAAAATTCACAGGAGTGGTGGATCCAATATCAACAGCTCTTAAAGCTTTCTCTGCATTTCCAGCATCCGAAAGGAAGAAGTTAGAGGGAAAGAAAGGGTCAGGGGAATGAAAGCAGAAGAGAACGAAAGGAAAGATACCAGCAACCTTATTTAAAAAAAGTCACAATTAATTGTTAAACTCTGTAAAGAATAGAAGATTCATAGAAAAACCCAAACTTCTGCTTATTTGGTTAAAAAAAATGCTTCAAGTAAAACAAGCCCCTAGGCCGCAACCCTTCTTCTCTTAGTTAGCCAACCCAGCTGTAGGAGATAGTGACTTCACAGCCTCCCGACCTTCTCCCCGCCCTTATTCATCATCATGAAGAAAGAGGTCTGATTGGTCAGGTGGGTCCTCCATAGCAGGTCAGATGGGGGGGGGCGGAAGCTAAGGTCACGGTGGGAAGGTCACTCAAGTAACTGTGTCCCATGCGCCTTGGCACCTCTTTCACTCCTCAGGACACTTTAGAGATGTCTGTCACACTGAGCAGAAGACGACCGAGTATATCCTGTTAGGCAATGGCCCTAGCTTCCAGGCCGCCGGCAGCAACATCACCGAAGAAGCTTCATTGGGGTCACAACATCCCTTGAAGACATACCCTCAAGAGACTGGAGGTTCTGAGTCACAGTTGCAGGAAGCCAGTGACTTGTGAGCAACTGATGAGTCACAGGAAAAGGAGTAAGAATGGCCAGTGAACAGACATAGGAGTCGGGTCCTGAAAGCATTGACAGAGATGAGAAACTAATGAGCCTCCTGTTAGTCCGGAGGATAACTAGGTGGAGTAACGAACAAGTGCTGACTTGGCCCCATCACTCTGTCTTCATTGCGGGGGTGGGGGGGTGGGGAAGGGGGGAGCACAGCGCTAGCTGGAAGGTAGCCTGCTCCACGGGGCGGAGCTTAGCTCCACCCGCTCTGGGATCCATTCATTTCCTCCTGAACGCTGCCCTCTGTCACTACATCCTTCAGGTTCTTTTTCCGACCTTAAGTCTTCTTCCCCAATAACCAGCACTTGCCGAAACTGTCCCGTCTTCCAGTTTAGAACTGGAACCCTGATGTGTTTGCTGTTTACAGGAAGGATTTCGCAAGGAGTTCCCTGAGAGCTTCTAGCAGCACCTGACCAATGCAGACACAGCCAACCATCGGACTGAGCCCAGGGACCCCAATGGAAGAGTTAGGGGAAGGACTGAAGGAACTGAAGGGGATTGCAACCCTGTAGGAAGGACATGAGCTAATTGGACCACCCAGGGCTCCATAGGACTAAACAACCAACCAAAAGAGCACACATGGAGGGACCCATGGCTCCCGCTGCATATGTAGCAGAGGATGGCCTTATGTGACATCAGTGGGAGGGGAGGCCCCCTGGTCCTCTGGAGGTTTGATGCCCCAGTGTAGGGGGATGCTAGAGCAGTGAGGTGGGAGTGGGCGAGTGGGTGGAGGAGCACCCTCACAGAGGCAAAGGGGAAGGGGGAGAGGGGAGGATGGGATGAGGGGATTGTGGAGGGGTAACAGGGAAGGGGGATATCATCTGAAATGTAAATGAATAAAATAACTAATTAAAAAGGGAAGTCTCAGATGAGACCAAAGAATAAATGGTATAACAGGTAACATTGGACAATATTTATAAACCATCTTTGACTGATCAGAGCATCTCAGATGTCAATGAGTTTCTACCTCTGTGGGTGGGTGGGGAGAGAGAGAGAGAGAGAGAGAGAGAGAGAGAGAGAGAGAGAGAGAGAGAGAGAGAGAGGAGAGAGCAAGAGAGAGGAAGAGAGAGGAAGAGTGGGGAGAAGGAGAGGGAAAGGGATGGGAAGAGGGATAGGATGGGGAGAGAGACTAAAGTTTCTAGCAGGATTTGTCCTTATTTCATCTGACTCTGTTTCCCCTTTTGCAGAGCCTCTATCTGGGGTGGTACGCATCTCAGTTACCTTAGGGTCTGCCTGTTCTAGAATGAGTTCCTCTAAAGCCAGGTTTCTGTTAGTTACAGAAATGTCCCTTGCATCTAGAACTGTGATCAATATGCTACGAATATATTTTTGAGTGGCTGACTGAATAAGAAAAACTTTCTACAGAAGATTCTAATTAGGATGCTTTCAGAGAACCAAGTTTAAAAGGCCCAGATTTTAAATGACATACCTTCCGTCAACTATATTGGTGATATTAATTGGATACTGATGTACTACTAGTCACTAGGATAAGCACATTACATCTTTTCTCTAGTTAGTTTTCATAATATCATAGGAATTTACTGTTACTCAGTTCATAAGCAAACTGCCCAAGGTCTTGTTACTACACCACTGTGCTACCCTAAGGTAACCTACCAAACATTAACCCTAACAGACGTTGGCCATACATTGACCATATTTTCCCTCAAAGTTACATTCTGTGAGTTGTATTATGTAAATAGAGCTAGGTCTGGTCCAGGTGTGACATGCCGATGGGGGGTCACTCCTGAGACCATGCATCCCAGAGCAAAGCATTAGTCCCTGGAAAACAAAAGGCGTATTCTCATGGACCCATCACATGGCTACAAAACCATCCAAGATCCTCGGGACTGAAAACCCAAGTCCTCCTCTTCAGGGGCCGAGAGCATTTTATATAGAAGAGTAGACCTGCTGACTGGAGGATCAGGTGACTGAAGTCCACTTACAAAGGTGACAAGGACAAGAAGGTAGATCCCCCTCCAGGAGAAGTGTAATCATACCCCTATCCATTAAAAAAAGAAAAGTATTGCTAACTCATTAAAAAACTGCCAATGTTCGAGGAAGAACAGGGCTAAGGGAATACAACAGGGCTTCCAACCAGAGGCTGGGGTCGACATCAACATGACTTGAAATCTAAATGTTTCCCAGACACAGTTACATGCAGGACAGTGACAGAATTCTCCTGTAAGGAATTTCTGAATTAGCGAAGAGCTTTCCGGCTAGCAATATCCATTGTCTACCCTCCCCTCATTTCCTCTCATGACTTGCTACTGTAGTGTATGCTAGGGGTTTGGGGGAGATTTCAGAATCCCTTGGGACAGGGATGGGGTTAAGGTATAAGGTGAGTGTACCAAGATATTAACAGCACCAGGGATCGATCGATCTATCTATCTATCTATCTATCATCTATGTATCATCTATCAATCAATCTATCTATGTGACTATGTATGTATCTATTATCTATGATCTATGATCTATCATCTATTGATCTATGTGTGTATGTATGTATATATCTATCATCTATCTATAATCTATCATCTATCTACTGATCATCTATCTATCTTTCTATCATCTATAATCTATCATTTATCTATTGATCATCTAGCTGTCTATTTATTATCATTACTATTTTTCTTTGAAATGGGGCCTTACCAGGTTGCTGTATGTAGACCCTTGAACTGTCGAACTGGTAATAATTCCACCTCTGCCTAAGTGTAGGCATTATTATGCCCATTCCAGAGTATTTTGTCTCATAAACAGAATGGACTCCAAACTTAACAATTTTGGTTTGCATTTTTTTCTTTGTTTTTCTTTTCTTTTCTTTTCTTTCTTTTTTCTTTTTTTTTTTTTTGAGACAGACCAAAAAAAAAAATCTAATGTGAATAATAGAAAATAAGTCTGTTCTTTCCTCCAGTCACACTGAAGAAAATATGTGGAAGTTTTAATTTGGAGATTCAGTCACTTTGGTTCAATTATTTCCCACAGGGTTTGGGAAGGCTTAAAAATAAAAACAACATATACCTGCCCTCTCTCTATCACCTCCTGTAGTTTAAGCTATATGTAGATGTTTCCAGAGTGTTGGGGGAGCAGGCCCCTTTTTCTTACCCTCACAGAGTAAGAATTTGATTCTGTGATAGTGTTAAATGTCAAGTCACCAGACTCTAGAACCAGATGTGATGGCCTTGAAGGTCTGTGAGAGATCATCCTGATTATGTTAACTGAGTACTGTGGGCAGAAGATGCTGGATGTTACAAAACCGAGAAGGAAAGCTAAGCTGCACATGCGTGCATCAGTGTCCGCTCCCTCATTTTAGATGTGATGTGGCGCTGGCTTTAAGCTCCTTCTGTTTTGACTTTCCAGCCTTGAAGGACTGTACTCCCGAACTGTGAGATGCAACAAACCCTTTCTCCCTTAAGTTACATCGCAGTAATTATTAAAAAAACAAAATCAATCCACCCTACCGCCACGGCTACTCTCCAGCCTTGGCGGTCTCTCCGCCCCCATGTCTATCCCACACCGCAGTCCGCTCACTCAACTACTGAGCTATTTCTCCGGCTCCTTCCATGTGTGTCTATATATCTATGTCATAGTTGGGAGTGGCCTGCCTACTTGTGTGCTGTTTATTATTACGGGTTTAGAATTCCCGAATGACAAGATCACATTCCATCCTTGTCCACGGGTTACCCTTTGCTGAATACTTCATGAGTGTCATTTACGGTGGAAACTCAGCATGCTATCCCGAACTTCCTTCAGTCAATTCTTCACTGCGGTGCCCAATACCTTCTACCACAGGGCCTGACTCTCAGGAACAAGGGAAATCTCAATACTGTTTTTCCAGGAAGTACCCCATTTGGGTCTTAGATGCCACTTGCTGAAGAATCCGTCATCAGCCTGTGGTGCTGTTGGAACGTGATGGAGGTCAGACCTAAGGGAAGGAATTGATGGTGTGGCTTTGAAGGAACTGTTAGGGTCCAAATCCCTTCTTCTTTCGCTTCCTGGCCACTGAGAGGTGACCAGACGCCTTCCCCATGCTCTGCCAAAAAGCCTCCCGAACCTGGACGGAAACTTCTGACGCGATCAAACCTTAACGTTCCTAAATTTCTTTCATTGTCTGCCTCAGGTATGTTGTCATAGCAACAGAAAGCCGACTCACATAAAAAATGGGATTTATAAATTCACCTGACAATTGAGCAAAGCAAAACCAGAAAAAATGTAAGAAATACATTACCAGCCCTGAGGCAACTCAAAACCCCAAACAACACACAAATAAATGCTTCTATGGTGTGCTGTTTACAGGAATATCTGTAACCATTTCACACTTTTAAATACTAATTTTATTTCATGATGTATTGAGGACCCAGTTTTTAAGAGCATCCAGGAAACACCTTTAAGTTCACATTGTATTTTTCTTAGATTATATATAGACTCTGCAGTATTTCTTCATAGATGTTAGACAGCTTAAAATGCTCTGCCTAGGTCTGGTCCTCCAACCAACAGCTAGGAATGAGACTGACTTTGTTTCCTGAGCTAGAAGCAACACAGCTTAGCATACTTTGGGCAAAACAACACACAAACCGAGTCAGAGAAAGACACTCGAAAATATACCCAAGTAAGACGACTCCTCAGCTAGGTCTTCACGTGTCCTTGAACTCAGGACAAGAAATTCAGATGATCACCTTTGCGCATGGCAGCGTGAGAGACAGAAGCAGGAGTTACAACTCTGAAAATTAAGAACTGTCACTCCGGAACACCCAGAAGGACTCTTCCCCCACGGTATCCCCTTTACAAAACTGTCCTTTAAATGCTAACACAGATCAGATATTTAAATATACAATTTCAAAGATTACCAAATACGGGGACAGGTTGGAGAAGACGCGCTCATCAATCTGAGAAGACCCCCAGGGCCTGTGACGTTTAAGGTCAGTTGGATTCTGGGTAGGAAGACACGTGACGTCACTGTATCATGAAGCAGCATGGTCCCAGGACCCTGATCTTTGCCCTGTGTCCCCAGAGGACAGATAGGTTGGGGAAGCTGGTGTTTTTAATGCTATAGTGGCTGTAGATTGTCACCAGACTGTATGTAGCCCATTTCTTTCTTTCACAAACGCGGCACAGATTCTTACAACGGACAGACGTCTGCAGGAGGGGCGGTTGTGGTTTCTAGGGCTCCCGTTGCTTTCCTTATTATTTAATTTAACCATCAAATGTGCACACACTGTTCGAACAGGCAGATGTTTGTGGAGAGGCGGGAATTGTTTCTGAGGCTGCCTGGCTTTATTTCATTGGACCATCAGGATATTACCATCCCTTCTGTCTGGGACGCAAGTGTTCTTTGTGTACTGTCATATTCCTTTAATGGATCAGTAAACCCAAGTTCAGAGACAGTGATTCCCCCCCCCCCAATCAGTGGATGAACGAGAACAAGAAAGATGGTTGATCTGGGACACTCTCTGCTCTCTGTCATATTATATATTGTTCCATTACCCTAATACTTCCATTAACTAGAAACTCATTTGTGTATCCATACACCCTTAGTGAGTGTTCGCTGAGAACCTACTGTATCCCAGAGTATCTTGGAACAGTAAGCTTGTCCACAGGTTTCCCCATGTCCACTGTTCTCTCCTCCTGCCTAGAAGTGTACACAGTAGGAGCTTCCTAAATATTCAGTGCATTCTAAAAGGAAGCTCTTCCCAGCAGCCCCTCAGCCCAGATTGATGGTTCTGCTCTTAAAAGCAGAATCCCCCTAGGTTGGTTCAGTCCATAGTACCCCATTTTTCTTTTAGTTTACCCTTGTTCAGCATGACAGGAGGCATTTGAACCTAAGTGGACTCACACACTCACACATACATACACATGCACACATATACACACATACATACAGGCATAGCTACACACACACACACACACACACACACACACACACTCACATACACACAGGCACAGGTACACACACACTCACACACATATACACAAATGTGCACAGATATACATACACATACACATAGGCATGGCTACATACACATACACCTACACACATGTGTGCACACACATACACACATGTGCACACACATACATGTACATACTCACAGGCATGGGTACACACACATGTGCGCACACACACACATACACACACACACATACACACACACACACACACACACACACACTCCCATATGTTGAAATGGTAAGACAGGGGTAGGTGGATACTCTGTGTGTGGTTTCCTCTCCTTCAGCATGAGCACCCAGAGGAGACCATCCGTAAAGATTCTCCTCCGAGCTACATATACACACATCACTTACAAATGCTCATCCACACATCTCTTTTTCCCTTTCTGTCCCAGTGGGAAGGTTAAGCTATCCCTGAGGCTGAGAGAAGACAAACGAACTATTTTGGCCACTGGGTCATAGCTGAAAAATGTCATTTTTCAGGTAGAAGCATTTGCTTGCTGGTATGCAATTCTGCAAGGTACACCCAGCCAGACCTTGCTCCTGGGTCATATCCCAGCACTTGGGAGGAAGAGGCAGATGGATTTCTGAGTTCCAGCCAGCCTGGTCTACAGAGTGAGTTCCAGGACAGCCAGGGCTACACAGAGAAACCCTGTCTTGAAAAAACAAACAAAAAAACCCAAAAAAACGAACAAACAAACAAAAAAGATTATTTTCCCATGTGTAAGGTCTTGCCTTTGAACTTTTAAGGCAACTTTGGAGCTGTTATGCACACCTGAAAGTCTCGGGACTTTCCTGTCCCACACAATGGCCATAACATTGTGGTTAGGGATCAGACCATGGTGAGTTACATTTCATGCACCCTGCCTCTGACAAGCGTATAAGCATCATATACTTTTACACAGTCTCTGCTGTTTTCTAACCCTGGTTTTCCTGTTTCCACATAGCAGCTTCCTGCTGTGTCTTTTAGTTAAGTTTGCTTAAGAAAGCTAATGCTGATAATGACCGTGGTATTCAAAAGATTGGGGTAAATTTCCAAGTAAGTGTCTTAAAACGATGCTTGCACTTTTTAACCTTTTTTCCGGGGGTTGGGGGTGGGGTGTAACTTGGGCATTAATTTCTATCTTCATTTTATATCTCTGAGTGTTCAGACTTTCCGATATACTCACTCTGGATTCAAGTTTCTCACCCCTCCTCTCCCTTAGGTCATGGACCAGCTCACCCTGGAAGTGATCTCTGACCGTCTCGCCAGTAGTACCAGCCATATTTCCTCCACAGACCCTCCTACGGGTTAAGTCCAGCTATTTGGGATGCTAGGTGGATATAGATTGCCGGACCTGCTCCTTTTAGAGAGTAGCTTCGCAGGGCAGGGAGCATGTTTATTAAGAGGCTGTACCATTGTTTGTATCTGAGCACGTGTCTTTGAGTCTAATACTCGTGGTGGGGGAGGGGCAGCGGGGAGGAGCGAGAGTGCCTTCCTTCAATGGTAGTACCAATGGAGTGAGGCGTCCACCATAAGCATTCTGCCTTCTACACCTGTGCTTCAGAAGGTTCTAGAACTGCCAGAACTCAGGCCACATCATAGGAGGAGGCAAACTGAATTTTCTGCTTTGTTAAGAGAGCAGGCTTGGCTTTTGTTTCTTTTCCAAGTAGACAGATACAATACGTATTAGTGTGTAAATTTAGAACGAGATGATGTTGCTAAATACTGCCTTAGGCAAGCTTTCTGTCCTTCTGCACCTACTTGACTCCCACACTCTATTAATCCTTCCTTTCCTTATACCAAAGCAAAATAACAATGACATCACTTTCTAGATCCAAAAGTCCCCCATTTTCTCTTTTGATGATCTAGAACAGGATGAGGACGGGCTCCTGGGGCAGTGGGGATTGTTGAACCCCAAGAAAAGTTCAAGTGTCATGTGGCTTGAGCTAATAAGAGTCTGTTAGTTACCAGCTTTCCAGGAGCAGCTCTCGAGGATTCTGACTTACTGGTAAAGGTGTCACACTGTAGCCCAGGCTAGCCTCTAAGGGTCACACAGCAGCCCAGGCTAGCCTCCAACTCACTAAGTACCCCATGCTACTCTCAAACTCATGCAGATCCTACTGCCTCAGCATCCCAAGTGTGGGGATGTCAGGTATGAACCACCATGCCTGCCTGTTGCTTTTGAGATAGGGTCTTATTATGCAGCCTGGGTTTAGAGTCTCTATGTGGACTCATGATTCTCTTGCCCCAGCCTTCCCAGTGCAAGGACTACACTTCCTCACCATGACATTGACTTACTTTAAGGCATTTTCCAGGTACTCCGGAGTCTTAGCCAGGTTGGCAAATTACTACCATAGACTCTGCTTTTCAGAAAGGTGTGTGTAAGCCAAACTTTGGTGAATTTGAGGGCTTTCCAAACATGGGTTTGAAAAGTTCTCTCCCAGTTTAGTTTTCGGTTGCTGTAACAAAATACCCTGACAAAAGCACCTTATGGGAGACAAAGGTTTATTCTGTTCACAGCACCAGGTCACGGACTTTGCAGAGAAGTCAAACCCGCAGGAACTTGAAGTAACTAGTCACATCATCAAGACCAGAGACAGAATGCCAGCCCACATGCTTAGTGATCAGCTCACATTCTTTCTCCTTTACAGCAAGTCAGTCCAGGACCCCAAGCTTAGGGAATGGTATCGCCCACAGTGGGCAGATTTTCCCATGTCAGTTAAAGTAACCAAGATAACTTGAACACAGATGTTCTCACAGGCCGATCTGATCTAGATAATCCCTCATTGATACTCTCTCTTGCCAGGTGATTCTTCATAGTGTCAAGATGACAGAACTGAACACTACAATCACCGATCAAACTCTTCAAACTGATAGAGCCAAACAGTCCAATCACCAATCAAACTTTTCATTGAATCTTTCCCATGGAGGAATCCTTCCTAAAAGGACTGAAAGTCATCTTCAAATATGCCTTGTTCTATCTATTCAAATTTAAGGTTGAGCCACCTCAAGACACAAGGACCTAGAGCCTATTAGTGGTGACTGTCCCAAGAAGAAACTGAAAAACTGTATGCTAACACAACCAGAAAGGAAATCATCGCTGTACTATCAAGTCTATAGAGTTATGGAGGTTCATGAAACTGTTTTGTGTGGTTGAGTAAGGGTGTGCCTGAGTGGGTATTGAACACTATGTGCCTACAGTGCTTGGGTTGGCCAGAAGAGGACATCAGATCCCCTTGAACTGGAGTTACAGACAGTTGTGAGCTTTTATGTGGGTCCCTTTTACATAAGGTCCTCTCCAGCCCCTTATCTTTTCTACAATGATATTGATATTAGATAATAAATCAGAGATGTTGAAGTTACAGGTGCTGCTTCTAAAGAAATGTTAAGTGTGAACAAAGATTAATACGTGAGTGCTCACTGTGTATTTTTTTTTTTTTAGGAGAAATTGGAGCCAATGCTAGCAGAACAGAGGATAAGTTTGCGCCAAGGTACAATTCCCTGCAGACATTATGTCAATATTTATAAATAACATTAAGTGGTCTCACAAAATGCTTAAATGCAATGTTAAGTAAAAGAAAGGATCTGGAATTAATTTTATAATGATGTAATAATATAATATATATTTATTAATATAAATTAATATTGTAGTATAACATGTTATACCACATATAGTAATGAACTACTATATTAGATGTTTATTATTGCTATGCAACATATTTATTAGCATACTATATATTTATATTTATAATTATTTTGTAATCCATAAAATATTCATTAACATGGTACATATTTATATTTGTAATTATTTTATAAATGGTACGTCCAAGTATTATGCACAGAAGAGATTAGGCAGTACAGCAAATGGAAATCTGCTTCTCTTTCTCTTTGATTGGCCAATCCTGCATGTGTACTCTGTGTATGTATGTGTGCACAGTGTGTGTGCGGTGTATGTGCACAGTGTGTGCACTTGTGCATCATCTGCTTGTGTCTGGAGGCTAGAGGTTCCTCTATCATTTTCCATTTTATTTTTTGAGCTACTTTCTCTTGTGGAACCCAGAGGTTACTTATTTTGCAAGATTAGCTGACCAGCAAGCCTGTAGGATCTGCCTGCCCTTATCTCCCCACGTCTAGGATTATAGTTGTGGAACAAACTGCCCCACATGTAAATGTGGGTGTTGGGGGATTCAGTCCTCATCCTTGTACATTGAGTACCTGGCTCAATGAACCATCTCCCCAGCCCCAGATCATGTTTTATTTATTTTTAAATTTTCATAATGAGATTTACTAGTTTTACAATATTTCTAAAAGTCAAGAAGGAAATAATGAAGAAAACCCTACAAAATTAGACCATATTCGATAATAATACAAAGACCTCAAGCAGGGCTTTGGTAGCTACCATGCCTGTTACTCACCATCATTATGCTCAGCTCAGCATCTACTGTCTACCCTTCCTTCCTCACTGTAAATCCAACAGATCATCCCCACCCCCAACTAACACATTAGCCTCTCTCCTCCTGCTAAAACCTGGCAACAAACCAAGCTCATTTTCCCCAGACTCAAAAATATAAAGAACTCATTATTTCAAACTAAGACAGAATTTGTACCAAGGACCAATCAGTTAGGACTGAGGACATCCCTTCATTCATGAAGGAATATTGGGCATCATTGACCAACTCAGAGAAACCACTTGAAAATTCAATAAAACATAGTTTTTATTTGTTTCTGACAGGTAGGATCACTGCTTTGTTTTTTATTTAATCAGACATAGTGTCTTCTGTGTGTGTGTGTGTATGTGTGTGTGTGTGTGTGTGTGTGTGTGTGTGTGTGTTGGGGGAAGATGCTCACATTTGTCTGTGTGTGCCCCTGCACATGGAGGTCAGAGGTCACCAAGAAGGGTCCATTGCATTGGTCACCAACCAGGCATCCCTAAGGATCCATCTCTCTCCCCTCACAGCAAGTCTTCAGAGGCTCACAGCATCAGGAAATGTACCCACATAGGGAACTCATTTCTTTCTTCCTTTTCTTTCTTTCTTTCTTTTTTTCTTTTCTTTTTTTTTTTTTTTTTTGTTCATTCTAAGGTTGCTTTGCATTGCGCTGATCTCAGCATCCAGGGACATCACTAAGTTACCATTTTCCTGATTAAAACCAATTAAGACATTCCCCCATTACCAGCACACACACAAATGGGCACATTTCCTTAATGTTGTTTTTAAATTGAGAAGGGTAGAAAGAAGCCATTCCGGGCTCTATTCAGAACGATATTTCCTGTTGGAAACATATGCAGCTTATTTATATGCAAAATATCTGAATCCAATCAATATACAGAGAAAAACGGAACCAGACGTTCGAGTTCACGCTCACCCAGCATAGTGTGAGCTTGGCCAGGGCTGAGCTCTGGGGTGTTGTCTCCCTTGGTCTCACATCAGCATCAAACACATAGTTTTCCTTTTCACTATTTCTTGACTTCTCAGTAGTTGTAACCCTTTGAAGTCGCCTCTCGATTGGCCCGGTTTGGGGACACATGGAAGGGACAGCAGGGGCTGCTTCCGCGTGGCAACTGTCAGTATTACTACACATTTGCTTGGCAAGAGCTACTGAAAAGAGAGCAAATGGAACAAAGACAGACAGGCGGGGAGGGCCAAAATAAACACATGTGCTAGCACCAGGCTCTGAGGCCCAAGCCCTAAGGAACAAAGGCATTGCGATAGCTTGATAGCTGTCTGTAGGGACCAGTCTGTGGTGAGCACTCAGGACTGGCCACCTCTGGGGTTTCTAATACTGACTTAATTCTGACCATTCAAAAGAGTCAAACCTTTAAGATGGGATCAGAGATCCAGTCAACTGGGGTGTGATGGGAAAACTGGCTAAAAGGATCATGGGAAAACAGAATCTGCTGAGCAGAGTTACAAATTAAACCACCTCCAGGCAGGGAGAACGTGAGTATGAGTAATTCCCCTTCTAGGATACACAGACAACTTTAGACATTGTTTTCTTTTGTAATAGAGTCCACATGTAGCCTAGGCTGGCCCTGAATATCCGATCCCCTTGCCTCCCTCTCAGGGTGCTAAGAATGGATGTACACGCCACCATACGAGTCTATACAGTGCAGAAAACTGAACCCAGGGCTTTGAGCATGGGCAATAACTGTTCTACCTACTCAGCTACATTTGTATCCCTAGCTTGATGGGTTTTAATAAGGCTCCTTGAAACTTTCAAATTCTGATCAAGGCCTTCAATGGGATACAAGAGTAGATATCTGATGGCCCCAAATTTCCATAGTGATTTTTAAAGTGAATTTTCTTTTCAAGAAAAGCATCAATCATACACACATCATCCTGCCTGGGACTGAGGATACTGATACTGTCATCTCTGTTTCTGTCTGCTGTCCATAGAGTTCACACACACATACACACACACACACACACACACACACACACACACACACACACAAACACCTTAATTATGCTTTTTAAAAAATTTTCCTTGCTAAGCACTCATAGGCTTTTCACTGGGGAGAAATTAACAATAAAGAATAAAATGGTAAAAAAGGAACAGATGACAGGAATTCAAACAATTTTGGTTAATGCTCCTGCCTCATGCACTGCATTTGACGTCTCAGATACTCTGGGCACTGATTGCCAAACATTTGTTCAACTAATAAAGATTTTATAAACGCCAAACACAGTTAACACAGAACTTCATGTGTCTACAGCTCAGCCACACTGAATGCTTTTTAACCATTCATTTAATTTGAAAGTGTGGTTCTGGAAAAATATACATCCCCTGCTCAAAATGGTCCATACTCAAGACTCACAAGCTACAGGACACCGCTGCCGGACCCTGGCACTTGAGAAAGCATTTGTCACTATAGTTATGCTTTTTTTTTAATCTTAGCCATCTCATCGCCCAGCCCCACCTCAGTGGGATGTGAAGATTCCAAGGAGTTCAGCCTATATCATCACTGATCGGGAAGCTGCAGTGTTTACTGGTAAGTTTTCTCCCTTGTTCAAAGTTGTTAGGAGGTATTGAAGGAAAGGGTAGCCTTGGGTACTTAGCAATGGCTTAATTTTTTTATATACTGATCTCTCTCTCTCTCTTTCTCTCTCTCTCTCTCTCCCTCTGTGTGTGTGTGTGTGTGTGTGTGTGTGTGTGTGTTGTGTACTTACGCATGTGTGCGCAAAGGTACATGTGCAGAGATCAGAAGACACCTTTATGGAGTAAGCCCTCTCTTTCCACCATGTAGGTCCTAGGAATTAAACACAGGTTCCTCTTGCGGGCAAACTCCTTTACTGGCTGACCAATATTGTCAGCTCTCCTTTTATTTTAAATATGAAAGAGTTCTAATTTTCATTTGTATGTGTGTGTATACATACATGTCTGTCTGTTTGTATGCCAACCTGAGCTGTGTGCAGCTACCCATGGTGGGCAGTAGGAGGGTGTCAGATTCACCAGGAACTGCAGTTACAGGCGATAGCAAGCCACCTGACCTGGGTGCTGGGAACTGCTCTCTGGTCTCTTGTAGGAGCAACAAGTGCTCTTAATTGCTGAACCGTCTCTCCAGCTCCATGTAGGATGAAGGGTGTCTTGGGTCTTCAGCAGTGGGGTAATTTTTAATCTGATTATACTAAGGACTGTTGGAGCTGCTTTGCCCTAAAGTGAGACTACAAGCCAAGGATAGACCCCTTTAGTGTTAAGGATCTTCACATAATAGGCAGAGGGAGTACTTGAATCTGGGCTCGTTAGTTTGGATTTGGACCTAATCCACATATTCCTGAAATGTCCCTTGATGTACCTCTGTCTGTCTGGAGCAGTGGAATCAACCGTTCGCATGGGATTTCCAAGGTCTGACATTCTGACTTTATGTGCCATTAAATTCATCCTACCATGTCACTTTGAAGGAGTCATTTGGATTTTTTTTTAAAGCTAGGTTACTCTGCAGTACAGGTAGACCTCACATTTGGGGCAATCCTGTCTCAGCTTTCCAAGTTCTGGGATTACAAGTTTAAAGCCATCTCATTTGGTTTCTGGATTGTGATTATAAAGTTCAGGGGCCCAGTCACCTGTAAAAGTGTATGTGACTTGGAGAAATGGGACTTTGGAAGATGTATATTGGAGGATAAGAGAGCACAGCCTGGGTACACACTGTCTCTATCTATCTATCTATCTATCTATCTATACATACATACATACATACATACATACATACATATGGAGGTCAGAGACAACACTGGGGAATTTTTTTTCTCTTCTTCCACCTTTTCATGAGTTCCAGGGATCGAACACAGGTTACCAGGTTGATGAAGACAGTGCTTTACTTGCCTGGCCATCTCAGAGCCCTGAAGTTGTCTTGGCAAAGATCACGAAAGCAGAGAGCTGCCTCTAAGGGGAGCCTGGGCCACCGAGAGGTAGTGTTGGGGCTGGCTAAGAAACGGCGTGATTGCAGTCACTGTGAAATGCTTGGGAAGGAGCGAAGCTTAAGAAACAAGTTTGAGAGACCGATGGAACCACGCCCCTACACCGCTGATGCTTCTGTCCGCTCAACCAATCACAGAATCCCATTGCTCATGTGGGGTGGGGTATAAGCGCTAAGACCACCCTCCCGACCTTCCAAAACACTGAAATGGACAGAATCTGTTTCCTGGGAGAACACAGACACTGCCACAAGTTGTGTAAGGACATCTTAGCTCATGGTGCACCAATTCTGACAGAGGTTCCAGAACATTCTGTTGCCTAGGGACGATCCAGGCGGCTTTGTAGTTTGCGTATATCTGAGGTGTTCTCTTGATGACCTCACCTAAACATGCCTTTTTAAGAGCCTGTCCCCGATGTTCCTGACTCCTGAGGATGTCCACGTACTGGAAAGGAAGCTGGTGATAAGATTTGTTTCTAGTCAGGTTGAACATGGTGAGAACTTTATGTTGCCTATTTTATTTTGACGGCTTCTCTTTTTCTAAGGGTTTTGTGCATTTTGAGAGGGAAAGTAGCATGGTTTATTAGTGAAGAAATTAAGAATGTGTTTCACTTAATGAATGGCTAGCTGTGCGTTTTATAGACAGCACGCTGTGCCATTGACCTTTTGACCCCAGAGCTCATGCCCAGCTAAACTGGCTTACAACCAGGCAACAGCACAGGGTATACTGTAAAGAGAGGGTCCCTTCCGGGGACCCTTCTGCTGTATACCATCGGCTCTTCTCCTGGTCAGGTGGGTGAGTGCTGGCCACTACATGGTCTGCTGACCCAGGAGAGCCCTGCCCTCTTGCTCTTCGGGCTGTAGAAGGAACTGGCGCCCAGTGGCTGCCATCAGGAGGAAGCCTGTAGATCCAACGGCAGAGGCTGGATAGTGTGGGCATGGACCAGAATACATGGCAGTGGCTCTCGGAGAAAGACTGGGGTGCTTATGAAGAGACAAAGCTAGTCATTGTGGGGGGAACTTTCCTTTGATGATAAAATGATAAGACAACAAGGGCCTTGAAGCTTTCCGCCCAGCGGAGCAGATCCAATGTTAGGTGCCGCCCCTCCTCCATGCTTTTTATCTTTTCTCCCCGCCCACAACATTCTCTTTCATTCAGCCTTTGTTGGCCCCACCTCAGTTCCCCCATTCTTGTCGAAAACTACATCGATGCTCTCCTCGGTTACACACAACGCTCTCTGTTTTCTTCCCAGCACCCATCTCTCATCCCCACCATTTTCTTTCTTCCCTCAGCTGAAACAGTTTCTCTTATCAGGCTCCCACTGAATATTTCCCACTCTGAATTCTAGGTTGACCCCCCAACTACGCAATCTCTTTGACTTCTCCTGAGTTGGTCTTCTCTGCTCAGCCCTCTAAGCCGCGAGCATACAGTTACTGTGTAACTCATTGAAAAGGTGCGGCGATACTAGGAAGTGCTGGTGCCGACTAAAGCATCCTGAAGGTGGATGAGCTTGGGTTCCCTGCAGTTGTTGAGGAATGAGTGCAAGCCATTAGATGGTCTTTGAGCATCTCGGTGAGGGACACTGAAGAAATCTTTATCTTGGATGGATGCATGAGAAATTAATTGTGGCACTGGCTTATTCCATTCTTTGAGTTTTACATGTGACTTTCTGATGATGTTTTGTCTAATTCCATTGTTTTTACTATATCTCCTTAGCGTATATAATATATAAATTATATAATATATATTATATATCAAATATATCATTATATAACACATAAGTATATATTATATAATATAATATTATACACTCAGATATATATTACATATTATATGTACTATATAATTTATATGTAGTATATATACTATATAGAATATATACGCATTCTTTCTATATATATATGTATATACATATATATATATACATATATATACATATATATGTATATATATACATACATACTAAGGGGATGTAGTAAAAGCAATGGAATGGAAATATATATATATGTGTGTATGTGTGTGTATATATATATATATATGCCTGCATATATATGTAAAAATGCCTAGTGACATATGTGTGTGTATATATATCATGGTGTATATATCATGGTGTATGTTAGGAAGCAACCTGAGGCTACACACCTGGATTCCTATTGTAAACAATGATATATAAATGTGTCTAGTGACATATATATGTGTGTGTGTGTGTGTGTGTGTGTGTGTGTGTGTGTGTGTGCATGGTAAGAAGCAGCCCAAGTCTACACACCTGCGTTTCTATTGCCTGCTTTTTCTCTGATTTCCCTCTGCATCTTGGGCCCCATTTTTGCGTACCCATAGTTTCAGCACGGCAGGAACAAGAGCATGCAGTGACTTAAAGTGAAACAGGGGACAGCAGAGAGGGGGAGCAGTAGACTAGGAGGAGCCTCTATCATCCAGGACATAAAACTCATCAGTTGATGCGATACCTAGGCTGGTCCTTAGACTAGTGATCATTAAAGGTTACGCCACAGGGCCCTGTTTCACTCTCCACCTGCAGAGGTGGCTGTGACTTGGAGGGCCACAGCATGTATTCCAGAGTCTCAACTCTCCCCGAGGGCCTCAATTAGAGAGCAGCTACAGATAGAACAGTTACGCAATACAAAGGCTCACGTCTCATGCCCAAATTCTAACTGGGTCCAACCCTGCTTAGCTTCCAAGATCATTCGGCATAGTATGGCCACAGACAAAAGCTCATTTCTCAAAATGAATATAATATCAACTCTCAGGCGAGTGTGCCAGTGCCTGACTGTGATCACAGACACTAGTGAGAACAAGTACCACAACAAAATACAACCACCACACCCCATTTCTTCATCAGGGTGTCATTATGTAGCCACGGGTGACTTGAAACCCTCTAAGTAGACCAGATGGGCCTCAAACTCACAAAGATCTCCCTGCTTCTGTTTCCTAAGTACTAGGATTAAAGGTGTGTGTCACCATGCCTGGTTAGGTCTTAACAAATACTGTTCTATAATGTCTACATCAGGGCACGTTCCTGATGTGTCCACATGGGCCAAGCAAAAGGAACACAACTGGGTTTGTGACCGTTCTGACCACGTGTGGAGACTGAGGAACTCCTACTGCTAACATGTGTAGGTGAGCCTCAGAAGATAACCCCCCCCATTTCTAAGAGAAGGCTATCTGTCCCGGGCACTGTGAAAGCTATGGATTTCATCATCTTCTATGGTGACCAAGATGGAGAGGAAGAGAATATAAAGGAAAATGCCCTCATAAAATCATTGTTAACTTTCTAAACAAATGGCAGAGAACCTCACTCATACATATATATATATATACATATATATATGCATATACTAATACATATGCATATACACATACATATATATATCCCTACAATTATTTTCTTCTCTCTTAAATTTTAATGCAGAAAGCTTTTATTTCCTTGAAGGTTTTTTCTTTGTTTTTTTTTTTTTCACCCAGTAAGTGGGAGCCACATTTGAGTCAAGAAGACACCGGGTGCAGAGGAAGCCCTTAACAGATATTTGGTGACTGTCCAAAGAAAGGATCAGAATATACTCCGGGAGCTGAGCGAAGCAGAATGGGTTCTTGTTGATTTCTTTGTTAGTCTCAAAATAGATCTGTGTTTATTCGCCGGGAAAAAAAAATAGTTCTAGCATGATTCAAAGGCTCAGACTCTAAGTGGTACATTTTCCAAGTGCTGTATAGCTCCGTGGCTTCCATTAACATCTGTGGGAGTTTAACCCTTCACGAGGCTAGGGAAATACAGTGCTCAGAGAACAAGAATATTTTGGCAGAGTGGAATGAGATGAAAATGTCGGCACAGAGACTAATAGCAGGGAGTCTTCTTAGACTGTCCTCTGAAGAGGGGAAAGAAGAGCTTGTCATCTCTGCAGATAAATGCTAATGGGAATTTCTCAGTGACTCCAGTTACTCCTGAACACACCATTGACAGTAATTCCTGGCCCCTCAATGTGGTCTGTGAGTCAGCTCTCCTTGTCATTTAAAACAATAATGGGCTTTTTGTCTGGTGAACCTATTGATTTTGAGGAAAGATCAGATTACTGGGTGTGGCGACAGACGCCTGTAAGCACAGTCTGTGGGGGCAGAGACGGGAGGGCTGTTGGATCTTACTGACTACTAGCCTAGCTCTGGGGTCAGCGAGGGACCCTGATCAAAAGAATAAGGTGGAGAGTGACAGAGAACACCAGAAGTCCTCCTCTGACACACATACACACGAGCACGCCTGTGTATACACGCATGTGTATACACTGCACATACCACAGTCACACAGTTCTGTCATCTGTCTCTCTGTCTATATTCATATGCTGTCATTCAAGCCAAGCGCCGAGTCTTCTCTCCCACAAATAAAAAGCACCGTATTTATCTTACACTATTTCTTTTAAAAAAAAAGTATAAAATAAATAATGTCAGACTGGGTCTGCTGATTTGTAGAGAGAATGCTCACCTTACATAGCTGGGCTGAGGCCTTTAGATACAGGGAAGGAAAGTCACATAGCTGAGAACCCAAGGGGTCAAATCGTACTTACTCTGAGGTGCTTACAGAAACGTGGAGCCCATGGGCAGCAGATGCAATGACATCCGCCCCAACCAATTGTTTCTCATAACAACTGGAGCAGGACTGATACCCACCTGGAAACGTCCAAGACTTAAAAACTATCTAATAATTAGCACAACCTTTCAACATGCTTTATTCCACTTAATTCTTACCCCCAAAGGCCTGCAGAAGTGTTGGTTTTTCTTTCTATGGATCAGAGGGAAGGCTAGGGACACCAATTCTGAACAGTCAGTTCATATGGTTTTAATCTCTTTAAGCCTGTCTCCATGGATTTCTTGGGCATAATTCCATTTATCTTCACAATCCTACGATATCTACAACAATTTCTCCTTTGGCTGGTAAGAACACTGAGGGTTACAGAGATGGGGAAACTTATCCCCCTCAGAGTTAAGAGGAGCAGGCTAGACCTGCAGCTGATATGCAGGGTTATTTGGCTGGAGAGCAGAAAACCTGTACTCTTATCTTGCATTATGTGCCTCGAGTCCCCTCTCACACTGACCTGATTTTATTCTGTTGCTGTGACAAGCACCATGACCCTAAGCAGCTTAGATGGGGGAAGTATTTATTTAGATTTTGCTTCCAGGTTGCAGTCCATCCCGGAGAAAAGGCAGCAAGACCTTGAATCAGACACCATGTGGCAATACTAACTGGTGGGTCACTATTAGGACCATGCCTTCTTCTATATCCCATGACCACCTGCCTAGGGATGGTGCTGCCCGCAGTGGGCTGGGCCCTCCTACATCAATTAACAATCAAGACAATCTCTTAAAGGCTTGCCCACAGGTCGATCTGATTTAGGCAGTTCCTGAGTGAGACTTCTCTTTATTAAGTTGGCAGTGAAGACTTAACCAGGACACAGATGTACTCTTCCAGGTCACCATAACTCTTCCTTACACACCAGTCCTGCAGCTGAGAAATGTGACCTTCCTTTTCTCTCCAGCCTCCACACAGGCTGCTTGGCCATGCTCCATGTCCTGCCACCAGCATCTGGGACATTTCTTTTTTTTTTTTTTGGTTTTTCGAGACAGGGTTTCTCTGTGTAGCCCTGGCTGTCCTGGAACTCACTTTGTAATCTGGGACATTTCTATTGCTTGACAAAGTCTAAGAGAGCAGGGATGCCCTCAGGAAGGGTTTTAGAAATGACAATATAATCATCTGGTGATGGTAACATTTTGCACTGTGATGGTCCATATATCTCCTTCTTAGGACATTTGCTTCTTTTAATATAATCTGAATAGCTTTACTCATGTCTAGCTTCATGCTCAGGATTACAAGGATACACACAAGAGTAGATTCAGCTATCCCAGAATCTACCAATTAGCATTTATAATTAGCAGGCATGAGTAGATACAATCAAAGGAGGTTTCACTTTAATAATATCAATAATAATAATAATAATATCATCATCATCATCATCATCATAATTATTATTTTGGCCTTTCAAGATAGGGTTTCTCTGTGTAGCTCTGGCTGTCCTCAAACTCTCACTCTGTAGACCTTGAACACACAGAGATCTGTCTGCCTCTGCCTCCTGAGCTCTGGGACTAAAGGTATATGCCACCACAGCCCAGCTCTAAATAAAAGGAAGCTTCCTACTTTAAAGTTTGTAATATCTAGGTTGGTTTAAGTGTCCCATGATTGGATCCAGTCACATGAAACACAGGCTTCACTTCAATGTCAGATTCTTGGTGTGGCGGTCATTTTTTTTTTTTTTTTTTTTTAATAAATGAGAATGTGTGTCTCAGAGGTGGCTCACCTGGGAGTAATTGTCCAGAAAGAAAAATGTAGACCATTTTCCTTTGGGTTGATAAACTAAGAATTCCTGAGAAGAGTAGGGATGGAGCAGTAGCAGGAACATAAGTTTTTGGATGAAAGCAAGGAAATATTCCCTCGGTCAAAATACACTAATAAATATCTTTGTTCCTTATCCGCTCTATGTCCGTATACAGTGCCTGCTACAACCTGTGCTACGTTGAAATATGGTACTTCTTCCTCATGAATTTGATGTTTGGGCCTGGTGGACCTCAGTGGGGAAGCATATGATGAGCACATGTAAGGCCATGAATTTAGTCTCTAACACTGTCAAAGAAGGGGAGATGTGTGGAGCAAAATTGATTCCTCAGAAACAGGAATCACCTGGAAACCAAACATTCTCCTATACTATAGTATTTCAAAGCCAGTTACCTCCAAACAGGCCTCTTATTTCAGCAGATACAGATCTGAATACTAAATCGTGAGACTTCGGGATCAGGCAGGAGTGTATTTCTGGCTTTTTTTTTCCTCATCATTAAAAGAGTATTTTAAGAAAATTAATAGATGGATGAATTTTTTTCCAAAAGAACGGATCTTCAGATATGACATTGGTTGAAGCCATTGTGTTTGAACAGTGTGCCAGGTGATGTAGATAACCAGCTCCAAGCGGAATGGAGGAAGAATGAGGCTATCTGCCGTCCCCGGGGACAGCGTTCCCCAAGGGTAAGTTCTGCGTATGACAAATTCTGAGGAAGACCTTATGTGAGAGACGTTTCCTGGCCCATCAGCCCAGAAAATCCTAAGACCCCCATCCTTCAGTCAGAGAACAATGTCTCTCTGGATGTGAAGAGTCCTAGAGCATCTTAGATCCCAGAGATCCCTGATCTCAGATCACTGCATCCCCTTAACTTCTACAGGAAAATTCTTTGGGGAACTCATCATGTGTCGTGGAGGCCATGAACCAGGCCAAGGCAAGCAATCTCAGGTCAGAGTAGACATCATGGGAGGCACTGAAACACGCATCAGTCACGTCCTTCTTCAGCGGCAGTGGATACTGGGCCAACCACCCTGTAAGAATCTCAGTTCCCAACTTTAAGAGGCGACATATTATCAAGTGATTTCTTATATAGTGCAGTAACTGCGCTGACAATTGAAATCTGGGGGAGAGGGCTGAATATTATGAAAATATAAAATGTTCAAGGATTTAAGACATATTTCAAAAAGGTAGAACTAAATGTTTCTGGTGTGTGTTCCTGTGTGTTTGAGACAGGGTCTTACGATGTAGCCTTGGCTGGCCTAGAACTCGCTATAAAGACAAGGCTAGCCTCTGACTCATTACTTCATCTGTCTCTGTCTCCCAAATGCTGGGACTAAAGGTTTACTGTGTGTGTGTGTGTGTGTGTGTGTGTGTGTGTGTGTGTGTGTGTATAATATATATAAATATATATATATATATAAAACATATATATATTATAAGAGATTTATTTATTTTCATTTTATGTATATGAGTGTTTTACCTTTATGTAGTCTGTGTACCACATGTGTGCCTGTCACCAGTGGAAGCCAAAAGCCAGTGACAGATCCCCTAGGACAGGCATTATAGATGGCTATGAGCCAACATGTGGGTGCTGGGACTTGAACCTGGGTCTTGTGGAAGAGCAGCCAGTGCTGTTAACCATCTCTCCAGTTCCTTGTGACGTATTTATTTTTTAGAGTAGGGAAAGCTACCAATGTATCGAAATCCAGAAACGACCAAAAATACTTCATCTGGACGGTGAGACTTGAGGTTCACCTAGGAGCCTTTGCTTTTAAATCTAAAATTGGGTTTATGCATCATGCCGGTGGTTGGGGGAGAACACATCCACACATGTGAGTGCGTCCTAGGATCACAAAGGAAGGGGGAGACAGTGAGATGCTCCTGGCACCTGGACTTCTAAATACAAATGATGCTCTAGTTGATGCTGGTGCAGATGGTCCCAGGACCCTATTTTGAGAAGCGTGGAGAGAGTTAGCATTAAACCTGATCCACAAAAACAGACGCTGCGTGACCTTCGCTGCCACTTCTATGAAAGTGACGTTTCCAACATCCGAATCCAGTTGGTAACAAAGGGGAAGAAGCATTCGTTGGAAGTCACCTGGAGTTTAGCTAGGAGTGTCTAGTGTATCTACAGACACTTCATATTCTGTAAGGAAACCAAGACAAACGCCATCTAGAGAGACCTTTTCATTGCTTCAAAAAACTGCAAGACAGTGATGAAGGCAGCTACATGCCAGAGACGCAGAGAATATCCAAGTTATTGCTACTATTATTTATCGCTGTTAATATCAGCATCAGCATCAGCAGCAATATCATCATCGACAGAGTCTTATGGTCTTATATATCCCAGGCTGCCTTCAACCCGAGGAAGACCTTGAATTTCTGATCCCCTGTTTTATTCTCCCAAGTGCTGGAATTCTAGGCGAGTAGAGTAGTATTGCTCTTATTAACCAGGCTCCATCCCCTACTCAAGTATCCACAAGACTTCAGGTAAGCTAGAGGAACAAAGACATAGGGCTTAAAGAACCACAAAGACAGCAAAGACACAAAGAATTCTGCACCTCATCCGATTCCTGTGGACACAGTCCGCCATAAAGAATGCTTCTCTCAGCGGCTATCCATAACCACCCTGAACACATCTTTAAACAAAATGGAGAACCTTAAAAAGCCTTAAAAAAAATAAGTTCAATCACGAAGACAAACTTCGTGGACAAACTTGTCCCAAGCTATCACTAGATGATAAAAATGGAGTGAGTAATGAACCAGTGTGCAGGACGGTGCTGTCTCGAAATCCTTGGCTTTGGGTGCTAAAAGTAATCAGTGATGAATCCTTTAAAGGCAATGCTCATATGCCCACTCCTTTTGCTAACACAAAAGGACCTACAGACAGACACTTGGTCAACTGAAAAGGAGAGAACGGTAATTCAAGAAACAGGTCATGGTTGCTCACAGAGACTGGGAAACAGACACAAGATTCTCTTTCTCTGAGGCCAGCAGAACGTTTGAGGTAGTCTGCAACAAAAGCGGCCGCTGATGTCCCTGCGTTGTCTCCTCCCTGCACGGTGCTCAAAACGCTGACTCAGCAGAGGATACTAGGACGGCAATCTTGCCATCAGGGCTGCTCTGTGCACTCCCTGCCCCAAGCAAGCATTAAATTCGATTTATGGCGTGATTTATTTTATTATTGCAGAAGCAGAAAGCTATCATGACCAACATCCCGAAAATAAGAATGCTAACATCCTTGTTGAGCTTATCTTTTGGGAAATTTATTCTGGCTTTTCTCCCCATGAATGGACACACATAGATGGGCACACACACACACACACACACACACACACACACACACACACTGTTGACATAGCACATTACTAATTTCTTTGTTTTCCTTATAATTTCTTTTCTAGCCATCCATCTTAATGGTCTTTCATGGGACTTGCTGCTGGCATCTGGCTGATCTATAAGTGCTATAGGAAGAATTTTTACACACTCAATGTTCCCTCTTCTGATTAGTTGCCTTTGGGTAGATACTTTAGGTTTTATGGCTTGAGTCACAGCTCTCACTTCAAAAATCGCTGAATTGTATACATACAAGGGTGTGACTTCTTTCCTTGAATAAAATATATTAACATTTTTGTAGAATGAAAAGCCATAATATAGGAATCAATTCACTTAATCTGCATATACTAATAACTTCTCTTCCCTAGGCACCTATGGAATTTAAACATTTTATGAATGCATCATTGAAAGCGCCAAATATATAAAAGGACATGTATATGTATGCATACATACTGTATCGTACATATCGATGTATATATTGATCATGTATGTATTTGTGCTGGGGATTTTTGTTTGTTTGTTTTCTGTTCTGTTTGAGACTGGGTCTTAACGTTGGAATATTTCCCCCACCCCTAAACTAGTGGAGGTTAAAACACTGATAATCACCAAGAGAAAGATGACTGTGTCTTCTTATAAGAAATATGAAACTCTTTGCTAACCAGTTATGACTGAAAATTTAAATGCTCCAAACTACTCAGAGTTTGGAAATACGTATACAAAGACACATACACACACACACACACTCATGCACAGAGTAAGCTGAACCTCGTGTTTTTTGCCCTAGGCCAGAGGAACTGCTACCACTTACTGATTACAGATGTTTATTCTCCTGGAAAATACTGGTGGCTTGAACTGTACAGAATTTATCTTCTGACCCTCAGGGCCTTCATCCTTGTTGTGGTCTCTGCTGTTTCGTGTTTCTTAGCCCTGCTGGTCTGGCTTTTCTTGTTTTCGAATAGTTTCATGATAACTGTTCTTTGGAATAACTTAAGACCATCTATTATTTTCCGGTCCCATGCAATAACAGACGCAGCACCCTATGCACATAAGAGACGCATCTTCCAAGTTCCCTGAATGCTCGCGGGTGCTCAAATGTCTCACGGATTTCAGGGAGAGCCACTCATGGCTATCCCTCTACACAGAAGGATACATGCTAATCTCTTGGCCTAAATTCAATATAAAAGATTTATGTGAATACTTTCTAGGGAAATGCCAGTTTGGTTGAGTTTTCATGAAGATAAGTATGAACATATGCAGGAGGAAGGGTATCCAATTTAGAAAAGAAAATTAAATTTGCCTACAAAGAGGGTTTTCTACTCTTTGCTTGGCTAACTGTCCTGATGGATGAAGTTAGACTTCATCCCAGGAACATGGGTCAGATTAGAAGTGTGCTGGTTACTTGGGGTTTTGTTTGTTTGTTTGTTTTTTGTCAACTTGACATAGCTTGAGTCTTCTGATAAGGGGGACTCCAGCTGGATAAATCCCTCCATCATATTGCTTGTTGGCAAGCCTACGAGTGCATTTTATTTAATAATGATGACTGTGGGAGGTTTCAGCCCACTGTGGGCGGTGCCACCCCCTAGGCTCCAGGTTTATATAAAAGAGCAAGGTGAGCAAGCCATGGAGAGCAAGCCAGTAAGTACCACCGTTTTCACAGCCTCTGCTTCAGTCCTTGTATCTAGGGTCCTGCTGTGAGACTGTCATTAAGTGGGCTGGAAGATGGCTAAGTTGGTAGAAGCTCTTGATACACACGTGTGAACGCCCATCCCCGCTATGAGTTTAAATCTTGAGAGGCCCTATACAAAGGCAGGACATGTAAAAAGAGAGTCTAGAATCCCTGTGCTCCTGCCGAGGTGGCAGGTGGAGGCAGGGACGTCCTTAGAATCTGGCAGGCCAATCAGTCCACTGTGCAAGGGAAAGAGTGATAGAGAATATCCTGGATTGAGACAGCGTTGGCTTTGCCTTCCAGCTCAGAAACACATTAACAAATCGCTCAGGCCTAGGGGTTGAGTGTTGAGGAGCCTCGGGCTCTTCTTAACAGTTGCACATACTTCTTCCGGTTTGTCCCTTTTTTTAACCTAACGTTTTAGTCTGCCATGTAGAAGTGTTACATTTGGTGTTAAATAAGAACATGCTACTCACGTCAGAGGGCTGAGTCACCTCCATAGGATATTATACTGGAAGGGCTCCATACAGAATAGAGACCCTGCATCTAGGATGGACCGACCCTACCTGTGATGAGAGTGGAAAGTCATTGTCTGCTGAAGGATGGCGAATTGGAGGACACCGGCTTTGAATGACAGAGGAGGGCTGGAGAGGTGGCTCGGTGGATGAGAGCACTTGCCACACGAACATAAGGACCTCAGTTCAAAGTCCCAGCATCTGCACCCAAAGCTAGGTGGTGCCTGTGCATTTGGCTGTCCATTGTAGAGACAAGAAGACTGTTGGGGCTTGCCGGCTAGCCAGCCTAGGTAAGAGACCTGTGAATCTCAGGTTCACTGAAAAACCAGGCTTCAAAGGAATAAGGCTAAAGAGGTTATAAAGCAGGGCACCCAATGTCTCATGCACAGACACACGGGCACACACATGGGCACACACACACACATGTGCACACAGACACACACACACACACATGCACACAGACACACACAGATACACACATGCACACAGACACAGACAGATAAACACATGCACACACACACATGCACACAAACACATGCACACAGACACACACAGATACACACATGCACACAGACACAGACAGATAAACACATGCACACACACACATGCACACAGACACATACACACAGAGGTACATAACACAGATACATACAGAGACACACAAGCAAACATACACACACACAAACAGACACATACACACAGAGGTCCACAACACAGATACATACAGAGACACACAAGCAGACATATACACACATGCACACAGACACACACAGATACACATGTGCACACATACACACACACAAACACACATACACACAGAGGTCCATAACACAGATACATACAGAGACACACAAGCAGAAATATACACACATGCATACAGACACACACAGATACACACATGTACACACACACATACACTCAGAGGTACACAACAAAAATATATACAGAGACACACAAACACACATACACACAGATGCACACATGCATACACACAGAGGTACATAACACAGATACATACAGAGACACACAAGCAAACATACACACACACATACAGACACATACACACAGAGGTCCACAACACAGATACATACAGAGACACACAAGCAGACATATACACACATGCATACAGACACACACAGATACACACATGTACACACACACATACACTCAGAGGTACACAACAAAAATACATACAGAGACACACAAACACACATACGCACATGCACACAGATGCATACATGCATACACACCACACACAGACACACCACACACACAGGCACACTCACACACACCAATATACACACTCACAGGCATATACATACGCACATAGGCAAACACAGATACACACATACAGATACACAAGCACACATAAAGATACACACATAGACACACATACATATACACACAGAGGTACACGCATACAGAGACACACAAGTATACACACACAGAAACACACACACTCCCAGGCACTGTGCACATCACCCCCGCGGATTCCCATCTCTCTTCTGTTCCAGTGGGAATTTGAACTTGTGGCAAGTCACATTCTGTGACCACTGAGCGAGTGGAAATATGGTGACTCATGAGAGAAGCGGATGAGAGGGCAAACTCCACCCCTCGCAGCTGAGCAGGACAGCTGCTCCCAGAAAGCAAGGAGAGCAAGGCATGATGGGTATAGACTGGCCACGGTTCCACCAGGCTCTTCACAGCTACTTAAACTTCACCCTTTCCCATAAGCCATGATCTCATGAACTCAACCCGAAGAACTGGGAAAACAGATTGCATTCTGCAAGATATCCGTCTGTTCAGACAGCCTGACCCCATCGGCTTCAAGAGGGGTACAAAGACCTCCAGTGTTGCAACTCCGGCAGGCAACTCACAAAAGAAATATTCTCACAACAATAATGAGCAAAGGTTGGTCAGGAAGGGCTGTTTGATGTCTCAAACACAACAGCTCAGAAAAACGCATTCGTGAAGGACTGTGTCTAGAATCATCTTTTTTCAAACACACAAACACACACACACACACACATACACACACACCTTCCCATTACATAAAATCCTAATCTTTAACTCTTGGCTCACAATCAGTGCCTCTCATAAAGACTGACTCAAAAATAACTCAGCTCTCTGAAGGCGAATGGCTGTTAAAAGCCACCTTAATTCTTCCTGAATACAAAGAAACAGAGGAAAGAACACAAAAATACCCTTCGTCGTTTGAGTTGGAGTGAGGCTGAGGGAGTCATAAAATGCTTACCAAGACTGTTCGCCCTTCCAATTGCACCAGGAGTATAGGAGAAAGTTCTGAACAGCAAGGCTCTCTAGACAAGTCTCAGGGCAGGTGGAGAATGAGAGGGGGAAACAGTAAGAAAATAATGGGCAAGAAAGAGGGAGAGGGGGGAAAGACGTGGTCTAGTCACCAAGCATCTTCCTAGGAAGGACTGAAAGCGGCAGCCACTGTGCTAAGTCTACACAGCTGATGGCTGAGAGATTTACTATTTATGTCTGTCAACTGTGAGTGGTACCTAGAGAGCTAGATGCGGGGCTTACTATATACAAAGTATTATGGTAAAGAGAGTCAAAGGTACATTATGCTTTGTCACTTAGGATTAGGGATGGGCAAGGCATGATGGTGATTATGTATCTAAACATATATATATATATATATGTATCTAAATATATATATGTATCTAAATATCTCTATCTATCTATCTATCTATCTATCTATCTATCTATCTATCTATCTATCTATCTATCATCTATCTATATTGGGAGCCTAACCAAACGTTTGAGTGTAGGTTATGAGCTCTGGGACTCAGAGCACGGCTGGATTCATGCTTCTGAGAAGGGCTTGATTTTTATTTATTTATTTTAGTGCAGTGTACTGGTCAGTTGTCACCTTGACACACGCTAGAGTCGTCTGGAAAGATGGAACCTCAATTGAGAGATTGCCTGTGGAGAAGTTTGTGGAGCATTTTCTCGATTAACGGCATCACCGGACAGGTAGTCCTGCGTGGTATAAGCAAGCAAGTAGCACGAGCCCCGGAGAGCCAATCAGCGAGCAGTGTTCCGCCGTAGTTTCTGCTTCCGTGTCTGCTCCAAGGTTCCTGCCCCGTTTGAGTTCCTGCCTTGGCCTCCCTCAGAGACGAATTGGGATCCTTTTGACCATGTGTTGCTTTTGGTCGTGGTCTTTATTATAGCGACAGAAAGCAAGCTAGGGCAAGCAGAGGGGGTGGGGACATAGAAGACTGGGAACACAGGAGGAATCACAGTGATGTGCCCTAAAAGAGTCATGACTCCAAAGGACGGTGCTTTGAAGCCTTCAGACAAGGCAGAGTGGCTCAGTATTGCCCGCACAGGCAATGTGGGAGCCGCCTGATGTTATACTTCAGAAGATGCTCTGACTGCACGTGATCAAAGATACAGGGAGACAGGCTCACAGGAAGGGAGACTTCGGGGTGAGGAATCCAGGTGAGGCCCTAAGCACTGTCTCCAGCAAGGCTACGGCAGACAGGAGGCATGGAGTTCTGCAGTATCTGGACAGGGACAAAGATATGATGGTGTGTCCCCACCACCGCCCATTTGGGCTCCCTGTATCCTTCCACGCTTTACCAGGGTTACCGACCTAGGCGCGGGGCGGATGTGTGTGTGTGTGGGGGGGGGTCCCCAGGAAGAATAATTTAGCTCTGATTATTTAAGCTGCCCTCCAAGTTTCATAGAGAAAGCCCCCCAAATTCACTTGTGCAAAGCCGGACAATGCCACACAGAGGCCATAGGGCTTGGGCCTCAGCTGTTTTCCGGTGAGCGACTGGAGTTTATCTAATGGCCAGGGCAGGGCCCGCATTTCCCAGTTCAGGGGAAAACCAGGAACACAGACATATTTCTGCTTAAGAGATCCTTGGAAGGGTTCAGACTGAGAAGGTTCTGTCCTGGAACAATCGTCAGGAGAAGAAAGGAGGAGAGAGCAGAGCTCTTGGTTCCCCTGCCTTCCCCATTCCCCTCCCCCGAATCTGCCAATAACCAGTAAATAACTCCCCAGATGTACACGAATGGCAGCCACCCAGAATGTACATCTGCTGTGCTCATGGGACTCGTTTTGGCATAGGATTGCCAAATACAGAATTATTCACCCCAGTGAGTTATTCACAGTCATACAGCGCTCCATCCAGGGGGCAGAAGCGTGTGGGAAGGTCCTTCTGTGAGGTGAGAAAATAAAACCACACTTGTTTGCTTTATTTGCATCTGGATACCAAGTTGTGAAACAACTACAAGCCAGGTCAAAGTGTTGGGCTCAGTTCTAGTTGAACATCAGTGTCTCAGGCTTCTGGAAGAAACTGTGGGCTCAGATAAGGAAATGGCCATCGACCACTGAAGACCTGAAAGAAAGTGAATGAGGGCTGGAGAGACCGCTCAGCGGTTAAGAGCACTGACTGCTCTTCCAGAGGTCCTGAGTTCAAATCCCAGCGGCCACATGGTGGCTCACAGCCATCTTTAATGAGATCTGACACCCTTTTCTGGTGTGTCTGGGGACAGTAACGGTGTACTCATATAAATGAAATAAATAATTCTTTAAAAAAAAAAAAGAAGGTAAATGAGACCCAGGGACCTTAAGAGAGAACTGAGGAGCTGCAGAGGTCAGAGGATGAACTGTTAGCGTCCTCAAGGTCTCATGGGATTGTCCTAGAAGTAAGTGTGTGTGTGTCTGTGTGTCTGTGTAGGGGGTAGAAAGGTATGTTTCTAGAGTTTCAAAGTTGGTTTCTAATAAGGGTTACAAAACCAATAGCTCAATTGACAATACATGAAAGGTCCTCCAAAATGCATTTAAGATTAAAAGTGTGTCCCATGTCAAGGTAAACTATGGGTACATTGTGTTCATTTATTTCTTCTCCCGCTCATTTGAATTGTGAATTACAATTAGTCGAACAATTTAAAGGAAGTCTGAAAAGGACGCTTCTCATAATAAAGTCCTACCTAAAGCTTTGCTTTTGGAAGCAAGAAAGGAGTGGGGAGGGAGAGAGGGAGGGAAGGAGGAAGGGAGAGGAAGGGAGATGGAGAGAGGGAAAGAGAGAGGGGGTAGGGGTAGGGGAGGGGGAGGAAAGATCAAAAGAGAAAGACAGAGATGATGTCTGGACTGGCTATGGAAGCGCTCACACATGGGAGAAAGCTTAGGCCAAGTTCTCAGTAAGTGTTGTTGGACTCCGAAACTCAACAGAGGGAGCGGCACACTCTGATGAGGTGACTCTGTCCACCCTCGGAGGAGCGTGCATTTTCCCCTCTCCCATCACAGTTCCAAAAGAAGAACACCTGGGATCTGTTAACAAGCAGGAGATGTAAGGGAACGAAGAAACCATTTACTTTTCCAAGTCTAGCAAGCTTTCTAAGACACGAGGATGACCATGACTGTGTTATTCTGTGCATGGTGAGTTAAATCATGCTTTGGTTGGACTAATCCTGCTGGACTCTCAGTAGAAAGAGAAGGAAAGATGGGGAAAAGGGTAAAGAGAAAACACGTATGAACAAAGGAGCCCAGAATGGTAACTCCCGGTCTCAAATCTTAGATCCGTAGCCCTGTATCTCTTAGAACATTTGCTTTCGGAAGCTCTGAGTAAATGTTGTCCATACCACTGAGTTCCTTTGGCTTCTCATGTTGCTTTGTATCCGCAGGACCTCGTGACAGAGTATCATCCTCTCGTCACACGTGTTGTTAAGTGTCGGACATAGGTGGGGGTCACCAGGTTGTCTGAGAGTGAGCCTCTGTGGGACAAAGATCTGTGTGGCCCATTGCACCAGCCTGGCAGATTGAGGACAGAGCCATACCTCTCTGAAGAGGGAGAGCGCAAGGAGCAGTTGACAACCACTGAACACCAAGGTCAGGGGGTCAGAGATCCAGAAGGAAGTTCAACCCCAGGGACATTGTCTCAGTCTGCGGTCCCATCTCATCAAGTACAGAGTACCCTCTGTATGCACAGTCCCTTAGGGTCCCCTGTAGGTAGGTATCAGCCATAGGACCAGGAAAGCCATATGAATAACTGTCCTATGCTCTGCCAGTGACCAGCACGGAAGAGCTGTGCTTGGCTTCTGTGTCTCCATGACCATGATGTCACTCACGGAGACAGCGTTGTCTCCACAGAGTACCGCCACAATGTATCAAGGTCTCAAATAGCTCATTTTCCTGGCCCAATCCACCTCCTGTGATACAGTCAGCTAGAGGAGTCCCCAGCATGCTTTGTGAATTGCCGATTGTTCCGTGACAATGAAAAAACAGGGTCGAGTTTGATGCTTCTTTCTCCCCCCCCCAACCCCCGCCAAGACAGATGATGTACTTGTTGCAAGAAATGAGAGAGAAGATTTGAGGACCCTGTATGTAGGGCTGAGGACTTCAGGCCCTGCAGATATCTCACTAGGTAGGAAATTTTCATCGCCATAGAACCTCAGAGGTCTTCAGACACAAACGCACGTGGGATTGGACTGAGTTGATAAGATTTGGTAAATTCTTAATAGGAAATAATAAGCGGAATCAATATTATTTTTGCACCGCTTTCTAAACCTGGCAGAATTAACAACCGCAGTCAGGCAAATCTTCACACCATTTTGCTTGCAAATCCCCCAAATAAAGAACTTTAAAAAGGCCTTAAAAATAGCCCTTGCCCTAGTTTTCTTGGCTCTTGCTTAGACACTGTTTAAGGAAAAGGACTGGAATGTGAGTTGAGTGTCTAATGTTAATTTTTTTTTCTTATTCTAGCAAAAAAATAAAAAATGTCCCTTAGCCATCTCCTAAAAAAATGTGGTGGTATAAAAAGTGGAAATTTGTAGCCATGTATAATTGAGTCTATGGATCTTATATTGAGAAACATTCCTCCTTTTGAGTTATATCTAAGATGCTGATGGCTTTGTGTTTCCCCAAAAGAGAATTCTACATTTCTTCCACATTTCTATTAAGGAAACAGCCCCGAATCTGAAATTCTTCATGACTGATTCTACAACAATGGCTCTTTTTATTTTTATTTTTGGCTTCATGTTAAAACAGATTACAAATTCTCTTTATAGAATATGCCTTGGTGATTTAAAAAATTATATATGGAAAAATGACATTGAATGGCTCAGTAGGAGGACCAGGAGGACTCGGGGTCTGGGGTTCAATAAAAGAAAAATCTTGACCAGAAGTCAACATTACTGGGTACTATCTGCAGCTCAGTAGTAGCAGACCTGCCTGGCATGGGAGGCCTTGACTTTAATTCCACCATTACAGACAGACCTATACTTTTATTTGATAAAAAGATTTATTTTTAATTATCTGTAGGGGAAGCTATGTACCCATGAGTGCAGGTACACACAGAGGCCAGAAGAGAGCGACAGATCCCTGGATCCTGATTGGTGAGCTGCCAAGTGGCTAGCCCTTGCCTGGTTTTCAAGAAAGACAGATGGTAAAATGGAGCCTGGGACAGCACAAGGCCCCTCCCATGATTGTTTTTGTCTCTGGGAGGGGCCTGAAGCCAAGAACGCAGTGAGGAAAAGACAAGGTTTTTAGAACACTGAAGGCTCCTCCCGTTAATACCTCTGAACACCTTAAAGTGTTGGCCTCCAAGGCACACGCTCAATGTTCTCCTGAGCATGGATTACAGGTACAGGCTAGACCGCTGGAGACACTGTCTCTCAGCTCCATTCTGAATGTGACTAAACTTAATCTCTCCTCACTGTCTGGGAGCCTCAAAGAGAGTCTCACATTTCAGACGGAAACATCAACGTGAAGATCGTATGGGTCTCATTCCTTCTTTTACTTCTCCCCTTTATCTTTTCTTGTCTCACCCCTAATCCCGCCCCCCAAAAGGGCACATTAGACACAGAAACATATTCTAAGCTGATTTTCAGAATACCTTAAAGTGGATGTTGAGACAGGACCCAGACATATCCCTGCCTTTAAAGTTTCTCCGGCCCAATAACCATCAATACCGACATAAAAAAGCTAAAAGGTTAAAAAAGGAAACTGGCTTGGGAAACACGTGAATGAGAATTGAGAGACAGACATGCTCTGTCAGAAACAGTCAAAAGGATGGTCTAGACCACAATCTCTGCTGACCTCAGGGCCATCCACTGTCTCATGCGTGTCATAGACAAAATGCTAAACTCCACTCTCATAGCCCAAGTAATACGGGAAAATGCACTGCAGATACACAGATATCGTGGATGGATCTCTTATGATCCTTTGGGACTTGGCTGTTGTATGTGACTTTGCAGTTTCACACGGGACTCAGACCATAAATATTGTATATTTACAGCTGTAGCAGCATTCTGTTCATAGATGACTACAGCAGGTGGCTCCCAGAGAGCCCACATGTCAGGAAGCCGACAGGCAGGTCTCTAAAGAAGACCTTGTCCATCCTCACACCCAGTGGCTGGGAAGCAGGAGGAGACCTGTGCTTTGCTTCAGCGAGCTGCTCTGAACTCTAGGCGATCCCCCTGAGCAATCTCACTCTGTTCTAAGATCTAGCATCACAACTACTCATTTGGTATATAGTCTGCCCTTAGTCTTTAATCATAGCATCCTGGAAAAAAAATATAAAGCTGCTGAGTGTATTTAAATACATCTCCCTGAATCTGGTCATTTGAAAATTCTCAGAGAAAGGTAGGTGGGCAAAGACACTTCCCAGGATTTAGCATAAATCTTGAATGGGCCTCAACAGGGTTGAGAAGGTTTTATAAAATCTCCCCAGAGAACTTGCTTTCCGCATTGGGGAAGACAATGTTACAATGTTACCGTGTTACCCTGTTACAATGTTACCTGCTTCTCACCCTCCAAAGCCTCCATGCCTCATTTTCATCTGCCACTCGCTCATCATGGGAAAGACATATAGGATGGGATGAGTTCTACTTCATCTTCAGACCAGTAAGCAACTTCTAGAACTGGCTTCAGGTACTCTGCTCTTTCTGCAATGGAAGGCATGCCCCTGCTGTCACTGAGGATAACCTTTCTAGGTGAGCATCAGTTGCTTACACCATCCAGGCTTCTCCTGCCTCAAGAACTTATCGTCTCCCATTATCCTGTCTCTCCTTTGCATCCTCAAATTCTCTATTCTTTACCTTCCCCATCGAAGAGATGCCTTATGCATCTTTTCTGTGCTTAAACAAATCCCCCAAAGAAATCCTCTCTCTTGATCTCACTTTAGCTACTTGCTCATTCATCGATTCTTCTTCATAAAATGTCCCAGCAGTATGTGTCTGAAGAGATGGCTCAGCAGTTAAGAACACCAGCCCTTCGCTCTTGCTGAGGACCCGGGTTCAGTTCCCAACACCCACATGGTAGTTCACCACCATTTTTAACTCCAGTTCCAAGGGATCCATCCCTCTCTCCCAGCCCCTACAGGCACTGAGCATACATGTGGTGCACAGACATTGAACTGGGAAAAACACTCATACAGAGGTAATAGAGAAAAGGTGCTAGCATTGTTGGGTTGTAATTCTTTCCCACTCTCTCTTCTCTTCTCAAAGCTGCTTAGTAAGATCCCCAGAAATCCCTGATTCCCAAAGCCAGTTGTCCATATCCTATTGATACCACAGAGCATCCTATATAGCAGCACACACAGCCCTTCCTCCCTAGAAAGTCCTCTTCCTCCTCTATTACAGTATGATACCCTCCTTTTGGCTAGGCTATGTTAAGCAATATCTTTCACCACTCCCCTCCTAAACCATTGGGTGCTTCTGAGCCTAGGACAGGCGTTCTTGTCTTAGACTATCCCAAGGGTCTTTGCTCTGTCTACTCTCTCTTCTTGGTAAGGAAATATTGTCCTTCTGTTAGAAATCCAATCACAATAGAAATGTCTCCTGGTCACTGTCTCCCCATCCTAGGCACAAAGGTCATACCCACAATACTCATCTGTTCCTAAATGTATTCTTGCTCTCCACTACAAATAAGCTCCATCCTTCGAGGCCTCTTGTTCACTTCTGTGTCTGTAGGTCTCAAACAAGGGACATGGTTTCAAAAAAAGTGTGGTGATCGCACACTTGTGACAACAGGATTGGTCATGAGGAGTCACGCTGGTGACTAGAGTTCTTCAGACTAATCTTTTTCCCCCCATCCCCACAAGCACCATCAGTTTGTCAAGTTTGATGGTGACCTGATGACATCAGAAGCCTTAGCAATTGGAGAGTAGGGACAGCCTCAAATGGAAAGAAAGGTCACAATGGTTTCTATGTGACAAGTTCTAACTGTAGATACATCCCAATCCACATCACAGAATGCATTCTGAATGGTTCCTGTGTGACCAGTTCTAACTGTAAATACATACCAATCAACCTCATGATGACATGCATTCTTTCTCCTTTTTTCTAAGAGGAAGAAAGTGAGATAGAGGGAGAGAGGGAGAGAGAGAGGGAGAGGGAGAGAGAGAGAGAGAGAGAGAGAGAGAGAGAGAGAGAGAGAGAGAGAGAGAGAGAGAGGAAGGAGAAAGAGGGGGGAAAGAGGGAGAGAAAAATTTCGTGTCTGTGTGTGTGTGTGTGTGTGTGTGTGTGTGTGTATGTATGTATGTATGTACGAACTTATGTGGAGACACAATGAATCTACTGTCAGGAAACTTTCTCAATTGTTCTTCTAGTTTATTCAATGAGGCAGGGTCTCTCAATCAAACCCAGATGCCACCAATATGTCCAGTGTTTCTAGCCAGTTCCAGGGATCCTGTCTCCTTGTCCCAGGTTGGAACTGTAGGCTAGCTGCCACTCCCACCCAGAATTTATGTGGGTCCTAGAAATCCTAACTCTGGTCCTTTTGCCTGTGCTGAACCATCTCCGCAGTCTGTGATGAGAATTCTTAACCTCTGCCCTTCATTTTACTGGTGTGATTTATGCTTTGCTGACATTGGGGTTAACTGAGATTCTAGTACTTCTTTCTAAAACTCTGACCTGACATCTGGAATTCTTTCCAGACTTCTTAACCCTGACAACGGGGAAAAAAAATTAAATTGGCTGTTTCTGATAAAGTCTAAGATCTCCGAGTTTTCCAACCCAAGAGATGGCTCTGACAGAGTGCTTTGACACGGCACTTTGAAATCTCCTTGCGCCACCTTCTGTATGCATGGCTGCGTGGGAGGAGAGAGAGAACTGCTAGATTCATGTTCTGATGGAGATTTTAGGGGAATAGGTGTTGATCCAACTTCACTGGCAACTACTGCTTAATTCTACAGAGACGGAAGAGCAAGTGTATCCTGCTAAGACAGCAAGAAATTTAACGAAGAAAACCGCAACATTTGTTTCATTTTGTTTCCATTTCCTCGACTCCTTTTTTTTTTAATGGTGTGAGTTCCAAGAAACTAGGCCCAAGAGTTATACTGCAGGCTCAACAGAACCGCCTCTCGAAGGAAAATGACTTTCATCTTTCAATTTACTATTGCAGAGCTTTATCTAAAAAAAGAGAAACTCAGTCATGTGCTGTGGTTTCTGTGTGATATGGTCATAAAAGTAAAAACATGGGGGGGGGGAAGAAAAGGCTGAGATCTATAGAAAATGATAAGCAGTTCTTTCTAGGCAAGGTCAGTGACAATGAAAAGTGCTTTAGGTAAACGAGTATGAACTGGAGCCCAAACTCAGCTAACTTTGAACTAACACATATCTTTAAATCTTTATTTAAGCCTGGAAACTCCTTTATCTGGAAGCTTCTATCAGTGAGATGAATGATACAGGCATATCATTTGCCTGGCAAAGGCCCATCCAGGGGATTCCGATATTTATTTCAGCACCACCCCCACCCCCCAGCTTATGTGGTCGGGTGTACAGGAGGCTATGGGGTATTCTGTAGAACTGGGCTCTGAACTTATGTTTTCTAATATATTTTTCACTTGAGTCCGGTGGAACTTCACCACTGACCATCATGTTACCCACAAAAACAAAACAAACAAACAAAAAAACCAGAGCGATACCCCACGTCAGCGGCTGTCTCTCTGGGATGCACTTATACCCGAGGTTTTCATACTTGTTCTTTGAAATCCGAAATTCAAAGAGGAATTTTAAAAAAATCAGTTTTCCAGGTTTCTATGCTAAATGCTTCATTCACTAGGACGTTCGGGGAATAGACTTGTGAGTTCAATTTTTGGTTCCAGTCAGGACTTTCCAGAAAATACTCTTTGCTTAGTCTTTGAGGTTGAAAGGTTTTTCTAGACATACCAGTCAGCCTGGGCAGCTCCCAGCTCCCTTTACTCAGTAAGAGGTGTGGTAAGAGTCTGTATTCTCACTGTCCTTCACTGTAGTGGGCTAAGGCTTGGGCGAGCAGGGGGGACGTGTCAGAGCCATGCCAGTTACAGTATGATCCCCACTAATGCTCATCCTGGATTCTCATTCCCCTGACCACAAAGCAAGGATGAAAAGGTAATTAAGGTTCTAATAGCTGAAGTTTCATACGGGATTCCCCACTCTGTCCTTCCACGAGCCAACGCATACATGTGTACAACGACTCTCATGAAAACGGTTTTTCTTCTGAGTGTAAAAGAAACATACACACGTTAGTTCAGACATCAAACCATGTGGGGGGGGATGAGAAAAGAGTTACAGCGAGAGACAGTCACGGACTGCCATTTTTGGAAAGTGTTTCCGTGCACCTGTATAACCTCACCTTTGACAACTGAAAGGGAGCAGTTCATGATCCAGACAGGGTCTGCCTGACATGCCTGGTGACATTTTCTGTGCTGCCATGATGTCTGGTGTGATCATGTGTGTGCACGCATGTATGTATGTGTGCATGTGTGTGTGCATGCATGCATGAATTTGTGCGTGTGTGTGTAAGTATACATGCATGCATGTATGTGTGCATGTGTATGCATATCTCCACAGTGTTTCATCTTTTACTTAACCCAACTCCTAGGGAACCATAGACTTTTTTAAAAATAAAACATGGGTATTAAAGCTTTTTATATACTTCTTTGCATATGCATTGAAACATCTTTTTTAGGCTAAAGTCCCGAAAGTATAAGCTGTATTTCAAATTGAGCGTTCAGTCATGCATAACCAAGAAAAGCTCTTTTGAAGGAATGTCTTGCTCACTTTAAGAACTGTATGTATTAAGGTGGGTGGTAGTGGCTCATGCCTTTAATCCCAGTGCTTGGGCAGCAAAGGTAGGTGGATCTCTGAGTTCAAGGCCAGCCTGCTCTGGTCTACAAGACAGCCAGGGTTATGCAGAGAAGGCTTGTCTTGAAAAGAACCAAATAAATAAATAACCAAATAACCAAATGAATGCATGTGTTGCTATACTGATCTAAGAGTTGTATCCGAAATGACCAAATGACTATTTAAAAGTCACACATACAAAGTTTAGGAAGACAGAAAGCTCACTACCCCACACTCACGCCTTCCTGGCACACGTGAGATATAGGGCTTTGGCACAAGGCTCTCCACTGTACTTTAATGAATCCAAGTGGTCAGGACTGTGGTTTCACATTTCACCAGGGGAATGCCCACGGACAGGAACGGACAGGGTGCCAGGTGGACAGGAGACTGCCTTACTCAGCACTCCTCACTTCCCTTTAGCAGCTGGCTTCCGGCACTCTTCACCAGAGGCACACACCCACGTGCCCATTCATTCTTTCAGCAAGACCCACTGACCTCTGTCCCATGGGTATGGAGGCACCTGTTTGGTTGACTGTGATTTTAGGATCATTATGGTCAGGATGTGAGCTCCATGAGAGCACTTGGGAAGGCTTCGCAACAGGGATATTGGACAGGTGGTGGGAGGGCAGGATGGAAAGGGGCCGTCATGGGCCTAACCTCTACTTACACGTTAGATATTCCCAACGCCCTCCTTCTTTGGCTAATCTGGACAAAAAGATGCCTTACTGCTAAATTGTTCCAGTGGTCGGTCAGGATGAGTTTTATCAGATACAGTTCTGGCCAGTGACCTAGATTGGCTTCTGGGAAGCTATTCTACCTTTACATAGAGGAAATGAAGTAGAGAACCTTGGGTTTTACTTCTGCCCGAAACACAGACTGAGACATGGGGCCAGACAATTAGGGGATGAAGGCAACATCATAGAAGTCCCTCCCTTCGATCAGCAGCTGTCTTACCCTCACTCTGCCAGGATGCTGAGAAGCTGTGCCTTTGTTTACCCAGCCATCAGCCCAATAGAGTACCTGGAGTGAAGCTAAAGACATTCCTCACTAAAGCATCACCCCTTTGACCAAGATGGGGAGAGGGAAGAAGATGCGACCAGAATGAGAGGGACCAAGGCAGAGAAAGATAGGAAGGATTTCTTCGAGGGTTCCAACTGCCTGCTTCAACATCTGTCTTTATACTCTTACCATGCGGCAAGGCCAAGTGTACGAGGAGGTGTTTATTCCTGGTGTGAAAGCTTAAAGGACCTAAGAGGAAATTTATGGTAGAAGCAAATAGGTTGACCCTGACCAGCAATGAACAGGAGAGAGCGTCATTCTCTTATGACAACTGGAAAAATGGCTCAGTGGACAAAAGCACTTGCTATACCAATGTGAGGATCTGAGTTCGAATCCAGTAGAGCCACATCAAAGCTCGATGCGGCGGTGTGAACATCTGTAACACTGGTGCTCCTGTGGCCAGGAGCAAAGCTGAGACAGGAGACTGTCCCTGAAAGCTTGTGAGCAAGGCCACCTGGAATTGTCCTGTCTTTGGCAAGCTGGACCCTGACCTCCACAAGCATGATGTGTTATCTGTTTGCCACACTTACACACACTCACATATATGCACATTGTGTGTGTGCATACCAGAGCAAACCATACTACCTTTTTCTCTCCTTCCCTCCCTTTCTCCTTCCCTCCCTTTCTTCCTCCTTCCCTCCCTCCCTCCTCTCTCTCTCTCTCTCTCTCTCTCTCTCTCTCTCTCTCTCTCTCTCATTATTTGCATGGTTCATAGCAAAATTTCATAGATAACAGTGTTGTGTTGCAATATCAAAGGGTGGGCATGCCTGACAATCTTCATCTACCTAGACCCAATGGCCCTATCAAAAAGGCTTATTATTTCAGGCTGTCAAAGTAATGTGAAACACCATAAAGCAGGAATCTCACGAGAGCTACTGAAAACAAATATAGGCTCTATGCTGGAAAAATAAAACAAGGGACTGAAGAGATGGCTCAGAGGTTAGGACTCCTCACTGCTCTTCCAGAATACTGGGGTTCAGTTCCCAGCTTCCACATGGTGGCTCGCAACAGTGTGTAACTCCAGTTCCAGGGGATCTGATGCCCTCTTTAGACCTCTGCAGGAACTGCATGCATGTGGTTCACATACAGGCAAGTGGGCACACACTTGTGGGAAATAAAAATTAATAAAAATAAAAATACAAAACAAGGATTCTAAAAAATCCACTTAGCCACTGTGCAAACTGCTTTTTCCATGGTAACAATAGAAGGAGACCTTCATTGATGCTAAAATGGACGACACAAAGTCACTAATCCACAGGAGTTGGCAGACTCTTTAGATAAGACAGCCGGGGCCCAGTTCATACTGTTCTGAGGGCACGCTTCCTTGAAAGCGATCATGCAAATATCACCACATATGCACACGAGAAATGGAGATTATGTGTGTCATTCAAGGCCCAAGAAACAGAGCTTTGAGATGTAGTGGAGGGAAGTGTTGACTGAGCGAGCACTCCCTCCCTCCCAACATCTTGTGTGGTGGCTACAGAGCGGGGGCTAAAATATTTGCTGAAGAGACCAGAAGGAAAATGAGAGAAAATGGACTGGTCCTCTTCTAGCCAGACATTCCTCAAAAGGACCTAGCTGCTTGTAAGACACCGAAGTCTCACTGTGCCCCAATGGCTAAGTGATATCCGACACTGTCTAACAAAGACAGACATGGCTCCCCGTACTTTAAAGGCCACTCTCAAATTCTATAGTCTACTAGTCAAAATTTGATAACACCCACATCGCTATTTCCACAGAATAAATTCCAGATATTTGTTGCAGATTATACCTCCAGAGCAGCAAAAAGTCAGCATATTCTACTTGGACGGGAACATTCAACTTTCAAAACATTGAATAAGGCTACAAGAATATGCCACTCGTTAAGATCATTTCTTGTGTAGTTGACCAATATTTTAAAATATCTTCTGAGTAGGGTTGTTAGAGCATTCCTGTCATCTCTACACTGGTAGACTAAGGCAGGAAACTTGCAAGTTCAAGGCCAGCCTAGGCTATTCTGCCAAGATTCTTCACCAAAACAAACCCAAAGAAAACTCAGACCTTACTAAATAAATAAGTATAACTTCTCAGTTTTAGTAAATGAAAGATGTTCATCAATTTGGCTATGACCTTTTCAGCCAAGATCGAACTTGAGCAATGTTCTTCAATGGGACAACAGATGACTTCCAAAAAACACTTTGTAGTTGACCATTTCAGGAAACTGGCCCATCACCGTGAGAGAATCACCGATGTTTGCATTTTAAAAGTAAAGTGCCACATGGGAATTGAACTCACAGGTTCTATAGTCAGGGAAGAGTGGAGGTTCAGGTTCATGTGGAATCTAGGAGCTTCTCTTAGAACTGACCCTCCCAACCATGACAAAGCTCCAGTGCATTAGAGATGGGGACATTGATAACTGTCATCGATACTGATAACAAACCGCCACGCAAAGGCTGGAGAAATGGCTGACTTAGTGGCCAAGAGAACTGGTTGCTCTTGCAGAAGACCTTGGTTTGATTCCCAGTGCCTCCATGGTGTCTCTTAACCAACTGAAACTCCAAACTTGAGGGTGTCTGACTCTCTTTTCTGGCCTCTGTTGGTACCAGGGACACAAGAGGTACGTAGACATGCATGTAGGTAAAACATCCATACACGTAAAATAAACACAATTTAAAAAACAAACTGCAACAGAGAACATACTGCCACATACTGCTGAAACCACTTCACACATATTTAATCTTGTGAGAGTATGCAAAACCTCCTTATGTCTCTCTCCTGCCGAGGGCAATATATATTTGCTTTTTCTTTTTCTTTTTTTGGATGATGTATTAAAATCGCAATGCTTAGAAATCCTGTCAGAGAGCAGCCAATTTCTCTTTTTTCTTACCTTGCTGCAAATGATTCTGCCAGGAAGGAAGAACTGCCAGTGTCACTCCTGGAGTCTGGGGTGCCATACTGACAGGAAATGGCCTTTCCTTGCCACGGCTTCTGCAGGGTTAGGCCTGAGCTGGTATTCTGCAGACTTTTTACAGTTGACATGTTGAAGGGGGGAAGGAGAGGAGAGGGAAGAAATCACCCAGAAGTCCAAAGCCTAGCAGCTAACTGACCCTGAGCTGGAAGTGTAGCTTCTATGAGAGCAACAAGATCCTTCGCATAGTGTTGTTAGGGTCCAATGTGATAGAATACACAAAAGTCGTCCCAACGGAACATTAGCATTTACAACTCTCACTACCTGAACCTAATTATACTCTCATATGGTCCTTTTACTGCCCCACCCCCACAAGAGTAGCCGTTCCGTTCCATGCTTCAACAGGGGAACAATGCTAAAATTCTCCTACTACTCTTAAGTTAACCAAGGCACAAAAATCATCTTCAAGAGGAAGTTCTCACAGAAACAGACCCCAGAGCCTCTGGGACCCCGAGGTCACGGTAAGGACCTGTTTATGAGAAAGCTAACACACAGGACCTTATATAACTGTCCTACTAAATGCAGACCTCGCACGCCATCTGACAGAGGACCTGCTCTAAAAGAGTTTGTTTAAATTTTTCATCAGACGCCTTTATAAAAAATTGAAACAGAATATGGAATCTCGAGGTGAAGGAATAGCTCGGTAAAAAGGAGCCAAGGGCTTGTAATTACTTCAGGAGCCATCTTTATGGGGTTGGGTTTCCAAAGCCTACAATACCAACCAAGCACTGGTCTAAGTGAGGGGAAAGAAACACTGAATTCTTCCTGAACTGTGCTGTGGAGTTTACACACCTTAGATGGTGATTTCTTGGTATTAAAGCCTCTGTCCTTTGGACTGTAGGAATGATTGTGGGCCCCGGGATTTAGGGATTTTCATTTCCATACTGTGAAAAGCCCTTTGTTTCTTTTCCAAGGTGACTACTTTCAGAGGTGACAAAGCCTCAACAATTACAGGCTGCGGGTCCATCCATTCACTCCCCACTGCTGTATTGCATTCACTCCCCACTGCTGTATTGCGGGGAGGTCTCAGACCCAGCTCTCTTGTCCCCTGTGACATTTCCATCTAGACCAGCAATCGCTCCTCCTCGCTAAAGGCTACAGCCCTTCAAAGAGCAGATGAGAGCGCCCGGTGCTTTTCAAACTTAAATATTAGGATTCTGCCAACCACCCCACCCCCCAATACTAAATGTTTCTGTCCTCTGGGTTTTCAAGGCAAGGAGGGAAAGCATGTGTATTTCAGATGGTGAGGGCCTGCCGGGAGTACAGATGGGAATTTTATGGCTTGTCGAACGTTTTTCTATTTTAATGAAGAGAATAAATTACAACAGCAGGGTGATTTCATTCCCTAACCCATGTGCTGCAGTAATGAAATCAAAGTAGCCCTCTGTCCCGGGCTCCCATCTCTCTACACTGTGAGGTTTACTCCAAGCCTAATAGTGATTTCTCAAGAACATCACACTGGCTGGAATCAGGGTGGGAAGGTCTCTAACTACAAACATTGAATGCAGACAGAAGACGCAGTATCCTCTGGTCATCCTGAGTTCAGGGACTGATCCCATCGTCATTTTCTGCAGTGACCTGCAGCCACAGAGGATGCCTGTGTATGTATGGATATGTAAACAGGGTTTGATTGATGTCCTGTTACCAGAGAGAGGCTGATAGGAGGCCCAGACAGGCCCTGCTCTTCTGATCCTGGAAGTGTCCTAGGATACAGGACTTCAAGCCATGACTGTTATTGATCTTACTAAATTGACACTAGCTCATTCTTTTTTTTTATTTGTTTTTTGTATGTATGAATGTTTAGTATGTGTGCGTGCACACTTTTAATGTGTGCATGCACATATGTGGAGGTTCGAGATTAATGCTAGGTGTCTTCAATCTCTCTCCGTGTTGAGACAGTGTAGCTCACTGAATCTGGCACTCACTGATTGGCTAGGCTGGCTAAGTAGCAAACTCACAGATCTTCTGATCTCCACATCTCATCTCCTTGCAGGAGGGCTGGGGTTACACCAGATTCATACCACTGGACCCAGTTTTTAGAAGCAGGTTCTGGGCATGGACTGAATTCAGATCATCAGACATATACTTTCACTTCCTGAACCATCTCACAGGTTCTGCAAATATTTCTGAATTATTTGTTATTTATTTATTTATTATTTGGTTTTTCAAGACAGAGTTTCTCTGCATAGTTTTGGCTGTCCTGTAACTAGCTCTGTAAACCAGGCTGGCCTCAAACTCAGAGATCCACCTGCCTCTGCCTCCTGAGTGCTGGGATTAAAGGCATGAGCCACCAGCACCCAGACTGAATTAGTCTTAATAGCTCTCATAGAAACACCCAGATGTAAAGATTCTCCCCACGATGCATCTTTCTGATGTATCACTTCTAAGAGTGAACACTCAGATTCTAAGCCAAGCTGAAACCTTCCATGGCTGCTTCCAGCCGAGGAGAGATTTGAGACCTGGCAAGGCAGGGAAAGAGAATTTTAGGGGTGTGTGGGGGGGTGAGATGTTCTTGGGTGTGTTCTGGGGGATGGTTTTGTCAAAATCAATTAACATTTAGAACTAGTGTGTTTGGAAATATATAAATTACCCTTCAATTAAAGAAACTCTCTCAACATTAATAATACAACTTTAAGGACAGTCCTGGTCCAGAAGTTCTGGATATGGAAATGCTAGCCAAGCAATATAGAAATGGAGCCAACATTTTGCTGAATGTTACATGAGAGCAGAGAGACACATTGCCTAGGGCATCGCATTTTGTTCTTAGGAGACAAAAGTAAATATTACTGTGATGCGGTGAGCGTCATGGTGGACTACACATGCAAGCTGAAAGTGCCTGTTTAAGCAGTTCCCCCATGCTCTTCTGTGTGTTGCAGCAGGGAGCAGGGGATCTCCCTCACATGTGAAGCTCACAGCCTAGCTGTGGTCTACAGTGAAAGAGGTCGAGTCAAGAAATTCTGCTCTCTTAGGAATTTGTGTTTGCCTTCTTTAGGCCAACTGAACAGCTGGCCTCAATTGTACAACATACACAATTAGTGTAATTCAAATAAGTTATTTAAATTTGTCAGGGGCCATCTTGTCTCTTATAATCATTTCATCCACAGGATTTCTTCAACATACCTATGTTCTGTAACATGTACCTATGAACTATGGGGCTAGGGAAATAGCTCAGCAGAGAAAGTGTTCACCGTGCAAGTGTAAGAACCTAGTTCAGATCCTCAGAGCCCACGGAAAGCCAGGAATGGCCATGGGTGCATCTATTCCCAGTGCTGTTACAGACAGATCGGAGGCAGGAGGATTCCCAGAAGTTCTAGGGCCAGCGCGCCTGGCACAAACAATGGGGAATAACAAAGCATCCTATGCCAAACAAGGTGGAAGCAATACCAACACCAAAGGTGTCACTTGGTCTCCATACATGTGCTGTGGCATGCACACACCTGTACTCATCTATAGCATGTGCACACATACGCACATATTATACACACACACAGGTGTACACGTGTATGTGCACATGCATGCACATGAGTATTAGTTCACTATGACTCTCCTGGTTAAATGTTTTTTTACCAGGTCACATACCTATTTATCAATTTCTGACAGAACTAATAACTATGAATAATACAGATAAATAGCTCTCGTGTTCATGGACTTAAATCATGAACAGACACAAGAGCGCACATTGAAAAACAGGAAGAACTGGAAAACAAACCAAACTCATGACGTCTGGGCTACAGAATTCATTACTGTGATTAGGACCATATACATCTATACATACACACATACATAATACATAAATAAAATTAAGGTCTCATATATACATACAAACATATATACATATATAATATATGCAATATATATTATATACACATATATGTATATACAATATATATTTTATATCTATAAATACAATATTTTATATATACATATATGTATGTGTATACACAAATATATACACATATATGCATGTACAACTTCAATTTTTTTGTTTAAAGCACTAAGTATGCTTGCCTAAAAAATGTCTTATATGAAGCTCTACAGAGCATACATTAATGTTTTTGACTAGAATCCTTAAAGTGTGGCTTCGAACTTAAAGTAGACATTCAGAATGCACAGTGGCCTCACAGGAGCTCGGTGTATCTAGGAAGGTGAATTCCCAGAGCACTGGCTATCTTTCCCACATCCACACTCACTTTTGCCAGCAGATTCATAAGGGGCTCTGTACTACTAAATTATGTTTTTAAAGATTGATCCTTTCTTTTCACTTCTGTTACTACATCTAAAAGACACAGAAAAGGGTGTGCTTGGTGACACACGTCTTTAATCCCAGCTCCCAGGATGCAACAGTAGGTGAATCTGTGTGAGTTCCAGGTTAGCCTGGTCTACATAGCAAGGTCTAGGTCAGCCAGGGCTACATAGTGAGACCCTGTTTCAAGAGAAAGAAGAGGAAGAGGAGGTGGAGGAGGTAGAGGAGAGGAAGAGGAGGAGAAGGGACAAGGAAAGAAAAGGAGGGGGAAGAAGAGGAAGAGGAAATAGAGGAGGAAGTGGAGGAGGTGGAGGAGGAGGAGGAAGAAAAAGACCGAAGACAACTATCATAATCAGTAACTTCACACTGTTCACTCATCACACTCAATGAGTGGCCGCTGAGTTAAACATCTATGATTTCAAGTTGCCTCAGAACAAGTCAGAACTAATTGCTGTCCAGGTTACCGGTTAATTACTCAGAAAGGCTCTGGTTTTTACTCCAACTCCTGAGCACCGACTGACATTTGAGAAATCATAGGACTGAAAGCCCAAGTTCACAGTGAGGACCTGGCACCACAGAGTACTTCTTCCCTCCAAATCCTTCTTTGCAACTGTTGCCAGCAGGGGAAAGCAGAAAGAGATGGCCCCAAGATGAGCCAACCCTCTATATCCAGTCCCATGCCCCTCCATCCATCCTCCTCCCCATAGTCAGGGAGCCAGTGTGCCAACCGTGTTCTCTACATGCCCTCACATGATTAGCCTTGAGGATGCCCTTCAGTCTCCAAGTGGCCCTCAGTCCTATGTCCTCCTATACTGACTTCCTCTACTGCCTGTATTAATCATAAACACCACCTTCTGTCTTCTACACCCGTCTTACTCCCTTACAAGGGCCACCAGTCCCCAAATGGCTACACACGGTTCATTTCTCCTGGAAACCCCGGGACATAGAAAGATCTGCCTCACAATTCATTTATGCCCTTATCCTTTCTATTCATTTGGGACAAAGCAGTCCTCTTATAATTGCTAGTTTCTAAAGGCTCCGCCCCTAAAATCTAGCCCCCCAAAGAGCCAATTGTCTACCTATTAAATTGGTTAGTCCCAAGTATATAAAAATCAGCCTCGGTAAACTGTAACACATGACATAATCTGTTTCTCTCTGGTATCCAACTGATACTAAAATGTGTCCATCTGTTCCAGAGAATGCTCCTGTGGTAAAGACAGCAAGGGGTGGGGCTAAATGAAAAATGGGAGTGGGGACAGAAGCCCAGTAGGAAGAGAAAGGGGGCAAAATAATGTAATGTGTATGACTGGCCCTTAATAATTATTTAGGAAAAAAATATTTCCACAAATGAGGGGAAAACAAAACAAAACAAAACAAAACAAAACCCCGGGAGAAATTAAAACAGACAATGGGTTGATGTGGCACCTGGATGGAGTTGAGCCTTCACACAGGGGGAAGACCGTGGCAGCAAATGTTCCTGTCTGGTTACAAACGTATGTGTGTCCGCAATCACACGTAAGATGAATCTAAGCTTTAAGGAGGGAGGGTAAATCCCACATGCGAAACGGAAGCACATCTCACGGGAAAGTGGACTGAAAGGGTGCTCAATTGCCTTCCCCCCTCCCCCCACAAAAGAACCGGATTCTTGGTCCCCTCTAGGGAAAGCAGCTGACCTGAAGGCTGTACAGCCTCAATCTGTCACAGGCTGCATAGTCCGCACATGAGATATTGTTTTCAGTTCCACGGATCACATCCTGGCTGGGTGGGGGCGGGGAGCTGATGAAGAGTCTTGTGACTATGTCTAGAGATGTAAGGAATGTTCAGCCCGGAGGGGCAGTGCTACCTATACGTAATAACTGCCCTCAGCTATGTAAACAGCAGCATCTGGGTGGACGCAACTAAGTAACTAAGTACTTGGTTTAGTCTTGACTAAGAGAGTACATTGTAACAATGAGTTTCTCAGAGGTGGACTGAGTTAGAGTAGGGCACTTCCGCTCACGGAAAATTCATATGCAGAGTTAATGAAAGATTCCCTGAGTTTTTGTCAAGGAGAGGCCGAGGTTGAGTGACCCTGAGACTCCCTCCTCCCTCTACGGTTCCTTGACTCCAGAGACTGGGGATTTTCCAGGCATCTCTCTCCTTCACAGCAGATGCGCTTGTCCTTTGTGTGACTCCCTTACAATTCGACGCTAGCCCCCCCCTCCACCCACATAAAATAAATGAAGTTATCCATTTACCCTCTCTAATGAAGTAACAATCAATTTTAGTCTGTACTCCATGAAGACCACCAGGAATACATTAAATAGAATTTGCGTGATGCCTGCCATGGAGATTTAGAACCCAGCATTCACTCTAAAACAGACTGATGCCGTGTTTGTTGTCTCAGTGATGTGAATATTATTCTCTCTCACATGTGACACTGAAGTCACAGAACACAGTAGCGTTCTAGCACACTGCTTCCCAAATGAACAGCAGTCAAGGCTTCCTAGGTGGGACATCAGAATTCAAGTAGGAATATCCTGATCCCTTGGGATTTAATAATCTACCATGGGGTTCTTCCCAGGCCTATAATTCAGAAGGGGCGCTGAGCAAAATAAAAACAATCAAAACAAATTTCAATTTACTCGCCCTGGTAATTAAATCTGAAATCGCTCATGAGCTCATGTCTTTGAATACCTCATTGACTGGTAGAAGATGCCAGCCAGGGCCTGCAAGGCTATGAGTTTAGTTTTGAGTATACTTCCTGTAGCTAAGGTGAGGCGGGTAGTAGAAAGGTCAAAGTTCAAAGCAATCATAAACAGGGGAGCTGGCAGGTGAGATGCCTGACCCAAGGAGTTGGAGGGTAAAAAGGAAAGACAGAGAGAGAAAGAGTCAGGGCAGAGGTGTTTGGGTATAACCAGTCTAGAGATGGTAGAGAAATCGAAGGAAATAATATTCAGTGATGATAATTAGCTAGACTCCCAGAGGGAAGGGGACAGCAGCCTGTGGTCTCAGGCAGAAGGGGTAGGTGGCCGTCACAGAGGCAGAGCTGAGAGGAATGCAGGGGCCAGTGAGATGTACAAATCCCACCCCCCACTCTGTAGCTCATTCAGTTATACAGGGCAGATGTGGTCTTCTTACACTCTACACTTTCATTTGTCAGTCACCAATCTAAGGCCAAAACAGTATTAAATATGTTCACACATAAACATTCCATGCACTGCAAATGGAGGAGAACTCCATTTAGTGTGGTGAGATCTCAGGCTGCCCTGCTTCTGCAGAGGACCATGCCTGGTGCTGTCCCACAGGAGGGGAGACTCGTCCCCAGTGGATCGTGTCTGCCTTGGATAACCTACCTGCCATCATTACCGCCCCCTTCTCAGGCATCATGTTAACTGCTGCGTTCTTTGATACTCAAGGAGTTTGTGTCTACGGAGCTCTTGTTTGAGTTAGAAATGGCTCCCTGGCGCAAAGGTAGAGATACTCGCACATTCATATCATGTAATTCTATCTCGTTTTACTATCCGTTGTAAATCTTACTGTATTCAAACCACTAATTAAATTTTAACATAGGTATGCATGTGTCAGAACAACACAGTATACTTACGGGGTTGATACTATCTGTGGTTTTAGTGTCCATTGGGAATCTTGGATGAACCCCTCCCCTCATGGGGGGGGGTGGGCTATGCTCTTGGGAGAATGGAACAGCCAATTGCAGTTTCTGCATGTATTCCCAGATCATGGAAAAGCTAGCTCTGGGAGAGTCAGTCTAGGCTGTCACACTACCTCAGGAGATTATAATGCATACAGCCTTTTCTGTCACCAGCAGAGCCTTCATCCTAAAGGATCCTCATCTGAGCTGAAGAGAGTGGGAGAGGAAACTCCACCCCTGGCAAACAGCATGGACAGTCTTGGTCTTCATTCACTCAGCCTGGTCATGCCAGGTATGGTATTGGAAAGGGGCAGGGCCCTGCCCAAGGCGTGTGTGTTACAGCAGGAGAATGTGGCACACTGGAGCTGGTTACGGACTCTGGGACCATTGTGCCCGGGTCTTCGATGTGAAGTTAGTAAGGAAAAAAGAAAGCTTACTTTACACTGAGGGATCTTGCCAAGATTCAAGATGAAGGCAAGACTTTTTTCCTTTAGGCATCTTCTCTGAACACTATAACTCCTTAAAGAATCTGTTGCGTTTCCTGAGAAGCCTAAGCAGTTGTGTCGTGGCTGAGATGAAGACGATTAGGAACAGATGTGTAAAATCCATCTCCGAAGCTGGGATTATAGGTGGATGCTAAGACCTGGAAAAGCGAGCACAGAGGGGTGGGGTGGGGGTGGGGGTGGGGGAGGAGCTGCAGTATAGCAGATAGGATGCAGTTTAAGCACAGTAGCAGTGGGAGCATTCGAACCATTAGTGGATGTGTGGGGATGAGGCCATTTAGTGCTAGGCCTTAGCCATCAGCAAAGTATCAGCCGGAAGTCAGGAAAGTGGAACTAGACACTCATGGCTTAAGGAAAAGATGGAACTCCATTGCCCTGGGTGGTATTTTTCTGCAGTGACAAAACGTAGAATCTGCTAAGTACAGAGGAGGAGGAGGAAGAGGAAAAGGAGGAAGACGAGGAGGAGGAAGAAAAGGAAGAAGAGGAGGAGGAAGAAGAGGAAGAGGAGGAGGAAGAGAAGGAAGAGGAGGAGGAAGAGGAGAAGAGGAGGAGGAAGAAGAGGAAGAGGAGGAGGAAGAGAAGGAAGAGGAGGAGGAAGAGGAGAAGAGGAGGAGGAAGAAGAAGAGGAGGAGGAAGAAGAGGAAGAGGAGGAGGAAGAAGAGGAAGAGGAGGAGGAAGAAGAGGAAGAGGAGGAGGAAGAAGAGGAAGAGGAGGAGGAAGAAGAGGAAGAGGAGGAAGAAGAGGAAGAGGAAGAAGAGGAAGAGGAGGAGGAAGAAGAGAAGGAAGAAGAGGAGGAAGAAGAGGAGGAGGAAGAAGAGGAGGAGGAAGAAGAAATGGAAGAAGCAAATTGGATACATCTTTGTACATTAGCGAAGTGGAATGCTATTCCACTAATGATCTGGAGAAACGCATTCCCTGAAATCAATGTATGTTCACGAATTCTATTCAAGAGCTACTCTGAGTAGAAAGAGAACACATGTGCCAGTGTAGCCACACATCTAGTCCTTTGAGTCAGGGAGGGAAGGTAGAGAAGGGAGGAGAGAAAGCACTTGCACAAGGGTGCATAGACGTGACACTCGTGCCGCATAAGCACGAACACCCGAGTTCTGTCCTGGAAGCCATATTTTAAAAAGCCAGGAATAAGAGTGCATGCCTGCAACCCCAGCGCTGCAGAGGCTGGGGAAGTAGAACCCCCAGGGTTCACTGGCCACCAAGCCTAGCTCAATCAGCAAGTCTCAGGCCAATGAGAAACCCTAGCTCCAAAACAAAACAAAAAAACCCCAAAAAACCAAAGACATCAAGGTTGACTTCGGATCTTCATGTGCATGTGTATGTGTGTGCATGCATGTGCGCATGCACACACAAAAAGGTCTCATTGAAAATGTTTAACAGCCATTTTTCCTACTGTTCCTGCTATTTCTCCACTGGATGTCTGTTACATGATAGAACCCTCTCTCAAAACATAACAGACTGAGCGGCAAACAGAAGTGGTCCAAAGGGTACTAGAGGCATTCCACAGAAGTTTTCTTTGGTTGACAGTAGTTATTGTTCAGCAAGAAACCCTGTCTCTCTGAGGGTTGCACAAGTCCCTTGAATGGACCCTGGAAACCGAATATGAGACATGATCCCTAAAGTTCCACTGAGAATTGATAGAACTAAGCAGGTGTACTTCCGGCAAGTGGACTTTACTCTGAATCACACAGCAATGGCTATGGGGAGGCTCTCAGGAGGAGTCGGACAGTACAACCCCGAAGGTCTGCAGAGGGCAAGGAGCATTGGGACTCTCCATTCAGCTGGGGCCCAATACTGTGTGCAAGGATCAGCGGTGGCTCTGGGTGTCATGAAAAGCCAAGAACCTCTTTGGAACCAGAACGGATGTCTCCACAGTTCCCACTGCTTCCATTGCTTAAGCTGCCCTATCTGGAATATTCTTCCAAACAGCAACGCATACACACACTCTTCTCAGTTACTATTTATTGGCCTCCTGCTCCGATTCACTCCAGCAAATGTCCTTTCCCACTTTAACAGATAACCCCCACTAACTATGCTTGGTAGAAAACAAGGTCTCATCTCTCTGATGCTCATGGGAGGGGCGGGGGGAGCATAGAGTGAGCCAGGCGTGGGAGGGATTAGCATCGAGTGAGTCACCACCTTGTGCTGGCCACTTCAGATTCAATTTAGTCTAGTCTCTCTAGCATCTTTTTGTGGTAGGTGTTAGGTAGGTAGGCTGAGGCCGCAGAGGCTCAGGCAGGCTTAGTTGCTGACCTCAGGTGCCACAGAGAAGGAAGAACTGGGGTAAGCTTCAATTCCAGGCCCACAGGTCTTACCCAGGCCCTTGTTCTCAGTGGATGGAGTCTAAAAATTACTTTTCTTGTTATTACAGAGATTCCCAATGCAAAACAAAACAAAACCAAAACACAAGACACAAACAAACAAGAAACCCTCAGCAAAACAAAAACAAAAAACACAAACAAACAAAAAAACCAACAAAAAACCCAACACCAGCACCAAAAATAAAAACAGGGCAGATTAAGCTGTCCGAACAGGCAGAGCCCAGATTGTATTAATAATTAAGGTTCCACTAAAGCTGAAATGAAGCTTCAGAAAAACAGGTCAAAGCCCAGAATGGTAAATGGATATAAGAGTGCTCTCCCTGTCTCTGTCACAAGCCAAATCCTGCCTGACTAATCTATCAGAAAGGATATAAAACCAGAACGCCGATCACACACCAGGCAGATGCCCGCATTGTTATTCCGTCTTATTGTGTGGAAAATGCATTGGGAGATCGTGTATAAAATCTAGTCATCAGCTTCTAAAGACAAGGCCCTTCCACAGGAAGCTTGACAATGACAGAGATCTGGGCTAACACACCCTGCAGCAAGAGGAAGTCATGCTGTGTTTGTGGAAGGATTGTGGGAAAGGAAGAGCATGGCTCCCATTAGCCAGATCCTAACAGAATCAGCAGGGAATGAGGACACACACACACACACACACACAAACACACACAGATACATGCATGCAAACATGCACGCACACACACAAACATGTACACACAAATATGTGCACACACATGTACACAATGTACTCACACATGCACACACATGCATGCACACACACACACATACACACGTGTGCGAGTGCACTCACACACTTTTTTTTTTTTTGTATTTGTGGGTTCAAACCCAGGGCCTTGTGCACGGTAAGCAAGTATTCCTGTCACTGATCTACATCTCCAGCCCCAAACACATTTTTAAAATGCATTCCTGATCCAAGATCCAATTTCAGACAAGACAAGGCACACTCAGAGCCTTTTGAACTGAATCACTGAGCGGAACTGAGGAAGATTATCCGGATCATCAGTTCTCCAGTAATAAAGACAAGTGACTGTGTGACCCTCATGAGCCCAGGCTCCTGGCATTAACACGTCAGCGCCATTTGGAATGAATATGCATAACAGACGCATTAGTTTTATGAGAGCAGAGGGTGACTCCAGCTGAACCGTCATGGTAAGCAGGGGTCCTTAATAAAGACTATGCTTCAAAGGGCAGATATTAATTACATTTAGCAGTTTTCAACGCTGATATGGTTATCTTCCTGTTATGGAAATGTAGGCTACTGTATGGACAGGTTTAAGCAGATACACTGAAGCCCTATTGAATCAGCTTGTGGTGGCTGCACCACTGTACCTGGGGACAGCAGGCCAGGTCCTCGTGGAGAGGGATGGAGCAGTGCACAGTGAGGAGGCCCTGTGACTTTAGAAGCCCTGCTCACTTAAGCACATCCTGTCTCCTCGCCTCTGACCCAATATGAGATCATGTGACCAAAAGGAGGAAGAAGAGAAATATTATTATGAACGACATGATTTCTTCATTTATGGATTTACTCGCCGCGTCTCCTAGACCAGAACTCCACACTTCTAACATCAGCTGGCGTTTGTCCAACTGGCATTTGTCTTTTTCTTTTCTCCCCCAATTCAAATTGTTCTGCGCTTGGCAATAATGTTTAATGTCCCTTTTGCAACTGCAGATTGAAAACCCAAAGCTCAGGTCATGCGCCATTACTTAAAAGGCACCTTTTATGCTATCTATTGTGTAACGAGTTATCATTGGTGCTGAGAGGCATATGAATGCCATGAAACTGATTAGGAAACAAAACCCTAAACAACCAAAGTGAACGATCTCTCCAGGCGTAAAGCGTCCTATGTCTGTGAAAATCTTGTCCCTAGAATAGTGAAATAGAACTCAGAGGGCTACCCTGTACTCTCACAGTCAGGGGTTTGAGTTCTGCCATTATTTTTTTGTCTAATCATTGAGAAATTCAGCTTCCAAGCCTCAGTTTTTCTTCCTTCCTCTTCCACTGACAAAATGGGAATAGCTCCAGCTTTCTTAAAAGATTTATTCAAGCATTAATGGAAACAACAGCCTTTGGTACCTGTCAATCATCTTACGAAACATCGAACCTAACATTTGCTGGTGGGTTTCCTAAGACTTCAAGCTGAGTGTGCTAGCAGAACCTAAAAGCCATTAATTTGGAGTATTTACATCTACTATCTTAGCTAATCTAATTCCCCTAAAATTAGACCTCATTCATGTCCACTGTTCTCACAGTTAAGGGGAAGCTAAGACCACCGATAAGGCCAGGAGATATTTTTTCCCTTTTTTAAATTAGATATATTTTTTTATTTACATTTCAAATGATTTTTCCCTTTTCTGGTTTCCCCCACCCCCAAAAGTTCCATAACCCATTTCCCCTCCCCCTGTTCCCCAATCAACCCTCTCCAGCTTCTCTGTCCTGGTATTCCCCTACACTGCTACAACTAGTCTTTCCAGGACCAGGGACCTCTCCTTCCTTTGATGTCCAACAAGGCCATCCTCTGCTGCCTATGCATCTGGAGCCATGGGTACCACCATGTGTACTATCTGTTTGAAGTTTTTGTCCCTGGGAGCTCTGGGAGTACTGGGTGACTCATATCGTTGTTCCTCCTATGGTGTCGCAAACCCCTTCAGCTCCTTGGGTCCTACCCAAGACACAATTCACATTTCAAATGATGCCCAAGAAGAAGGAAGAACAAAGTATGGATACTCTGATCCTTCTTAGAAGGGGGAACAAAATACCCACAGAAGAAGATACAGAGACAAAGTGTGGAGCAGAGTCTGAGGGAAAGACCATCCAGAGACTACCCCACCATGTGATCCATCCCATATACAGTTACAAAACCCAGACACTATTATCGATGCCCACAAGTACTTGCTAACTGGAGCCGGATATAGCTGTCACTTGGGAGGCTCTGCTAGTGCATGACAAATACAGAGGCGGACACTCTCAGCCAGCCATTGAACTAAGCACAGGGTCCCCAATGGGGGAGCTAGATTTTTTTTTTTCAATGCTGAAAATCAGGGATGTTTGACAAACCCTACTGGGATTCAGCTTTAACATTCTGTCATCTTTTCAAAGAGCTTTCCGATGTTGCCAGCCTCTTACCTTTCCCTTCCTTGCATTTGGATTTCTACTCTCTGAAACCTATCCTGTGTTGAGTAAGCTACTAACAGATTCTAGTCATTTCACCAAACGATTGGGATAAAATGGAAGACCATGGAAAACACGGAAATAAGACTTATTAAAGAAGAACCGAAAGAGCCAGTCAGTTATGCAAAATTATTTGCTACTTCGCTTCAATAATACAAACATTTTAGGGATTCGTTGCATGTATAACTCTTTAGTGTTGTTAGGAATACAGTCTTCTTAAGGGAAGATGGATTTGCAAAGAATGAAGTGAAGATGATTTGAAGTAACATCAAGTTGTCAGCCTTCATTCACAGTGTCTCAGTTTGTCATGTCCCCAGGAGACAGGGATAAAAGACAAGACGGGATCTCATGCAAGGGTCCCCAGCATGGTACACTATGACTAGCTGTCGAGAAAAGGTGCTCCCAGGAGTGACATGGAGATCACTCTAGTAGGTGCAGGGTGGTGGGAAGGGCCCAGGATGGGAAGAGGGGCTCAGCTGGGCTTGAATTTCCCCTTTACACATCATGAGTCATGGCACATTTGGTAACACACTGGAACTTTCTAGGCCCAATTCTCCTAAACAGGAAATTGTAACATTCGTAGTCACAAGAACTCCACACACTGATTTATTTCACATGCCTAATCTGACCATCTTAGGTCAATGACTTATGGATCAATTAACAAAGGAAGGGGCAAATTCTATGCCACATGCTCCCTCTGAGTTCTTTATAAAAAAAAAAAAAGCCATGGGTGTACGGTGACAAGACTGTGTCCTCCATCTGGGAACAGGGACCCTTAATTGAGAAAATGTCTCCATAAGATTGGCCTGTAACCAAGTCTGTGTGGTATTATCTTAATTACTAATTGATGTGGTATGGCCCAGTCCACTTCGAGTAATAACCATTCCGGGACAGGTGGTCCTAATGATATATGAAAACCAGTTAGACAAGCATTGGGGAGCAAGGCCGTAAGCAGCATTCCTCCACGGCCTCTGCTTCAGTTCCTGCCTCCAGGTTCCTGTCCTGACTTCCCTCACTTATGGACAGCGACCTGAGGGTTTTACGAATAATCCTTTTCTTTCCTGAGTTGCTTTGGACCACGCAGCAGCAACAGACACTTGACTAAAACAGAAGCCAGCTGTATAGTATGGTAACCTAGGAATTTGGCAGAGGCGGTCAAGCTGATGAATAGCCCATAGATTACGAGTTCTGGAGGTCAGAACATTCATTCTCCCTTCAGTTCCCAATGAGCATAAAACAGTTACATTACCTCTACTGCGGCCATTGTACAGAGGGTAGAAAACTGGTAATGACTCCCATACATGTAGATATGCATGTGTAAATGTATGCACACACATACACACACATGCATTACACGTCTTATAGACAGTGAAGGGTCACACAGCACAAGGAGCTACCTTTTGCCAAATAAATACGTCAACATTTCTGGCTCAGTATGCAAAATGAAGGCCATTTGTTAGGGAATTGTTTTTCTGTGAACACAGTTCTTGAAGACTGTTGAGTCCACCTGTCATGTCTACATCGGGGATGTGCCACAGCACATTTGTGTAGGTCAAAGGACAACTTTCAGGAGTCGGTTTTCTCTTCTTCTACCATGTGGGTTCCAAGGATTGAACCCACATCGTCAGACTTGGAGGCCAGTGTCTTTACCTGCTGAACCATCTTGCCTGTCCAAGTGCATATGGTTCTCGAGCGCTCTTGAATGGCTACGTAGGTGATCATGCAGAAACCGAGAAACTAATTAACGATGGTGTTAATGAATGCCAAGTGCAGTTAACACAGGAGTCTTCGGGAAGAGTGTCCGAAGAGCTAACCCATAGCACTCAAATGCTATGTGGGGGTCAGTGCTGTGTTTGTACAATGTCATTCATCGGTCAATTCCGTGAGTCATATCAGTGAGTAATAACAACTGCTTGTGAGCTGCATAAGAGCTCAAAAGCATTCCTGAGTTTTCTTAGAACTCCTCCCCCTCCTCTCTGGCTATAGCTGCTCAATACCATTTAAGGCCACGTGACAGGAAAAGAGGCTGGGAAACTTGCTAAGCAGCTCCCTGGATTCCAGGAAGCTGGTAACATGAGCTGCTTTCCTGTGTCTCTACTGAAATAATAAATATCCCCGTTGATCAATATGGGAATTGACACCCAAAGAGGTGCCGTTCCAGGCCTCGTCACCAATCGATAGCAGTTTCACTGTGAACTAACATCCAGCCTCGGTCACAGTGAGGGAGACTCACACCCAGTCCCATGCCTCTCTCTATCCCACCCGTTTACATGCCTTATTGCTGTCCTGGTCCTCTTAAAATTAACTGTGCTTTCATACGTTCAACTGTATGGACTTCTGGTTTTATTCTGTGTGTGTGCTCGTGTGAGTGTGTGTACATGTGAGTGAGTATGTGTGTGTATGTGAGCGTGTGTGTGTGTGCATGTGAATGTGTGTCTGTGTTCATGTGTGAGAGTATGAGCACATGTGTGCTACGGTGTGGAGTATACCGATACCATGGGTATCGGTCCTCTCCTTTCACCTTGCTTAAGTCAGGGTCCCTTCTTCCCTGACTGCATATGCTACGCTACTCTTGTCTCTCCCATCCCTTTGTGGGATCCACAGATGCATTCTGGGGATAGAAACTCAGCTTCTCCCTCTCGTAAGGCAAGTACTTAGCCCACTGAACCACCTCCATTGCCCTGTATAGACTTCTTTCAAAACTACATTTCACTGGGATAAAATGCTACTGTTTGGATGATTGAAGTCGCAGGGTCTGTGGAGACATCTCCATGTGGATGACAAATGTGTTGATATTTCTACCTTCCTACTGCCCCCATAGCCGGCCTCTCTCTCTCTCTCTGTCTGTCTGTCTCTGTCTCTATCTCTCTCTGTCTTTCTGTCTCTCTCTCTGTCTCTGTCTGTCTCCCTGTCTCTCTCTCTGTCTCTCTGTCTCTCTTTCTGTCTCTGTCTGTCTGTCTGTCTGTCTCTCTCTCTCTCTCTCTCTCTCTCTCTCTCTCTCTCTCTCTCTCTCTCTCTTTCCTTACTATGTGGCCCACACACGAGAAAGAAGAACTATATATGTGTCAGAGGAGAATGGTAGGCTCTGGTCCATCCTAATTATTTAGAGGAGTACTAGTAATCAAGAAATAGTAGCCTAGAAACTGCACCTTCTACAGATGGTTCCTGTCCTGGAGGCTGACGACCAATCCGATTTTGTGGTGCTTTGGTTCCCCAACCGCCAACATCTCCCAAGAATCCAACAGGGCCCAGAATAAAACTCGACTGCGCTAAAGATTCAAAGTAGGATTCTACTGCTTTGCTCTCTTCTAATGTATACAGACCAGAGGAATTCCAATTTGAGCAAAACTACGAGGAGCCATTGGTTTTCAAAAGTTCTCTTTCTAGGCAAATGCTTTTTCAGAATGAAATTAGGATGATACCACGATGTAGACAGGCATTCCCCTTTATACTTCCGTGTTGAATCTATACATCAACATCTATAAATAAACACTTTTCAGAGCCTAGAGTCTGCTTAAAAACTACTTTAAATGTATAACTGCATTATCTAAAGGGCAGTTGTTCATACAATTTTAGGCTTTTGCATCTAAACCTCAACAACTAATAAAAATTTCAATGCCTAAATCATTTAGCTTTTAGTTTCTCAAAAAGGGATCATTATTTTCTTGATGTTGGGTTCACCTTGGACACCCATTAGTAGAGACCCTAAGAAAACCTCACTCAAGATTGTGAAGCCCTTAACAAGGGAATGAGAATGGTACAGACCCCGGGTAGGCTGCAGAGGTGTTAACCTCTGAATACACGGATCACACTGTGTTCTTATAGCACAGACACAATCATGAAGACTATGAAGAATGCAAGAGGCCCCAAGCACGAAGGAAATCCACAACAATACTTATTTCTTTGTTTGCTTATAATCCTCTACCTGTCTGTGTAGACCAAGGCAAGCACTACCTAAGTGGGAGAAAGGGGTTGTCTAGAAGTCCCTCCTTTTGAGTACTGTAATACCAGTACTCAAGGACTCAATATGTAGCCCTGACTATGCTGAAACTCAGTCCTCTGCCTCTTGAGTGCTGGTGTTAAAGGTATGGGCCACCACACTCCACTGATGGTTTTATTACATAAACAGATAGATGCATATGATAAGGTCGAAACACACTTTCCTGATGCTGGGATCTCCCTAAGAAAACTTGTGAAAAATGAACATTTTTTTCTGTGTTGAGATTCCAGAAAGCAACATACACAGATTATGAATGCATCACGGTGCAAAAAAGGAAAATTAGCATACAGAAAAACTGTAAGGGGCCTGAAGAGGAATGAAAAAATGGGTATCAACAGCTACAGTGGGACCCACATAGCTACGATGACACTTGCCTGGCAAGACACACTCGCGAGTGCAACACTGGAATGAACACCATGGGAGCTACCAACCACTTTCTAACTTCATTGGACTTAAATTCCATTCCACAGGATGAAACCCATACCCGGCACCATTGTTGGGACAAGAATATGCAGCTAAACAAATTGTAGGTCTCAGGGAGAACCTACTAATATTATTCTATGTGGACAAAATATTAAAATTACTCCCAGAGACTCATTCTTATACCTCTTTTTTGCAGTAGACGGCCATTAACCCCCGAACCCCAAATTGGCAAGGTGCAGAAAATAAGAGATAGCCATCACTCAGTCATAAGTTAACCATTTATGCGGCACCATCTAAGACTCAGAGACCATTGCAAAAAAAAAAGTGTGTGTGTGGGGGGGGGCAGAAAGTTTGTAAAAGTCAGAGGCAGTAAACGGGTACAGGACAGAGCATGGCAGCTACACATGTGAACTCACAGTGGCTATTATGGGATTCTCAAGTCATATGCAAGCTTGGGCCAGACTAAATCCCAGAATGGAGCAGGAAGGTCCTACCCCTTGCCAAGGAGCTCCTGATCTAGCGGCATCCGTGTCTTTGAGAGTATTGCCACTGGTAAGCTGACGACACTCCACTGGAAGGCTTCATATCTCTGAAAAGATGGGAAGCAGAGGCTGAACTTGATGGGGGTGGGGGTGGGGGAACAAAAGGAAGTCACAAAGTTGGGTGGGCGGGGGGGAACGGCTAGGGGATGAGCTGGGGGGAGGGGTGAATATGCTGAATATGCTCAAAACTCAAATTCCCAAAGAACTAACAAAAAGTATCTTAAAAAATATAAAACATAAAGCCGGGCGGTGGTGGCGCACGCCTTTAATCTCAGCACTTGGGAGGCAGAGGCAGGGGGATCTCTGAGCTCAAGATTTACGAAAGGAGTTTCAGGTCAGCCAGGGCTACACAGAGAAACCCTATCTTGGGGGAACAAAAACAAAACAAAAACAAGCAAACAAACTGTAGTAGGAAAGGCCCTAAACCTCTGAGTTTAAATAACACATTCAGACATATTAATAAATGTATCACTTATATCTAATATTTCGCATGGCTCGCCGTACTAGCTGATCGATAGCGAAAGAGTGCACGGTGTTTTGAGTGAATAGATGAGAGAAAATTATGGAAGAAAAATAGTAGCATGGTATGAGTAGGGTCGGGAAACAGCCTGCTGGCTGACAAGTCTTACGCAGCTATCTTCTGTGTCCCCAGGGTAATGGTGTGCCAGTCAAGGGCAAAGGCTTGCAGGCTTCCTACCAGGGAGTTAAGCACCCTTCTGTGCTCTGCAAGAAGTTCCTTAGGAGCTGACCTGTGGGATTCTGGGAGTTAACTGGTATAACTCCTGAAGGTGCTGGTGTAAGTGATGTAATTTATTTTTCTGTTCCCCTGTTCATTCTCAATGGCAGCAATAGCCAATGCTATGTGGTTCTTCTGTTATACCAACCTGCTCTTCAGGCGTTCACTGGCTCTCCCTGTGGTCTGTGACTAACAAACACACATGTGCACACACACATGTGCACACACACACACACACACACACATGCATTCAAGCTACAATGACAGACAATTTGCCGATGAAGAGATCGAGTCCCAGAGAGGTCAAATAGCTCCTCTGAGGTCATGCAATCAAGTGATAATGCTAGTATCCAACCCCACATAACCTTAGCCTCCATCTTGTGCTCATAATCATTACCCAGGACTACCTTCCATTCACCCACCCATCTGCCAACCGACCCCATCTTCTGATGCAGCAAGACTCAGTTCGTTTATAGCCAATCATTATGACCTGGCCTCAAAGAGTGTGGTCTCCTGATGAACTTTGGTATGAAAACACATATCACAGCTCAGCACATCAAGTACAGTAATAGAGAGAATGGGCTCCCCCAGAGACCTGGGATCTCTCTTCTTGATAAATAAGGAAATGGGACATGCTCTGGAGGGTCTGAGCAATCACATCCTGTAAAAGTCCAGTTGCAGGATGAATGGACAACCCAGCACTTTACGACACAAATACCTGGTTGACTAGGAATGAGGGAAACCGTAAAGTGTCAAGACACATGAAACACGCTAGCAGGAGACATAGTTCAGGTATTCTAAAGTCTGCTCTCAGCCCTTTGCTGCTTTGACCTTACACAAGAAGTTTACATCCACCACGGACTCGCTACAAGACATTAGGCAAATCCTTTTATGAACAAGTGGAGATTAAAAAGAACATCCGTGCCATGGAGAGGAAAGACAAAACATTAATCTCTCAGGATCCCTCTGACACAGTGTAGGCACGTGCACACTACTGAGATGACAGTAAGCTGGTGTGTCTTTGAAGCCCTAGTGTTGGTAATTTTCATTTGCGGCATTCAAAAACATTTTAAGGACACAGATCTTGTGGACTCAAATGACTCAGAAGTCATGAGAACTGGATGCTCTTCCCTAAGACCCTGAGTCCCTTCCCATCAACTACATGGTAGCTCTAAACTCTAACTCCAGTTCCAGGGGTGTGTGTGGGGGAGTGGGGGACAGGGTGGATTTGAGGCCCTTTTTTGGCCTCAGACACAGTACACAGACATGCATGCAGGTAAAACAATTATGTACCACAAAATTTCAAGTAAAACCTTAAACTATATTACCCAGAGGACGAGAAAGTCAGTCACACTGCGATGCTAAATTATTCTGAGATGCCCACTGAGTTGAGATTTCTGATACAAGAAGCAAGTTCCCATTTACAAAACTTTCTGGAAGAAGACCATGTATAACTTTTAAAATGCCCTTCTTGTGTTTGTTCGTGTTCACGTGGGTGCACATGTGTACGTATAGAGGTCAGAGGTCGACCTCTCGTGTCATTCTTGAGGAACCCTCACTATTTCGTTCTTTTCAAAGTCATTTTGTGGCCTGGGATGCACCTTCAGCTAGGATGGCTAGCCAGCAAGTCACAGCAATCTGCTTGTCCCCACTTCTCCAGTCCTGGGATCACAGGCACACGCTAGCATACGCGTCTTTTTTATGTGGGTGCTGAAGACCAAACTCCAGTCATCATGCTATATACAACAGGCACTTTAGCAACGGAGCCATCTCCCCCACAAGTCTATTGTATATACAGTAATGACAGAATGGATGCCGTGTAGCACCCATGCAGTAGCATGTCAAGAGAACTGCACAGTCCGCACTGAAGCTTCCTGAGACCCAGCTGTGGGAACACCAGACATCAGTCTGCTGACTTATGACTCAGTTTCTTCATCTGCAATATGGACATACTAAAAACAAACCCTGCTGAGTTCTCTCGGCTGTCAAATGAGCCTCTACCCACAAGACAATGCAAAGAAAACCCCACCTAGGGCTTGGTACCTGGTCAGCTAACAGGCCTGGGAACAAAGACTTGACTCCAGGAAATGTGATTCTTCTTTTCTCCCTTCCAGCCAGGAACTTGGCAGCTTCCCTAGAATCTGATTTCTCCTCACTTCCCACCTACGAGCCATTGCCAAGTTCTTCTGCATCTTCCCTTAAATATCTTTCGCATGCCACACCCCCTCTCTGTTGGCAGATCCCCGCCCTCCCCCACCCCCACCCCCCGGGGTTGGGTTCCCAGCATCTCTTGCCTGGATCGCCACTTCAGCTTCCTGACTGCTCTGTTGCTGCTGATGTCTACAACACTGACAAGCCAATGCATTGCTCCAGGACAGGCACCCTGCCACCTTGGAGCAGCAATCTGGCCAATCCCTGTAGGATGGTGCACACATAGGTCTGAATATTCTGCCAGATACCTTACCTAGACCTCCATTCCCCCCCCCAAGCATTCCAAAATACTGTCAGCTTTTTCCGTGTGGTGCAGTGGTTTCTCCTGTGGTCACCATTTTGGTCACTGGGGTCCCAACATTCCTGTCTTGTTCTCCAAAGCTCAGATCCTTCTCTGAACCTGTTCTAGAAAACTGAGGTACGGAAGTCTGTGTAAAGCTCTTGGGGGGTGCTTTTTTTTGACCTGTGGAGGATGATGGAAGGTGGGTTTATCTTTCTTCTCATCTGTCTTAGGAGTTATGGTACTGTTACAACTATTTTCTTTTTTAACTTTGTATCTAACATCCGCGGCCAATCCTGATTGGTAGAACTCATCTCACGCACAATGATTGAATGAATGAACGAATGTAAGAATATAACAGTGGGAATTTAGTCCTACTTCGCTATTGATTATTCAGATTCAACATCTAGCAATCAGAAATGATAGTACTCACAACTCTGAATTACTCACATGATTTCCAGTTCGTGCCAGCACCCAGCAGTGTGTCAGCTATGCCCAGAGACATAAAGAAACTCCATAGAACCTGAGCATGGGGTTTCCTCAGGCAGCCTTCAAGGGTTTTGTTTATTTTGCTTTGGTTTAATTTTTTTTGTTGTTGTTGTTTTACCGGATATTGTAAATATAAACAAGCAGGTATACATATGTCTGGTGACAAGGTTCTACATAAATTAGATTTATTTTTCTGGATGGTTTTCAGTGCAGAAATGCACTAATAACTCATGGGGGTGGTGGGGGAAGGGCAGAACATGCAGAGAACATGGATAATGGCAGCAAGGGGCATGCAGAAACCACACGGGTGCTGCCAGATGCAAGCTCATGCTTCCTTGGGACCGTGACAGGTTGGGCCATCTACTCACACACATACCTATGGGCTGGTGACACAGTTTCTCTCTGCAAGCTGCCAAGAACAGAGACCTGGCATCACCTAGTTAGGGCATTGTGCCCGCTTTGGCTTGTCATCTTCTGCTGAAAGCCCTTAGCAGTGCATTAGGGGAGGAGTGTGTACAGGCAAACAGAACTATGTCAGAAAGAACCATGGGGAACTATGGGAAGAACTAGCTGTCTTTAAACCAATATCCATTAAAGCTTTGCTTGTAGCCACTTCAAACAGAACGAGGGGCCTGGACAGATCTCAGCCGGAGAGTGGGCACTGAGCATGTGCAGGGACCTGGGGTCTATCTCTAATAGCCCTCCCCCCACTTCAACCCCCAATAAAGCATTGGAGATGCATTTCTTAGATGCATTTCTTTTTTAACCCACTTAAAAGTACTTACGTTATCCAAAATAAAGCATCTTTATTAAAATTCAACTAATTACGAATTCATTAGTATTTTTAATGTGTGTGTGTGTGAGAGAGAGAGAGAGACTCTGTGCTCCTAGTTAACATTATCTAAAACAAAATAAATGTGCAGTTAACCGGGCTTCAGGAAACCGGGTGGCGGTCAGTCTGGCATTACCGTTCCTAGGCATTGTGATTAGACTATAATATTTAATCTTAGCTCATGATGCTTACTGCTGTGTCATACAGTCAGGACAGGGTTATCTTGGACTTGCTTAAACCTGAACTGTGGGATTCCCATGGACCAAAATCTTCCACTTCTAAGTCAGAGGCTCTTTTATATAACAGCAGCTTAGATACTTCCTAAGCTTTTCTATAAAGGGTTGTCTGAGAGTGTTCACTATTACTTTTATGGAATTAGAGGATCCTAGAGGATAGTTCTGCTTATCAACAACTATCCTCATAAATAACCACAAAGCAATATTTACAAACAGCTTTTCCCTTCTATTGGCACAGGGTCTGTCCTACGGAACAATGCATTGCACCGACCTTGATTAGGATTCTAGGAAAAGGTTTAGCAGAGGCTCAAAGCCAAACAATTCAGAGAATGAAAGTTACATTTGGATACAAAGTGGATAAGGAGTTTGTCTTCAAAGTAATCAAACTGTAACTCTGCACATTAAAAGCCATCCATGAAAAAAAACAAACAAAAAAAACCCCCAAAAAAACCTGACCATGGGGTTCTTCCACAGGACATCGATTTTCAGGTAATACAGCTGTGACGCTGTGATAGTGTCATTCCTGAGCCACTTTCTGCAGCTCCTCTTTGAGTATCCTGACAACAATGTATCTACATCAGCCTGCCTGTCCACAATGGCGATATTGATATTGCGCTATGTGGCCCTCCGGTTGCTAAGAGATTTACATTGGACGGATGGTCACACTTCTAGCAAAGCATTCTGGTCCACGAAGCTTTTGCTCCAGCTCAGTGAATCCTGAAGCAACTCTACCTCACCTTTCCCTGTGTGGTTTCCTAGCCAAAAAAGGGGTCCAGGTCAGCCATTGTGCTACACAGGTCCAGCCATCAACCTTCAGGGTGACACTGAATCTTTATATAATATATATATATATATATATATATATCCCTGTACCTTGGTGTCATGGAAGCATCAGGGAGTAGAGGCAGGGCTCTCTGGCAAGAGGCCATCCATATTGACTCTCTCCTAGCCGAACCTCATAGAATAAAGCAAGGCTGGAGCCTAGCAAAACACAGTCATCTCCTAACTCTGCTATACGAGGTTTTGAAATAAGCCATCACAGAATTCCTTACCCCAAGTTTGTACTTTTTATGAGAGCACATCCAAGGAGTTTATTTACACCAACACCCCAAGGGAAATTGAGCAAATGTAACATCTTGCCGCAAAACCACCGCAGCCCTCCAAATTCTATCTCCTATAGGCTGTTCCGTCACAAAACGCAGAAGGCCTACTCCTAACCCCAAAGGAACTGGGAAAGATACTCCAGATAGCTCTCTCTCTCTCTCTCTCTCTCTCTCTCTCTCTCTCTCTCTCTCAGAGAGGTAGATTAGATGGATGGAATTTGCATGTCATTTGCAAATTAGACAGATCAAGGCAGAGAGAACTATAGAAAAGCCTCCTTTCCCTTGGGGTATTCACACAAAGACACATCAAAATGCTTTATGACTGGCTTCCATATTCAGTTCACTGGGTTTTGGTCAAATTCTATTAATTGCCATGCAGGGAAAGTCCTTTGGAGCATCACAGAGCAGTCCGTACCCAGGAGTCATCCTAAAGGGCAAAGCTATCAAATAGTAAGAAATCTTTAGCTGCAATGAAATACCTCTGGCTCAGAATCTCTCTCCTGTGTCTCCCGCTCCCCTGGTCCTAGACATCAGAAAGGGGTACACAGTGCCCCATTAGGGCTTTGATCTCAGGGCATCAGTGATGAAGGCTACAGGACTCTCTCCTCCACTCCCATGTCACAGGAATCCCTGCATTTAGGATCACTCTTGCCCAGCAGGTAAGATTCAAACCTCTGATTTTAGCTCTATTTAACCACAAAAAAAAAAAAGTTATTTCCAGTAGCTCATTTCCATTGCAGAACCCCAGCTTAAAAAAAATGCCTCCTAGAGATAAGAGGCCCAAGGACAGCAAGAAGGCAGAATAGGAACCAGCTTGAGGTCACAAAGCTTCCCATGACGGGCACACATGTGACACACTTCCAACACAAAGCTCCTTTTCCGCACAACGGACCTCTAAGAAGTACAAAAGGTCCGACTCTCCCGCAAACACAAGTCACCTGCGGTCGATTTAACCTTGACCCAGCTGCAAAGAAAGTAACTTTAACTCCTTGACAACACCCTTGTGTGCTGCACAAACGTGCCAGAGCCTCTGTAAAGTGAGGCGCACCTTCTGCAGAGCCCTGCAATCACACCCCCAACCCTACCCCCCCAACCCCCACCAGGAGAAACCCCATCCCTGGCCCAAGCCCAGCCTGTGACCACGCTTTACTGATAGCCCCCCCCCCCTCAATCTCTACTTCCAATTTACGGTCTAGGCTGTGCATGAAAAGAGTTCTCCATGCTTGCCACAGATGTCGAAGGAGATTCATACACAAAGATGAGAGGCCGTGGTACACATAGCTACCTTTTTCTTGCGATCCCGGGACCGTTTGCGGTGTTTCCTTTTTTTCTCAGTCTCCTCTTCCGCATTGATTTCTAAATCCCTGTTTTTCTTTAACTGGGAGGCGGCATGAGCCATGATGCATTGAAAAAGACCCTGTCAAGCGCGCGGAGCTTTCTCTGAAAAGGTGATCTCCTTGGGTACCTCTACTCAGGCACAGAGCAGCATTGCCCTCACAGGAGCGGAGCCCTGAGCAGAAAGGCAGGGACGCATCCAAGAGGCAGAGAGGCAGAGATGCTGGGGAAACTGCGGGCTTTCAAAACCCACCACAGCAGGGGCCAGATTTCATCCTACACCTTGCCGAGCCTTCCCCTCTCGCGGAGAGGGCAGTCATCCCGGTGCAGAGGCTGTAGTGGAGGCAGCTAGGACCGGAGGAGCTGTGCTATGGCCGCATCCCCTGCTACCAGCTGGAAGTGTCTAAGTGATTCCTCCAAAGGGGGAACGCTGCGAAGGGTGGCTCTTGTAAAGGAGAAAGATCCGGAGTCACCACACATGCGGCAGCCGAGAAGCCAGCACTAATCCTGAAGAACCGACTTCAGAATCCTACACACACACACACACACACACACACACACACACACACACACAAGAAAGAAAAAGAAAAAAGAAAGGGCTGCAATTTATCCATCAGCCTAGATCCGCACCGAGCAAAAATTAACCCTTCAGAGAATGGAGCAGTTTGAGTTCAACTGCTGACGGTGGCGAAATATATAAAATAAACCAGCCACATTTTCCCAGGGAGACGCTGAGCGAATTTTCAGGCAAACAATGCATGCATTGCTGGCCTCAACAGGGCATCCATTATGCCCGGTTAGTCCTGATGCATTTCGTGGAGAGGACTACAGAAGGGTCTGTTGTCTTTTTAAAACAACATGCTCATGACAACACACTATACAGAAAGGCGTGAGCCCACTGTGGTGAGCGACAGATGCCCAATTCAGAGGTTCCCAGGGACTCTCCTCTACTGTGGTGTGAGGGGCAGAGAGCAAGGCAGGGGGGCTGTCATCAGTGTTCCCCAGTGGCATTCAATGCTAGGCCTCATGGTAATCTATTAGTAGGACCTGAGTCCTCGGTGACTGCAGCCTCTGAATATTCATTGTGAGAAGACCCGTGTCTTCTGAGAGTGCACTGGAAGAGATCTCCTAAGTAGGGAAGGAAACACACTCATATACACACTCACACACATACACACAGACATACACATAGACACACACTCACACTGACACACACATAGACACACTCAAACACACACACTCACACACCTACACACATATATACACTCACACACTCACAGACATACACACACGCACACGCGCACACACACACACACACACACACACAACCAGCGCTGACATTGACAGTTTTAGCAAGAAACACCTGAAATGCTAGAGTGGGCCCAAAGCCTGTGGGCTCAAGTTAAAGACATCTCAATATCACCAAGAAAGTAAGGGAAATGGAAAGAGAGGTTCCAGAGTGTGCTCTGAGCAAAGCAGGCCTTAACTCGGGAGGTGGACACACTGGGCTTTGAGGAGGAAGCTCTAGGCTTCACAACGAATAGAGCACTAAGCCCACAGCATTGTAGGGCTGGGGTTGGGGGTTCCACAGAGCTGTTTTTGCACCTGGTTTATATCTAGAGCACTGAGTGAAACTCTTAGCAGCAACATCCACAGACGGTTGTGCTGTAGCTATCAAAGGTTCCTCTTTTCCATGGAAGGTCCTCTAGACTTTGCCAGGCAGGTTCCAGGACCTGGAAGATGCAAGGCCCACAGCCTGCCATTCTTAGTAGAAGTAGACGGCACATGTTGCTGAGATCAAATGAGAAGCACCTGGGTCACACAGTAGATGAGGGTGTGCTATGTATGTACAGTTATTCACACGGGTTTGATGTCCACAGAAGTATCTTCACAAAGAATGCACTTCAGGTATGGGGAAAAGGTGTATCATTAAAAATCTGCCTGTGGTCTCCAGAACCCACATTGGATAAAAGTAGATAGGCCTGAGGGCTTACACTTGTAATCCAAGTTGGGGAGGTAGAGACAGCAAACCCCCCGGGGGGGTTCACTGACCAGCCAGCTCAGTGTACTTGGTCAGCTCCAGACCAATGCAAGACAATGCCTTAAAAAATGGAGGTGGTGGAACCTAGGAAATGATAGATGAGGTTGTCATGTGGCTCCACAGGCATACACACACACACACACACACACACACACACACACACACACACACACAGTTTCTATATTCTATATTGCCCATCAGACTATCTTATCTAACAAGAAGCAGACGAAGGCCATGAAGGCACAGAGTTAAGTCTAACTCAAATTCAAAAGCAGACGAGCCCTTAATTGGGTTGGTGGGAAACATTAGTGGCTTTAGGTTTTCCCACCAGGATTCTTCCCTCCGCAAAATGTAAGTGGGGCAGAGGAAAGGATAACGTGGAGATTTTGTGTGGCATCTCTCTAAGACCTACACTTTTGAGGAATACTCAACACAGTTGCAGCCTGCTGAAGAGGGCAGCCAGCTACAAAACTGGCTAGTCTCCCTCTGGCTTCGGGATCTGTTCTCCTCCTTGTAGAGACACTAATGATACTTTTAAAATGTAGCGTATTTATACGTACTCTTGATCAAGGTAACTTTTCCAAGGGAGGCTGGCAAAGCAATAATCCACTAACATTGATCTCCACCAATAATAAAGAAGCTGGGTGTTAGCATTCTAAGCTCCACCCCAGTTACCTGGCAACAGCCAGGCATGCCCCTCCCCACCATTACCTGGGAACAGCCAGGTAGACCTGGCCCACCATGAAAGGGGCTGATCAGCCCCTCCTCTCTCTTACCTCTCTTATGTCTCACTCTCAGCTTTTCTCTTGCCCCTCTTGGATTCTCCTCCCCTTCCCCCTCTCTCCATGTGGTCATGGCCGGCCTCTACTTCTCTACTCTCTCCCTCTCTCTGTCTTTCTCTGCCTCTACTACCCCCTTAACTCCCATCCCATGCCCTGAATAAACTCTATTCTATGCTATGCCATCGTGTGTCTGGTCCCTCAGGGAGAAGGGATGCCTCGGCATGGGCCCGCTGGGGCGCCCCCTTCCCCCACACCGCTGTAGAACATATTCTCACACCGCTTTCTCTTTTTATGATCACAACACTGGGACACTCCCCTCTAGAAGAATCCTTTGCTTCTCCAAAATGACCAGAAGCTGAGGCTACAGTGTGACTTTTATGATACAGTAAAGAGAAAAGTTCTATTGGCTACTTCCTTGTATTAGTAAGTCAGGAACACATCAAAAATAAATTCTAAGGCACAGGCAGGTAGAGGTTTTTTGTTTGTTTTGTTTTTTAGAAGAAATGTGTGGCTTTATCCTCTGCTCTGAGCCTAAACAGTGAGTTTTCCAAGGAGAGCATCCGTGTGCATCCCACATTCTTACTGTTTTACTAAAGAGTCAATCTCTTCATTTCTCGACTAAAGCTTCATTTGAACCATCCTGCTCCAACGGACGTTAGACCGGACCATGGTCTGGTTGGCACAGACTGTATACATCTGGAGGGTGTGGTGGGTCCCCAGCAGTGACAAGAATGGGTTACTGACGCAGCAAGATGGAGCATTCGGAAGCCAGGTTGGTGGACATTCACATCTAGAGCAACCTTTCCAGTCCCACTCCTGACAGACAGGAGTGTGGCCAGAGGAAAGAACGCCAAACTATTAAAAAGGGTAGTCCCAGCTCTCTGGGACTTTATTCAAGGAAAAGAAAATTGTTCTTAGTTTATGAAAGTCTCCGCTACAAGAATTTCTAATCCATCCCTTCAAAATACAAGGCAAGAGTGATTTTCAAACTTTAATAGTCAGCAAGGGCTTTTTTGCAGTAATTCCAACGGGAGCGGCACGAGTCATGGGTGCAAGACAACAGAAGCTTGGCTGACCCAGAGACAAGGCAGAGAGCATCAACCTTCCAGCCCCTTTCACATTCCTCTGGAAGTCAGATTTGGCCCCAAAAGCAAGCACACTGTCACCAAGAGTCCTGATCTTTCCCTGTGTGCAACCTGTTACCACAACCAATGTCAGAAAGTGACTCCCATTCAAAAAGTCATTCTTGATTGCTTACCAGAGCGAATGACTTTCATTTAGAATAACCCTCCGTAGGTGCAGTATTAGACCATGAAGGTACTACTAAATAAAAGTAATAATTGCTTTCTGAATTGCTAAGTGGAGTGCGTGTTATTCCTTAAATATTACTCAATGAGCATTCAACAATTGTGATGAAATGCTGTACGAAAAACAACTCGAATCAACTGATATGAGAATTTGCAAAGATATCATGGCCAAGGATTGTCCCCCCTCCCCCTTCTTCCATTCTGGTATACCTTCCTCGATATCTTAAGGCACGCTTTGATAACTTCACTCGTTCATCCAGTTGACACTTGGCCCTCTCCTGGTTATCATTCATTCCACGTTGTGTTTCTGCATCATTGAGCTGGGTCAACAGACAGTTGATGATGTGTGTGTGTGTGTGTGTGTGTGTGTGTGTGTGTGTGTGTGATTTCTATGGGAATAACACGACCATTTGGGTGAATGAAGTTAGGAAAGCTGTGTCTTTTCCCTCCCTAGTTTTAAAATGATTTCTTCCAAGAATTTTGTACAACGTATATTGGTCAGAACCACATCTCCAATTTCTTTCAGATCTTCCCTTTAAAGAGATACTGTACAGTGGAGATATGGAAACTGGGTGGTGTACAGACTCTATATAATTCTCTATACATTACTCTATACTATAGGGTAATGGAGAGCAAATTTAAAACAAGCTATACTATTGCTATGCTTTTTCAGCATGACTTCAGGTTAGCAGTAGCGAAGTGTCTGCTCAGATGGCGTGAACAGTATTTCCTGTGACATCCACGTCCCTGTTCTCAGAAATAGTGCGGGCTCGGGTTCATCCTAACGGAGTCAAAATATTGTTCCCTCACAGAGAAGAATGGATCCGTTTTCATTTCATTAAAGTTTGGCATCCTAAATAGAGACAATAATGAGGGTTTCCCCCACCCCCTGCCCCCCAGCAAGCTCTGAATGATGTGGAGAAACAAGAAAGCAAGCAGGGAGGACACACCCTGGCAAATTCCAAACTCACTCATGCCCTTTCTTCAGTTGCAGATGAAGTACACTACGTGCTTTTAAAAGGGTGTGAGAGGTGAGGCTGGGTATCTCTGAAGGACTCCCCGGCTGTGCTCCTCCTGGAGAGCGCCACCTGTGGTCCACCAGCACTAGCCTTGGTACCATCTGTCTTCGCCCCGGCTCCACCCTCCATCCCTTGAGAAGACAGCCCATTCAACTCACTGGGCTGACCTCAGCACTGCAGAGAAAGCCAGCTGTCCCAAGCACGGCAGCTGCTTCAGTGACCTCACACAGGCAGATGGGGACAGATACACCGGGGGGGGGGGGGGGAGATGGCTTTTCCCCATAGTCTTTCACTCACAGACACACAGGACAGCACGGGGATAGGGGATCTTAAACGCAGGAGGAAGGCATTGCGGCCACACCCCTGGGGTCTGCCTACTTGAAAGAGGCCATTGGTAGTACCAGGCAGAGCAATGAACACTTGGCAGGCAGCGAGAGGGGGGTGGTGCAGACAGAACCAATCTGACAGCCTTTCCCTCTCTGGGTTCTCACAGGAGGAGGAAGCAGACCAGAAGACTTCAAAGACACCCGCCTCACTACTCCTAAATGCTCTCCATTTCGGTGACAGAAGTCACTGGGTGTTTTAAATAAAAGAAGCTATCTGGGGATGGTCTATTTAAGCAGACGTCCTAACCTGAACTCATCAGCTGCTGTCTGTACACATAGGTGGCTGTTGGGTCTGAAACAGGATAAGAGCAGCTAGAGAAGGTAATTTTTAATTTACTTAAAAAGTTCAAGTTTAAGAGCTATACTCAATTCAGGGACTTGAACACATCCAAACATATTTGGGATAATTTTTACATGTCAATCTACTCTTCTTAAGTTCCATGAAATAAAATACAGATAGATCCGTGTTTGAAGACCTAAGCTTAAGAAGATGTAAATTATCAAAATAATTGTCCCCACTGATCTAGCTTGCCATTGAGTTAAGCAAAGTATAGTTTCTCCCTTCAAAAATGTACCACTAAGAAATGACTTGTACGGGGATATTCAATCTCTACGGGACAGACGTAGTTTACGTAAGCGGTTCTTTTGGTATCTACAAAGAGAGGATCCGATTTGCCAGAAGTTGTACTCCTGTAAGTAGATATGACCCAAAAGCAAGCATCAAAGGATACTCAGCTGTCATTACGCACTCTCTCGAGAAGGGAATATGTGCTCACTCTAACCCAGAGTTCAAGAACTAGAAAGAAGAGGATTGTGAATATGATGTTGGCCTGGGCTACACTTCAAGACCCTGTTCTAAAGCATAAATAAGGAAATAAGGAAATAAAAAGCAAGTGGCCGGTGCCTCTGGCATTTGCTGACTCTGTAAGTGTAGACACATAGAAAGAGGAGGCTTTTGTTTCTGGAGAACGGAACATTTAACTGGTTTACTTCACATCTGTGGTGGCTAGCAGTATCAGTGCACCTCGAAGAGGGACAAAGAACCCAAGAGCAGATACTAGGAAGTTCTTGAGTCAAACTCATATCCTGGTTTCCAGGCACTTGGCTAACCAAGTACTTACAAACTGGTCGTCTGACCCCCTCCCAACCCCCAGTGACACTCTGTGCCAGTCCTGTGTCATATATGTCGAATGAGCGTTGGTCCCTCCTCTTAAGTATCAGTGAGAGAGAAAGATGGAATAAACAGGAATGTTAAAAGGCAGCACACAATGAGGTGCAGTGGAATCAGAGGAAGGGTAGACAGGACAGACTCACAGGTCAGCTCCCAGAACATTACTTTCTAGGTCAGGGATGCATACCTTTCCCCAGACACAATGCTATGAGTTAACCCTTCCCACTCCAGTCAATGTGGCTACAGGCTCACATGCTAGCTAACCAGGTGACAGGGAACACCCTTTATCCCCTCCACACAGGTGCTACAATGTCAAAATAGATAAAGTTCATTCTCAGAACATTCTAGTCCAAAGAGTTTGGGAGTTGGTGGGGGAGGGGGGCCCTAACCAAGAAGACCATGAGACAATATCAGATAGTTAAAACATGTTCTGAAGAAATGCTGGACTGAAAGTGCCCTGGCAGAGAACTGTTCATAGACCTGCCCCCTGCCCCCTGCCCCTGCCTCTGCTCCCTGCCCCCTGCCCTCTGCCCTCTGCCCTCTTTAGATTCCCAACAGAAACGAGTCAAGATGGCGGCAAGCGCCAATTTACTAAGCATTCTACTCCATTCGGGTGGTCATTCACCAGGGAATCATTGCACCCAAGAGAATTATTTGATAGTAAATTGATGGCTTTTCAGATCATGTGTTTGGTCCTGATGTTGTTAGAGAAGACGGACATCAGATGTGCATTTCCATCTCTGCCAACCCACCTGAACAATTAGAGTCATCACGCTCATCCACCCACCCGTCAGTGACCATTTCAAAGACATTGATGGAGCAGGACCATCAAGTCATGCGATGCATTTCCTGTGTACTTGTGGAAACGTGTCTCCTTGGTAGCCAAAGGTGACACAGTATGGGATTTCTTTGATTTTTCCCCCCTCACCTAGCTCTGAGATCTTTAGTGTTTATACAATAAATCCAAGGTCATGACAAAGGAAAGGTCATGCATGCTGCCAAAATAGCATGTAGCCCCCCAACTTTATTCCAATTAACTATGAGATGTGAGGGGACACCCGCTGTGCACCTCACTTCCTGCCTCCCTAGCCGTTAAGTGGAAGGCCTGGTGAAGTTTCTTTCCCATCACGGACTTTGGAAATTGACCATGTTGTGTCCATTCCCTGTTGTTCTCCGATCAAGATGCAGGCAAGGTCGGCTGACTTTCAAGGGAACTATTTAAGGAAGTAGCTGACAGCAAAGGTATGAAGGGCCAGATTTGAAGAACCAGAAAGCTGGTGGCCTGCTGGGTGTATTGGCATATGTCTTTGAGCCCAGCACTGGGGAGGCGGAGACAGCAGAGAGTTGGTAAGCATAAGACCAGTTTGGACAAAGGAAGGTAATCTTGTATTGAACCCAAAGCAACACTGATCATTTCCCAACCCTGTGTAGAAGAGGGGGTGATACACGGTGAAAAAGGGGCTCTGTTCCAGACACTAAGATGTTTCATCAGTTGATTGACAAGTCTGTAACCATATAGTGGTAGGTAAGAAGAGAGAGAAACACTATGCCATAGCGTATAAAGGCAGTCAGTCAAATGTCACACTAAAGCCTAGGTGCAAGTCTACATCAAAGTCTGACATACAAGGCTTTATGTCCTATAACCATGTTAGAACTGGGTATGTACATCAGGCGGTAGCCTGCTCGCCAAACATGCATAAGGTCCTGGGTTTGATCCCCTGCACCCAATAAGTTAAATGTTGGTATATCCCTGGCACCCCAACACTCAGAAGGTGGGGGCTAGAAAATCAGGAGTTCAAAGCCATCCCTAACTACAAAACACATTTCAAGGCATCCTGTAAAGGTCTTCTCTCAACAAACAAACTCATCTTTCTGTTTTCTTAGCTATGACAATCACGGCCATGGTTAGCACCATTGGCAGAGTTTAGAGCTTTGTCTTTCTAAGTGGAAACTTGTGACTTTCCTACCTTCCCAGCATGCTTCAGTAGCGGGGAAGCAAACCTTGTACAGAAAGCACTGGCAGATGCTGACATAGATGTATACTTTGGTCCCTAGCACACTTAGGGTGTCCAAGGCTGCTGTGCATCCCATGAACTGGAAAATCTCAGTAGGCTTTCTATCCCATGTTACTACAGAAGGCACGCTGTTAACCAGGGCAATTAAGATTCACGTGATGGGACTGGGCACGGCCCAGTGGTTAAGAATTCTTGCCGCTCTTGCAGAGGGCCAGAGTTCAGTTCCCAGCACCCACATGGAGGCTCACAACGACCTGTAACACCTGATCCAGGTGGATCTGAGATTCTCTTTTGGACTCTGTGGGCACGCACACACACACACACACACACACACACCACAAATTAAAAAAACAATAAAAATAAATCTCTAAGGTTCATATGACACTCTCTACAACTTTATAGTTTCTTTCTTGCCTTTCCATGACAACATGTTCCGAAGTCATGAAGAAAATTATTAGAGACTTTTTATTGAGGCAGGATTTCATGTAGCCCAAGGCACTTGCTATGTAACTGTGGACAACTTTGAATTTCTGGTCCTCCTGGGCGTCACCTCCTAAGTACTGGGATTTGCAGGCATGTACCACCATGCTTGGCGTATGAAAGATAAAATTTGAGATGGACTGTTCTCTTTGCTAATTTCTCTTTGAGGAGGTCGAATTAAAGGAACCACTTCTTTTCAACTACGGGAGGCTCTTGTTTGGTTGAGGCAGATTTTTGTAGTATTTAATATTTGACTCTTTTAAGAAGGTCAGCACACACATTTCCTAAGGGTCAGGCAGGCCTCGTCTCTGCTAGCTAGGTGGACTTGGAGCCCTGCTTGACTCTACTGTTGATGCCAATGCAGTCAGAGGTAATAGAGTGGAAGGTTTGGGTCTGACCCGATCAAATCACAAATGTGTCACATGTCGCTAGTATTACTTTGTGATTGCTTTTTAACCATTGTTAAATACAAGTTCCATTCTTCATGTTCAGATTGTATTTGGAAGCAAGGCTGGAGTTGACTCAGAGCCAGTGACTTGCTGAGTTCTCAGACTCCACGCAAATACTGACAAACTGTAAGGTTTCTGAGAAATAGAGAGGGACATTGAGGTACAACCTGAAGCATTTGGCATTTGTACATACATCAACATATATCTCTGTCATGTATACACAAGGTGCACGTACACATGTGAGTATACACACATATGGATAGACAGGCTTGACACACGGAATCTATCCTGTGGGTTTGAGTGGAAGCCATGTACATAGATGAAATCATTATAATTTCTTTACTGAAAGGGTTTGTATTAGATACATCCTCTGCTTAAGCAGAATAATTCATGTGTGCGTTAAAGACACCCAAATTTAACAAATGTCCAGGGCACTTGAACTAATATGATATTCTATACATGCCCTACTATGTTATTGAATTACTTTGGAGAGCAAGGCAATAAATATTCAGAAAAGTCTTTCCAGTGTGATAATGTATTAAACCTAATAGGAAATTAAGGGGGAAAAATCTCTTTTAAAAATCTTAATTATGCTCCTTTATTTTATTAAAAGGACTAAAGTTGGAGGCATGCCCACACTTCCCCAGCAGGGTAAGCTTCAAGCAAATATCTTGTAACTAAAGACAAACTCTGGAAAGACAAACTTGGGCTTATATTCTAAGTCGAATTCCATCCAAACCACTCCAGTGCCAGTGCATTACCCTTGGAGAAATGTAGACAGGCCTGCTATCTTGGACCCACCCACTGCCCCTTTTCCACATGCACTAGACTGCACTCAAGAAACTGAAGGGCCAGATGGTTTGGTGGATTAGCTACGAGGAGAGACCGGAGTTTCATCTCAAGGTTGATTTTTCAACTCTGAGGCAGATTGGCAGAGACACAGGAGCAAGGCCATCTGAGAGCCCTTGGGAGTCTTGGTCCAGTTCCTAACGAGCAGGTGTTGTCACAGAAAAGGCTGCCTGCATCGTGGAGTTGCAGGCAGGAGCTCCTGCAGGGTGTAGGTGTGCTTGACATGCCTCAGCTCAGTTCAGCTCTGTACAGCTGTCATGTTACATGTGCTGTTCTGTGGCAAAGAAAATCAAACCTGGCCATGCAAGTTTAAAATGGGGGGGGTAACTCTCATAGGTGACAATTTTATTATATGCCCTTCCACCTTAACCATAACTCATATGCTCTTCCACCTTAAAAATGATCTGCAGAGGGTTCCAAATCCACACCCCATCTGATATGTATTGGGTCCCAAATGCATCAGTACCCAACTGTAGATGACAGGCTTCTATTACACTGGACATTTTGCTGACCATTTACTGCACAGAAAGTAGTTGGGTCAATCAAGCCAGCAAGAATAAACTACATATGCTACAATCTATGGTTCAGTTTGCTTTGGTTGGATGATACTACTGTCTAATAGGGTTTGGGTCAAAGTCTATAGTCTACTAACAAGAGAAATGGGACCTACAGAAGAATCACTTCAGGACAGACTTCAATGTGTGAGACTCGGTGTATGTGTCTATTAGACTAGGTTGATTAGCAGTTGGAATCACATCCAAGGCTACATCAATTTGTAAGGATAATTTTTAGCCAATTAAAATTTTTTAAGACTTCAGACCCTGTGGCTATTCAGTTGTCAGATAAAATAAAAATGTAGATTAGGCTATTTACCAAAGCCTTTGTATAAGTCTCTCTGACAATGATCATGGCTTTTGAAAGATTTATTTTTTTATGTTTAATTTTGTGTGCATATGCATGTGTGTGTACCTGAGGGTGTGGTGCTGGGAGAAGCCAAAAGAGGGCACTAGATCCCCTTAGAGTTAGAGTTAGAGTTACAAGTGGTTTTTGAGCTACCAGACACGGTACTAGGAACAAAACTCAGGTATGTTGGAAGATGGTATGTGCTCTTATCTGCTGAGCTATCTCTCCAGCCCCATGACAATGGCTTTTTAAAACATAAAAACATTACATTTATCAGGAAGTGGCTGTGTTGATCTTCTCAAGTATTTGTGAATATTAACCACAAATATGAAGGCTCTCCAGGAAGAACTGAGTTTCCCTAAACAGGCCATGAAATCAGTACCTTTAAAAATAAAACCATACCGTCACCACTTAGAAACAGCCACCATTAACCGTGTGTGGGTTCTTTCTAGCCTTGTTTTGAGACTTGTTTACATTAAAATGCAATTAATGTAATATAATTAATTTGCCAAAATATAATCATACCAGTAGTTCTACAATATTCTTTTAGGGAGCATTTGCTTTTCTACTTACTATTATGTTTGTTTATGTGTATGTGTGTGTCTGATAAGAGTATGTACACATGGGTGCAATACCTGTGGAGGCCAGAAGAGGGTGTCAGGTCCCTTGATGGATATACAGGCTATTGTGAACTACCGGACTTGGGTGCTGAGATCTTGAACTTGGAACCTCTGAAAGAACAGCCAGTGTTTTTTATCTGCTATTTCATCTCTCCATCCCCTCTTCTATAGGATTTAAGTGGTTATAGACTATTCCAGACGAATGGGCAGTAAGTTCTAACCAGTTTCCTAGGATGTGTTCATATTGCCTCCAAGTTTTTCTCAAAAGGCACAGTGCTACAAGCAATCCCACATCACCTAATGAGTTCACATATCTGTAAGTAATGAGACGTTTCTAGAAGTCAGATTCTGAAAAGGAAAGCCAACTGACAGCGAGACTTGGGCATCTATGCAGGGATGGGTGGAATTTGACTGTATCTCTCTTGTTTGGTTTCCAATTCCATTCATTTACTTTATGAGTATCTATGTAGTTTCTGGAACATGGAGGCCTGAGCCTGGAGTCTTGCTTGCACTACAACAGATCTCTCCCAAACACTCACACCCAAGTTTGCATTGTGGTCACGAGCTGTCTTTTCTGTGTAGAGAAATGGCTCTGTCGGAAGGCAGAACCAGCATCTAGTGGGATCGGGGCTGAGGTTAATGGCTCACTCTCCATTTTGTCTACAGTTTGTCAACAGCTCAAAATCAGCTAGAGATCTGTCCCGTCAATGAGGGCACTTGTGGCTCTTGCAGAAGACTTGGGTTCAGGTCTCAGAATCAACATGGTGGTTCACGACTATCTTTAATTTCATTTCTTGAGGACCCAACATCCTCTCGTGGCCTCCAAATGCACTGAACACATGTATACATACATGCCTGCAAGCAAAACAGCTACACAGATAAAATAAATCTTTAAAAAAAAATCCTAAAGTCCTAAACTCTAAATTTTGAGTTGTTTTAAATTTTAAATTTTAATATTGTTTTGATGTTTTGATGTTTTTGATGTTTTGTTAGCATTTCATGTCTATGGCTATAGTGTTCATTCTGGATTATTTGAGCATCCTGGACCACAAACAGATCAAAAGATCCCGTGGAATGTGACTAGTGGGATTGCATGGATATTTAGAACATGGAATGATTTAGGAAACAAAAATATTATCAATTCCAGCTTCCTCACAAATTAGGGGTTAACTGTCACTTTTGCCCTGATACCAAAGAGTGTCAATACTCTGTAAGTTCCAGGACCCACATGGTGGAGAGATTGAAAACTGAATCCCACAAGTCGGCCTCTGACCTCCCCATGTCCACCGTGGGCAGGTGTAGTGGTGAGCAAGGGTGTGCACACACATACTAAATAAACAAACAGACGGAATGAGAATTGTCAGATCAGAATTTAAAGTTTCTGCTTTCCAAAAGCTTCAGTTACTTTCCAAAGGGCGTATGGAACTCAACTCCACGGAAAACTAGCAATCTAAGGACGTGGGTAAGAGATCTCAGCAAACATTCGATGGGCGGGATTTGCAACAGTCATAGAAGCAGAGGCTACCTTGACAGAGGTGAGGGAGTGGGAGGGATAAAGGCGACACAGTGCACTAGCTGTTTTCCTCCGTGCCCCCGACAGGGTCATGCTCCACTACAGCGACATGGGAAAGAAAGATGGATTTGGGATCCTGGTTCAAGCAGACAAAGCCCATCTTGGAGGGACAGCATAGGGCAAGAGGCACTGAGTGGCTGATCCGTCTGTGCTTACAGGAAGGAAGCAATGGCAGGAAGGCGTTGTTTGTTGTTCATCCCGATTTCTCTTTTCCTCATTTTATTTTCGTCCATATTCACAGCCTGTGGAATGGAGTCACCTGCACTCAGGGTGGGTCTTTCCTTCTCATTAAACCTCCCCAGAAACTCCCACAGAGACCTACTCAGAGTCTGCTCTTCCAAAGAAGACACATATCCCTGGCCATCAGAGGGATAGCTTTATTGTTTTACTTACTCTTTTTTTTAATTTAATTTTTAAGATCAACTGTACACAGGTCTTACAAGATCAGCGGTGAATACGGGGCATAATTCAGAACTGTATATTTATTTTTGCTAAGAGTCGGGCCTGGGGCTGCAGCTCAGGAGAAGACTTGCTGTGGATGCCAAGGCTCTGCATCCAGTCCTTAGCACCTCAGAAGAAAGGGAAGAAGAAATAGAGATAGGAAGAAAGGGAGATTTTAAAAGACACATACAGAGGCTAGCAGGAGAGCTTAGTCAGTAAACTGCTTAACACAGAAGCTTGAGGACCTGAGTTCAGTTCCCCAGCACTCCTGTAAAATGCCAGGCACAGCAACGGAGCACGCTGCAATTTCAGTCTTGGAGAGACAGAGATAGCAGGAGCCTGGGGGTTCAGTGGCTACCAATCTTGCTGAACTAGTGATCTCTAGGTTCAGTAAGAGACTCCCACATCCAAAACTAAGTTTCAGAGTATAGTGGCTATTTTTGGTTGTCAACTTGACTATTCCTGAAATGAACTACAATCTAGAATTGGAAGGTTCAACTGTGATCCTAATCTGGAGGCTGGAAGATATAAGTTTATGACCTGGATTTTGGCATGGAGATCTCGAGGCATAGTGCCTATGAATTCCAGAAGATTAAGATGGTGAGATCTCTGAGTTCAAGGTCATCTGGGACAAATCAAGTCCCAGGCGTGGTAGCACTCACCTTTAATCTGGACCACACCTTCCGTTGGAGACCTATTATAAGGACATTAGAAAAAGGAAGATGTGTTCTCTCTTCTTCGTCTGCTTGCCTTGTGGGACTGAGCAACTGCTAGATCCTTGGACTTCCATTCACAGCTGCTGCTGACCATTGTTGGGAGTTGGACTACAGACTATAAGTCATCAACAAATTCCCTTACCCATACGTTCTGTGATTCTAGAGAACTCTGACTAATACACAGAGTGATAAGTGAAGACACTTGACACTAACTTCTGGCCGCTACATGCCTGTGCACATTTGTGCACACACTCGGGAACATGTGTCCACATATATATAAGGCACACAAACACAAAATGAACAAACATGAATGAAGAGAACACGTTAAGAGAGACTAAATCTGAACATGATCACAGTAAGTATTAAACATCTGTAGTTGGGGGTGTGATAAGTAGCTTTACTCAATCAGTTGATACATTGCATCAAAATGGTACTAATTTATATCCTACAGATAACTGTAATTAATAAGACATGAAATAAATAAATAGGGCACAGGCCTCAACTGTGGGAGAATATTTCAGAAGCTCTACCAAACAAATGATCAATGTCTATAAAATGCAAATGAGTCTGATAAGCAGTTTACAGGATAAGGAGTTCTGTAGGTACATTTCAGGTCCTAGGAGGGAGGCATAGAGGTGGCATTTCCCCATGTCCCTGAGAGTGACATCCCAGCACTTCAGAGGCAAAGTCACCGTCTTAGATACTCAGTCTGTTGATGTATGTAACTTTGCTCCTCATTAGTAGTGATAAGAGAAGTGCAAACGATGAATTGGATGAAATACCACCATCTACCAGAAAGACTAAGTTAAGACCAAAGGACAGAGGAATGGAGAGATAGCTCAGGGTTAAGATTTCCCCGTGTGCTTCCAGAGGAGCTGGTTTTGGTTCTTTAAACCTAGGCTGGGTGGTTCACAACTACCTGTAACCCTACTAGCTCTACAGAATTTGATGCCTTTGGCCTCTGAGGGTACCTGGACTCAAGCCCATAGACCTGTACACGGACACATAATTAAAAATAAAATCTTAAAGACTGAAAATACCAAATTCTGGCAAGGATGTGAAAGCCACAACCTAACACATTGTTACTGAAGAGTATACAATGGCTTTGGGAAAAGTTCAGGGATTTCTTACTTAAAAAAAAAAAAAAAGTTAGCCCTTCCCTTGTAACTGAGCAACCCCATCCTTAGATGCTGTCAGAAGATGTAAGAAACTTATGCCCGAGAGAGTCTTGTAGAAGAGTGTTCATGCTAGTTTTATATAACAACAAATCTCAAGATGTCTGTTAATAGATGAACAGAATAAACCAAAGGGGTTTGTATGCAATTACTCTCATTCACTTAACAAAAGGAGGACAATAAGGGGTTCAACATGTGATTTGGGAGGCCTGAGGACCACCTAGGTGTCACCCTCAAGAATACTGCCTGATTCCTTTGAGATGGGGTCTCTCGTTGGCTCAGAGCTCACCAATTAGGCTACACTGGCTGGCTAGCAAGAATCTCTGTTTCCTCTTTTCCAGCACTAGGACTACAAACACACGCAGTACTCTACCTGGGTCCTGATGATCAACATCAGGGTATCACACTTGGAAGTCAAATGCTTGACCAGCTTTTCATCTTCCTGCTCCAAATAGTACATTTAAATCCCATTCATTCTACTCTATGTAAATTTTATGAAGAAGGAGGAGCAGGATGAGGAGGAGAAGAAGAAGGAGGAGAAGAAGAGGAGGAGGAGGAAGAGGTGGAGGAGGAGGAGGGGAAAGAGGAAGAGAAGAAGAAGAAGAAGGAGGAGGAGGAGGAGAAGAAGGGAGAGAAGGAGGAAGAGGAGGAGGAGGAAGAGGTGGAGGAGGAGGGGAAAGAGGAAGAGAAGAAAAAGAAGAAGGAGGAGGAGGAGGAGAAGAAGGGAGAGAAGGAGGAAGAGGAGGAGATAAATGTATCATACAGTCAGGCTTATCTGCAGATTCTGTCTTCTAGGACCCAGTGGATATCAGGTGAAAAATGCTTGCAGAAAACAACTGTACCAGAACTGAAAATATATTCTGTTTTGGGCTGCCTGTCTCTAAGACGTTAGAGTGGGTGTTGGGGATCGAACTCAGGTCTTCATGTTTGTGTGTGCATCCCCCCCCCCCCGCCCAGCCTCTAAGTATCTACAGGTAGACTTGCACGAACAATCTCCAGCTCCAGTTTACAAAGCAAAAGACATTCCCCAATCTTCCTGAATGGCTTCAAAAGAAACCCCACAACAAGCAAAAGACATCTTTAGTGAGCAGCTATTAGGCGGCAGGCACTAGGCTAGGTAATTCACACATCTGCTCACTTGCTCATTAATATGGAATACCTGCTAAGCGCTGGGATTTACATAAATTATCTATTGAATGTGTGCCCAAATCCCGTAAGGTGGGTATTAGAAATCCTGTCTTATGGTGTGTGAATTGAGACTCAGTCACGATTAAATGCCTGAAAAGGTCATATTGCTGAAAAGCGGCACACCAGATCTAGCAAATTACTCTGAAGACTGAAAAACAAAACAAAACAAAATAAAAAACAACAACAATAAAAAAAACAACGTGGGGTTTGTGTATGTCACCTTTTAAAAGCATTTCTGCATCGCTTTGCTTTTATAGATACCCATGCCCTGTCTCTGTCACCTGGTTATTGCTGGTGAAGGAAAGAACTGGGAGCTGCTCTTCCCCAGCCTGTCCCTAGCCTGTCACCCTCTTGCTGCATTGCAGAGGGAGGGAAACCGATGGCTTTTGATTTTGATTATTCCTGCCCCTACCCCCACAGCCATCTGCTCAGGCAACTTATATCCTAGCACACCCAGCCACACAATGTTTCCCATTTTATCCCTGGATTCTCTGGAATAAATCTGTAGGAGGCAATAAAATCAGGCACTCCCTGTCCTTGGAAACAACCTCTCTGCTGCGGACTTGGGAACCACGCATTATTAGTTCTGCTCGGGCGATGATAACTTCTGTCCCTGTGACCGGTGTGATTTGAGTTAACAAGAGACCCAGAGATTAAAAAGAGAGAGACAACCAACCCCTCAGCACCATCAGGGAATAACAGGCAATGTGAAGAAGAAGGAACACACACTCCCAGTGCGTGTATCTTACACAGCATCCACTGGATCATGGGCGTGGAAGTATTCTGCAACATTGCCATCCCCGCTGCCTCCCCAACCCCCCACCTCACCCCCCACCAGGCTTCTGTATATCTCCCCCCTACTAACTCACATCCTCCCAGTAAAGACAAGCATCTGAGATGAGCTAATAACCCTGGTGCGTTAACTAATTAGCAAGAGTAAGGCATTCGGAAAACAAACAGGCATTGTCACTATGCTCTCTGATTATGGGGCTTGTATCTCGTGGGGCTGTCCTCAGCTGGGGCTGTCCTCAGCAGTCATCTGGATACATCCAGAGAGTGCCAGGAGAGGACCTTGCTGGGGAGCCCCTTGCCAAAGTGTATTGACATCACTACTCCCACAGAAGGAGGATCTTGGTCTTTATTTGCTTAAAACACAAGTCTTCCTCCCCCCCCCAAGCCCTATCTATGACATCCTTTTGCACAGGGAGAGTTTGGTCAGTGAAACTTACCTCCTGGCCCAAACATTAACCTTTCCAGATTGAGAGAGGGAGATAAGAAATAACAGCTTTATTAGAATATTGCTCAACGCTGGTTGCTAGTGGTTCTACTCTGACAAGAAGATATGTGGAAGAGACTCCTGTCTTATTCCACGGTGGAGAGTATCAACGGGCTTGCATGCTGGTTTTTATGGTAAGGCTAAGATCCTTTCTGGTAAATAAAATGGCAATTATTTATTATCATTATTATTATTATTATTATTATTATTATTATTATTATTATTATTTTATCTGTGAAGAAACTGAAGCGGGAAGACTGGGAGTTTGACTCAGCTGGGAAACACTTACATAGTATTTACAAGGCTACATAAACCAGTTCAGGGTCATCTTGTGGCTCTAGATCAAGATAGACACCAGCCTGGGACACGTGAGACCCTGTGGCAACACAAAAACAAACAAACAAACAAATACACCAACACAACAAAATTAAAACACAACAACAACAACAGAAGTTCAGAAAGCAGCTGCACAGAGGACCCAGCAGGAGAGCTTGTTGAGGACCCCACAAAGGATCCCGCCAAGGACCCCATCTGTACAGGGGTGAGTCCTCATTGGCTTCCTTCCCAGAAGCAGCCCGCTTTCCCATGGACCATGAAAAGCCCGTCTCCATCTTGAGCCTTCCCCCCAGCCCCCCCCCCCAACTCAATGCTCAACAAGCTGAAGCCACCTCATCCACACCCACAGCGTCAATTATCTCCCACTTGGGATGACTCACAGCCTGGACCCTCCTTGGAGCTCCTGACCCAGAAATTCAACTGCCTGTTCGATGTCTCCTTTTGGATAGATCAAACTCAGTATCCAAAAATATACATAAGATGTACCTCCTACTCGTCTACCACGGCCCCGCACTCTAGGGAAGCATATTCTCCCATCTACCTTTCACTGTGAGCCCTGTGACGCGACCCCAGGGTCCTTTGGTGTCACCCAGAACAGTCACCTGTCCACGCATGTTCTAGCCATTCTGGTCTTGTGCCCCTCCCCCTCCTGCCTCTGCATCCACAATAAAGCCACCACCACCTTCTGGAACCTATTCAGCTATTGTATTTTCGATAACTTGACTGGTAACTTAGTAATTCTTTATGCTGTGGATGCTACGATGTTATACACCACGTTTAAAAGCACAAGACAGGGTTGAAGTTTCTCAGGGTTCACAGCCCTCTCTTCAGCCCCCGGCACCCTTATAGGATTTCAGGTCCCAGGTAGAAAAGACATCATATTTGGTTTTGTTCTCAACATGTTTAGGTTTGATCTCAACATTCCATAGAACTTAGATTGTTTGACACTTTAAAAAAAAGATTCTTTTTCTTTTTTTTTTTTTGAAACAGGGATTCTCTGTATAGCCCTGACTACTTTGGAACTCACTCTCCAGAGCAGGCTGGCCTGAAACTCAGAGATCTACCTTCCTCTGCCTCCCAAATGCCGGGATTAAAGGTGTATACCACCACCACCCTGCTAACAAGTGATTCTTACTAAACATAAGATGGCAACCTCCATAGAGACAATGAAACTGGCGTTTCTTTCTTTTTTTTTTTTTTTAATTAACGTGCTGAAAATATGAGTCTTCCTTTAGGGGTCTAACCACACAACATCGTTTTGCAATGCTTGAGAACATGTCAGTGAAACTTGCCTCCTAACCCAAACGTGAACTTTGCTGGTTTGAGTCAGATGGATAGGAAATGGCTGCTTTATTAGAATTTTTCTCATCATCGGCTATCAGTATCTCACGACAGCGCTATCAGGAAAGAAGGGGGGTGGGGGACAAGACATTAGCAAGCAGAAGACGTGGTATTCTCCATACATGATCCCCAGGCCCACTGAGCACGCAACCTCCATGGCATTTCTCAATGTCCTTGTGTGGGGGTGATGCCAGGCAGCTGAGGATGGAAAGGCAGGTAAGTGGGTATGATAGGTGATATTCCTGGGGTTGGCCCTCAAGTTCTCCTCCTTCCTCTCTTTCCTCCCATTGACTAGCTACCAAAGTCCAAGTAAGGTGCTCGAGGCATCCCAAAGTAAAAGTCACTAAATATGTGTATGTATGTATGTATGTATGTATATATGTATGTATGTATGTATATGTATGTGTATGTAATGCCCAGCTCTTAGTAGTATACTCCACCCACCAAAAATGTGTGTGAGGATATATATATATATATAAAGTAGCTCCATCCACACAATGTGTGAAAGTGTATAGGTCTGTCTTTCTCTATATGTGTAAATCTGTATGTATTTATATAAGTATGTATGTATGTATGTATATATGTATGTATGTATGTACATATGTAAAGATGTTGGAACTTGCTCCTTGGAACTTGCTTCATCCACTAAGTGCGTGTCTGTGTGCACCTGCTTTATATTGTCACCGAACCCACATCCCTTCCTTGGATCACTGAACACACTGTCAGAGCTGGTCGTCCACATACACAAACCTCCCCTGCCGAGACACACCAGACTCTGATGCGGAACTAGTTATAAACTACTTGCGGTGATATTTGTCTTTTACAATTAGATTATACTCATACAATTGGAACAAGAAAGGATACATCACTGATGGTCCTCTATGACTATTTTATATGGAGCATTTCCTTTTTCTCAGTGGGGAAAGGGAAAGGAAAGTTATCCTAGCTAAGCTTAGACTCGGAACTAATATATGTTCTCATCTAAACCTGTAAAGGGCATGTGGTTGTCATGCTCTCTCATCTAAGCTAAGGACAATCACCCCCCAAAATAAACCACAGAATTTCCAACAGTTCAGTTCCAGGGAGAAGGCACTGGGGCAAAGGCCATCTGCTTCCCAGCCCTGCACCTAGTCCCCTCTTAGCAACCCTGAAGACATAACCAGCACATATAAACTACAGTGTACCACAGTACACTAGAGAAAAGTCGGAATCTTGAATGAGCCAGCCCAGATCTGAGATCCAGTGAAGTCACTTGGTATGGAGGGGGAAGATGGATGGTTTCACCTTTGACCTCAGCTGGCTGTGCCTTAGTTTTTCCAAAGTATGGAGATGAGGGAAGTGAGACAACCACTATCAACAAATGATCTTTCAGAGATAAAATGATCATTTGGAAGGTGCTCAAACTAGTTTTCACTACTGATCTAATAGTGATAGTATGATTGCCCTGGCAAGATATGCCCACAGGTGTGGTAGCGGTGTGATGTTACTGGGGTAACCAACTGCCTTCTGATTGGTACCAGTGTGAATGTTACTGACTTCTGATTGGATTTCAGGATTGCTCCACAGAAAGAAACTTATGTCTGGTGCTTCAATCTACCCAAGAACGTGTGGTCAAGGTGATCAGGAGCCCTAGAGGAGAACATACTGTTTTTATTTTCCTAAATGGACATGACATCAAGATATCTTCTAAACACATACCATTATACCCAGAGTATAATCAGCAGAGTTCTCAGTCCTCACCAGAGAAGGGGTTTTGAATAGTTAACAGAGGTCAATATGGAGACTCACAACTGGTCTATGTGCAGAGAATAATTATCAGTGAAGTACTCAGCCCTAAGTGGGACATTTATATCACAGACCCCTCCCCTCCTCTCCCCACTCAAGGCTCAGGGAACATCGTGGAAGAGGCAGAAAAACTAAGAGAGAGAGGTCAGCAAGGCCCGGGGGAAGCACTCATGAACTTACAGCAATTGTGCCTGCTTGCACAAGACCTGGGCAAGATCAAGCCACACGATAGTCTGTCATGGATGGGGAAGGGACACACAAGCTCCCACTTTTAGCTGAGGAGCTTGTGACAGTTGATGGCTGATAAAGGAGGAAGAATCAGCTTTCTTCATAGGTGTGGTCTTAGTAGGTTGATCATATGCCAGAGAATAGCCCACACCCATGCATGTACATATGGGCAGTATAAATTAAACTCAGTAGATTATTTTAAAAAAAACACACACACACACACACATGAAGCTAAAAGGGAGACATGGGAAACGGGATCCAGGAGGAGCTGAGGAGTGGAGTAGGGGTAAACACTATGAAACTAGATTGTATACCTGTATTAAATTCTCAGGAAATTAACATAAGCATTATATTTTAAAATAAATAAGGCCCTTGGAACTCTATCTTATGGCACAAGTCCAGGTTCTCACTAGTTTCTCCTCACTGCTCCCCGAAGCCACACCTAGCCTACCTCCATTTCTTTGTGACTCCCAACAACATGTAGAACTGCTCCCTACCAGGGACTGTACAGTCACCACATATAGCGAGGACCTAGGCTACCAGGGCTCACTTTCCCCTTCTCCATCTTGTTCTCTCTAGGATATTCCTATTCAAGCCACAGTTGGCTGCCTTAGTACCTCCTCCCAGTTTGTCTCCATTTGTATAGGACCTGCTGTCATCCTAGATCACACCTAGGGTACTAATACATTTGCTTCTGCCTTACTTTGTGGAACTGGACCCTAAGTCCTATTTAAGAGACTGTCATATCAGGTCCTTTCCCCTGTTAGCCTGTTGTAGTAGTGGTTATTCCAGGTTGTCAACTTGACTATGTCTGGAATGAACTACAATTCAGAATTGGAAGGCACACCTGTGATCCTAATCTGGAAGCTGGAAGATACAAGTTTCTGACCTGGATCTCTGCATGGAGATCTTGAGGCATAGTGGCTATGAATCCCAGAAGATTAAGACAGGGCAATCTCTTGAGTTCAAGGTCATCTGGGACAAATCAAGTCCCAGATCCAGGCATAGTGGTACACACCTTTAATCTGGACCACACCTTCTGCTGGAGACCTATATAAAGACATTGGAAGAAGGAAGACTCACTCTCTTCTTCACCTGCTTGCATTGTGGGATTGAGCAACTGCTAGATCCTTGGACTTCCATTCACAACTACTGCTGACCATTGTTGGGAGTTGAACTACAGACTGTAAGTCACCAACAAATTCTCCGACTATATAGAGACTACCCATAAGTTCTGTGACTTTAGAGAACCCTAACTAATACATCTGTCATCCACTCCATCTAGAGTTCCAAACAGAATTTCAGATTTGGGACCAATCAGAGTCTGAATCTTAAAACCCAGAGTAGCCCCAAGTCTAAAAACAAGCACCAGTCTTCTGGTTTACAACCAGAGGTAATAGAAACCAAAGAATAAAACACTCACCCAACAAAGGTGAGACCAGATGATCCCACCAAAAAACACCACAGATGTCATAACCCCAGAGGCTTAGATCCTAGTGCAAAAACACAAATGTGAACAAACAAAGCAATATGCCTCCTCTAGGAGGCAACAATGCCATTGTAATGTTCTCTACAAAAAGTAGTTTAGCTGAAGCACAAGACAAGGACTTTGAAAGAGCAATTATGAATATGTTCAAATGCCTTGAAAAGGATATGAATACATGTCTCAGTGAAACATGTGTTTGGAAAAACCACAAACAGTGGAAGGAGATAATGAAAACTATACAATATATGAAAGTAGAACATGACAAGGAAACAGAATTGTGAAAGAGAAGCCAAAATGAAATAAAACCAAAAAATAAAAAATTCAGCAAGTAAAGCAAAGAGCTCAGAGGCAAGCCTCATCTAACAGATTGAAGAAAAAGTGGAAGAGAGAATTTCAGGTCTTGAAGACAAGGTAGAAGAAGTGAATAACTCAGTCAAAGAAAATGTTAAGTCTAAAAAAAAAAATCCAGGCACAAAAATATCTAGGAAGTCTAGGATACTATGAAAAGACCAAACCTGTGAAAAATAGATATAGTGGAAGGAGAAAAAATCCAGGGCAGAGGCACAGAAAATATTTTTAACAAAAATCATAGAAGAAAAATTCCCACACCTAAGAAAAAGGTGCCTATCAATGTGTAAGAAGTATATAGAACACAAAACAGACAGGGCAAGAAAGAAAATTCTTCAAGACACATAACTAAAACACTAACTGTGTGGAAGAAAGAAAAAATATTAAAAGCTACAAGGGAAAAATATCAAGTAACATACAAAGAGAGGGCCATTAGAATAGTATCTGACTTCTCAATGGAAATATCCAGAAGAGCCAGGACAGATTTCCATAGGTTCTGAGATATTACAGATGCCAGCTCAGACTATTATACCCAGCAAAACAGGCCCAAACTACTATATCCAGTAAAACTATCACACAATCAAAGGAGAAAAAAAAAGTACAATAAAAACAAATTTAAACAACTTCTGCCCACAATTCCAGCTCTATAAAAGACACCCAAGAACATGCACAAGACCTGCACAAACTGAAGACAGATAAAATTCTATCACATAGAAGCAAAAGTAGAAACAAAATTCCACCCCTAACATAGAAACTATTTGCAATTTATACCTACTGGAAGAGGGGAAATCAATTTTATCCAACAGAGTGACACTGGGTATTCTAACCATACTCTAGGTCAGCACCTGTGCACAAGAGTAGCTGGCCAAAATAAAATAGACCCACGGTTTTGTTTGTTTGTGTTTGTGTGTGCTTTCTTTATGATTTGAGATTTTGTCTTTTTAGTTTTGTTTTCTTTCATTCCTTCCAGAGAGAGAGAGAGAGAGAGAGAGAGAGAGAGAGAGAGAGAGACTAGAGAATCAAGTTAGATGAGTAGGGAGGATTATAGGATATGATCAAAATATATTGTATAAAATATTTTTTAAGTATAAACAGTATGAAAACAAACAAGAACTAAGATACAAGGCAATTACCTATAGTAGTCCTACAAGTTCTTTTAAAGAAAAATTTTTTAGTAAGTTTATGAGTACCATAGCAGGGAAAAAAAATAAATGATGTGCCCTGAGAGTGTTTGGTAGAAGGTGTGTGCGGATGGAGATTGCTGCCACTTACTGGGTACTGTAAGGCAGTATCTAGAGAGACATTTGCAGTCAGCAGGTAGGCAAAGGATGCTAAGAGGGTTATTCTGGGGATGCCCTGACTGTACACTCATTTCCCAGACTAAATTTTATACTCTGCATTTGCTTTCAGAGTACCTATATTTTAGTAGTTTAATTTAGTTCTCCCCACATAAATTTATGGTAAAATTATCTCCCTGTAGGTAATATGTTTATGAACACTTAGAAGCCAGGTGGTAATTCTATTTTGGCAGGGTATAAAAACCATGAAGTGGTGGAGCCTCACTTGAAGAAGTAGGCAGGCCTTCAGGTTTTTAAAAAATCATCATCATCATCATCATCGTGTGCACATGTGTGGTGCATGTGTACCAGTCTTTTGCCTACATGTACAATATATCCAGTGTCCATGGAGACCAGAAGAGGGTGTGGGGTCTCCTGGAATGAGAGTTGTAAACAGTTGTGAGCTTCAATACAGACAAAAAGAATTAAGCCTCAGTTTTCTAGAAAAAAAGCCAGTGCTCTTAACTACTTATCATCTTTCTGGCTCAAATGCCTTGAACTTTACAGTTTACCCTGCTTCCGGTCTCAGGCCAGTCTCCTCTTCTATTGAGATGTGAAGCCATAAGGAGTCAAGCCATATGTTTGTTTAACCATGTGTTCCCCACCATAATGGACTACAAGCCAAGATAGATCCTTTGTCACTTAAATTGCTTCTTTTTAGGTATTTGTTCACAGTAATAATGAAAGCAATTAATACAGTGGGCCTCTTGAAGGGACCTACTTCTTGTTGCCTGTTTGCCAGAACTGGTATATTATTGTCTAACTTGGTTCCCAGGCCATCATATCCTATGAATTAATAGGACTGGCTCCCTGGTTTTTAGATCTTCAGATCCTAAGGACCTACAGCATGGCTCCCTGAGGCTCTCAAGCTTTTGGGTTGGGTGGCTCTGTTAACAGCCCTGTATATTTAACATGCAGATACAGGTACTTAGCAGCCATAATTGAGGCAAATTCTGAACGTATTGTATTCTCTCTCTCTCTCAAACACATACACACACACACACACACACACACACACACAAACACACACACGTGCTGTTTCTCTAGAAAACCTGGTCAATGTACCATGCAACCTTTAAAGAAATCTCACTGTCAATCATCAGCTAGCTAGTGGGAAGCCTGAAGGAAGGCACCACCCAAGAACCAACACTGTGTACCTTTTCCACTGTGTTGTCCACACTGTCCACTGCATCCAGTTCATAGAAAAAGTGCAAAGTGTTTGAGGGATTGATTTTTCTCTCACTAGTGAGGACTGCCTATTTAGGATTGTCTTAGTTTGGGTTTTACGGCTGTGAACAGATACCATGACCAAGACAACTCTTATAAGGACAACATTTAATTGGGACTGGCTTAAAGGTTCAGAGGTTCAGTCCATTATCATCAAGGCAGGAGTATGGCAGTATCCAGGGACACATGGTGCAGGAAAAGTTGAGAGTTCTACATCTTCATCTGAAGACTACTAGGAGAATACTCGCTTCGAGGCACCTAGGATGAGGGTCTTAAGCCCATAACCACAGTGACATACCAACTCCAACAAGGCCTCACCTTCTAATAGTGCCACTCCCTGGGCTGAGCATATATAAACCATCACAAGGATCACGCTTACTTTCAGGTACATCTTCTGTTTCTCTCCAAAGTCACCTGAGAGCAGTTCCCATCCATACCTCCTTTATCTGTTTAGTCCTTCCCAGTGTGCTATGTCGTGCATAATCAAGACTTAATAAACAATTGAGAGAGTTAATGAATTGATGAAAGAATGGATTGCAGTCTAAATCTGCTCCTTAATAATCCTTCTCTCCAATTTGTAACATAGTAAAATCTGACTTTACAGAACTGAGCTATGAAGTACAAAGTAATTATCACCTTCCTAGGACACTAATCTTGAGCCCTTTCATTAGAGGGTATTGTTAACAAAATCGAGCAGTCTTTCCTCTCTCGGGTTTTATGATCTTGGATGAAGACTTCATTTCGGCTAATATGCTACGGGGGATAATGAGCTCATAAAAGAAGTCTGCTTCCTCTTCTGATATTCTGGTGCTTAGCTTGCTGTTGAAGAACTCATGAGGTGAAAGAGGAGGTGCACGAATCCAGTAGCACCTGGTTGGATGACGTCACTATTGTTAAATTATCTATGCCAAGCGCCTCAGCCTAAACTGCAGAGTAAGTGTCTGAAAGAATGATCAAATGTAGTGCATGCATTCCTCTTCAGACTCCCTGGATGGAAATCTCTATGCCTCATCTCTTGAACTCTAGAGCAGAATCATCTATGGTACAGATTCTATTACCCTTTGGGAAATTGTGGTGAGCCTGTCTATGAAATCATGTGATTCTGCCGATGTATAGAAGACCAGCATTTTACCACAGAAAAAAGGGATTTGCAAAGGGTCCATTTGTAAGGCTTCTGGGAATTCAATAAATATGCAACTACAAAGTGTGTTTTAGATTATTTAAGATTTTTTTTTAAAAAATGTGTGTATGTGTATGCATCCAAGTATGTATATGACACAGGAGTTCAGGTGTTTACAGAGACCAGAAGAGCTCATCGGCTTTGTTGGAGCTGGAGGTACAGGACATTGGGAGCCACACATGATGGAATCTAGGAACTGACATAAGACTTCTCCAAGACCAGTATGTGTTCTTTACCATTTAGCCATTGCTCCAGACATACAGGAGCTCCGGCTCCTAAAACTAAAGCATACAGCTCAGTGCTGTAAGCCCACAATGGAAACTGAACACAAAAGGAAAGGATGGCATTATGGGCCAAATGTCACTGTCTTGTCCTCAGTTCCTAAGATATCTGTAATTTGTAAGACATGTTTCCTATTGTAAGACATATTTCTGCTGCTCAGAAACACTGGCCCTTTCATTTAGGAACATTTACATTTACACACTAAAGCATGCTTACAGGAGAGCTGTTCTCCTCAATGAGTTAGTCCTGTCCTGACCACCGATCCACCTCTTGCTGAGGGCAGCATGGAAGGGAGACCTGTTTAGCCACTTGCTGCCTTCTGTGGACTCCAGGGAAACAGACTCCATAAGGTAATACAGACACACACAACCCATGAGTTCTGCTCAGAAACATTCATGGTTTCTTTGGACCCAAATGGATCTATCTTCAAGAAAATGCAACAAACAAGAGGTCTCTCCATCAACATCTGCAATACTATAACGCAATAAATAAGAGGCGAGGCACAGGACAACTTACATGCAAGGAGCATATCTCCTGAGTGTAGGGGAAGGAAAAGTGAAGCACAAAGCTAATACTTTGGTTGTTGATCACCAACTCCAGAAAGGCCAGCAGAACAGAGGGTCATCCCCCTATCCCACCCCCCAAGGATAATGAGAAGTCAAATGTGGGTGGGGTCAGGCTGAAAATGCATGCAAGAGCTGATCTGTGTGTTCAGATAGTTAACCATGAAGGTCTGGTTTGATGTTTTACATAATAGTTTTGATTTTTAAAAAAAATATTTATTTATTTATTTTATGTATGCGAGTGCTCTATCTACATGTACACCTACATGCCAGAAGAGGGCATCAAATCCCATTACAGATGATTGTAAACCACCATATGGTTGCTGGGAATTGAACTCAGAACCTCTAGAAGAGCAGTCAGTGCTCTTAACCGCTGAGTCATCTCTCCAGACCCCAATTGTTTTGATCTTAAACACTGATGTCCAATCATATTTGGAGTAGGCTAGAACTGAAGAGTGGATCCTGAGGATGCTAGCATTGGTCAGCACATGCAGAAAGAAGGACAGATAAATACAGGGACGTGGGGAGTTTTCATAGAAACATGAGCGGCAGTGTGGCCGTCAGAGGATGGAGCAATCAGAACCAAAAGGAATAAATATACTACATCTACTTCTGGTGAAATTTTTTGAAGGAAGGAATTTGAGAAAATGAGTTTTACCCTCTTTCTCTGAAATATTCTTAGACTTTTGATAAACAGATAATCATGGAGACATACTGTGAAGATAATCACCCAAAAGAAACTTGCATTTGTACACTACAATAGAAAGTGCCCTTTAAAAAAGTGTGTGTGTGTGTGTGTGTGTGTGTGTGTATGTATGTGTTGTATGTGTATATGTATTTGTGTGTATGCATGTAATTTTATGTGTATGTGTGCATGTGTGTGTATGTGTATGTGTGTGTAACAATAATAATTGAAGAAAAAAGAGTCATGAATTTGAGGAGTAGAGGGTATGAAAAGGGTAGTGGGAAGGAGAAATGAAGTAATTATACTTTAATTAAAAATTTAAAAAGAGAGCCGGAGAGATGGCTCAGTGGTTAAGAGCACTGACTGCTCTTCTGGAGATCCTGAGTTCAATTCCCTCCAACCACATGGTGGCTCACAACCATCTGTAATGGGACCCGATATCCTCTTCTGGTGAGTTTGAAGACAGCCACAGTGTACTCATATACATAAAATAAATAAATCTTTTTTAAAAAATTAAAAAAAGATATGGGGAAAGGACCCTAAGGTTAATATAAGGACCCTATTTGATTCTTTTTTAAATAAAGCAACTTTCCCCCCAAATAATTATATGTACTTCCATGTACATACATACCTAAATATACATACATTTCTACTATCTTATTTATGTATTTTTGTTTGTATGTATGATGTGTGCATGGTTGTTGACACATGCCAAGGCCAGAGGACAACTCTGTGGACAACTCAATATCTTTCCTTCCACTGTTATCCGTGCTCTAGAACTTGAACTCCCGTCCCTAGGTTTGTTCAGCAAGCCCCTTTATCTGAGTCACTTCTCTGTTTGATGTAGAACACAATCACATCATAATGTTTGTGAGCTGCCATCTAACTGACCAGGGAGAGACGGTGATTTTAGCTTTGCCAGCTCTATGTAGTATTGTTTTGTTGTTTTTGGGTTTTTTGTTTGTTTATTTACTCAGAGATTGCAACCCTAGCTCTGAAGCATCATTTCTGAGCCGGAAGATTACAGCCGTCTCTAAGCTGACTTCTCTAACTTGAATCCAGAGGTTCTCAACCTTTTAAAAGCTGTGGCCCTTTAATACAGTTCCTTGTGTTGTGGTGACCCCAAACCCTAAAATTATTTTAGTCGTTACTTCGGAACTGTAATTTTGCTACCATTATGTATAGTAAGGTAAATATCTGATGCGCAGGGCATCAGAGATGTAATCCCCCAAGGGGGGTGGCGACCCACAGGTTGAGAACCACGGCAACCATTCCTTCTTGAAACGCTTGCGATGGACAGGGCACTGATAGCCCGGCCAATCTGAGGCCTATCGGAACCACACGTAGAAAGCTTTTCCCAAGTCAAATCTCTGCAGGATCTCAGCAAGCTTCAACCACGCTGACCCACACATCGGGACCTTGGCAGTTTCCACCGCTCTGCCTGGCCGCTTCATTTCTCTCTCATTACTTAATGTGCCCTCATGCATTACACGCCAGCCCACACAGCATTCCTGCGGGAGCCCCCTGCCCCCAGTATCTAGCTGCTCACAGATTCTTGCTCCTTCCCTTTGTTCTTTTGCTGCACTTGTCAGATCCTTCACCACATGGGCCCGAGTCTGATCTCCAGTCCTTCTGGAAAGACAGGTTTTATATTGTGTATCAATAATTCCTAGCACCCAAATTGATGATATAATAGTAAAAATAATATTAATATAATAATTATTATATTAATATAATAATATTATGTATCATATAATAGTATATTATATAATATATAATATATAAATATAATTATATATTATTTATATTTTGTTATATTATTTATATTTATATTATTATTTATATATATTATATAATAATAATATTAATTAATATAATATTAAAAATAATATTGCCAAGAATGAGGCTAGGACTAAACAGTAGATCCTGATATATGTATATATGTATATGAATATGCATATGAATATGTATGACACATGATCACATATATGAACATATATGATCATATACAAGCACATATATGTATGTAATATATATTTAACATAGTTTATATAATATAGTGCATTATATATTGTATATAATATATATGATATATGCAACATATGTGCAATATATGTGTGATATATGTGCAATATATATAATATATGTGCTCTAATATATGTAATATATTACTATTATATAAGTCACATGGATGTAGTCCTTGGTAAAATAACAGTGTCAGAACACAAGAAGGTAGTTGTAGTGCTCAGCTGTGCAAGTTTCCATCCCTAGCCTCTCTGAGCCTTGCTTTCCCTCCTGGCATCTTGGGGGTACGCCTTCCAGCACCTCTTCCCTTTACTTTCCCATTAGGACCTCAATCTCAACTGTAATTAACTTTGTGTAATAAGTACAATCTGAATTACTGACCTTTCACTAAGTAACAATGAATGACTGTAGCTAATGGGCCTAACACAGCCATTGCAGGTGGACGTAAACAAACGCAACACAAGCGCCCAGTAGCTGAGATGGGGAGATACAACTGGAAGCACATTTCCAGATTACCCAAGGTCCCTGTGTTTGAAGCCGGCCCACACTATGTGGTGCTGTTTGGGAAGGTGATGGAACCTTTAAGAGGTTGAGCCTTACTAGAGGAAGTACATCACTTGGGGAGGGCTTTGAGGCTTCTAGCCTGGCTCCACTTCCTGTTCTTGCTCTCTCAGCTTCCGGTGATGTGATCATTCTCCTTCCTGACTGATGGGACAGCTTTACACTCCCGCTGTCATACCTTCACCTTCTGAAGCTGAACACAAAAAGGAACCTTTTCTTCCCCAAATTGCTTTTTGTCGGGCCATTTTATCAGCAACTAAAAGAAATATACTACTAACAAGCCACAAGGAATATTTATTTATCCATTCATTCTTCCATTTACTTTTCCTTTCTTACAACTGTTGAATATCTGCTGAGCAGCGTCTAATCTAAGACAAAAATATTCCATATTCACAGGTGACTTACAGTGTAAGTTGTCATTGACAAAAGATTACTCTAACTTTGAATTGCCAGGAGTTCCAAGTCCCTAACTAATACACCAGTTGCCTCAAATAATCATAAATATTTACTCTAAACATTCAAAGTTAAATTTCTAGGGAAGAAAGCTTGTTAAATAAAGTTCTGATCTGGTTTTCAGTTTAAGTTGATTCCGCAGTTCACTTATTGATTTCTAGATCTCAAAGCTGGAACAATTCTCTTTCCTCTCCTGCCTTTCACCAGTCCACTTTGTAAATTACTGCCTGCCCGCCTCCATTCCCACCCATACCCACCTAGATAGTCTTTTGTGTGGCAGCTACAGCAAAGAGAGATTTAAAAATGCAAGTTGGTGGTCTCTGGTAGACTCCACAAGCTAATGAAGAGAGCTCTCCGGAATGACTTTTATAAATCGTTGTCTGTCCAACAGTCACACTGAGGAGTAGGGCAAAACAGCTCATGTGGGAATGGATTTCAGTAGCTTTGAACCTGAAGGTTTTGCTTTGACTTTCCTATACAGGGCGAAGACAATAAGTACAATCTGAACTGAGCATGCACTCCCCACCACCCTTCATCACAGCACACCCCATTTATCGTTACTGTGGTTAAGAAAGAGAAAGGGAGGGCTGGGGAGATGGCTCAGGGGTTAAGAGCCCTGACTTGCACTTTCAGAGGTCTTGAGTTCAATTCCCACATGGTGGCTCACAACCATCTGTAATGGGATCCAGTGCCTTCTTCTGGTGGTCTGAAGACAATTACAGTGTACTCAACATACATAAATAAATAATTAAGGGAGAGGAGGGAAGGAGGGAGAGAGAGAGAGAGAGAGAGAGAGAGAGAGAAGCAAAGAGACAAAAAAAAATGATACCTGTAAGCTGAAAAACATATCTTAGTGTGGAATCAGTGTTCTCAGTCCATTTGTCTTTGTGGCACACACTTAGACCGTATTTACTACAGGGGTATTTGGTGATCAAACAATCCTGACATATCAATGCCTAGCATCTCCAAGTGTCCATAGCTGCTGCTGTCTGAGTGTGTGAGCACCCTCCAGGTCCACAGCTTGTTTCAGGACAATGGCATTGGTTGCATTTTTTTTTCATGTGCCAGTAAAACTAACTTCTTGCATCTCAGCAATAAACACTGTGCATACCAGGAACTTCAGGAGGCCTGACATGTTAACTCTGAAGAGCAACTTGTTCCCACTCTCCACGTGTTTCACACTAAGCCTATCAGGACGCCATAGGCAGGTATTCTGTTAACAGCAGGAAAGTCTAGAATGTAAACATTACACATAGACCCAGTGTTTACAGTAACTTGTGGTACCTAAGGCGCACTTGTTGTGAACAACTCACCTCCCATTCCACTGTAAAAATGACTTCTAAGGATGGCTTTAAACAAGAGAGAGAGAGAGAGAGAGAGAGAGAATGAAAGAGAAAGGAAGGAAGGAAGAAACTGGGCCTAGTGACTTAGACATGTGACCCAGCTATTCAGAAGACTGTAGCAGTAGTGTCACACAATTAGCTTGCCTGGGTCACAGGGAGAGTTCAGGGCCATCCTAGGGGACTTAGTGAGACACTCTCAAACTTTAAATAAAAAGTAAGCAGACGGCAGCAGATATGGCTTGGTGGTAGCATTTGCTTTGCAAGCACAGGACTTGGGTTTGATCCCCAGTAATGAAAACACACACACACACACACACACACACACACAGACACACACGAGAGAGAGAGAGAGAGAGAGAGAGAGAGAGAGAGAGAGAGAGAGAGAGAGATTGAGATTCATATCTGTTCTGGAAAGGTATGGTGGACCCCTTGGTGCATCACCACTACAGGAACAGAAGACAGGGAAGCTTAATGTATATATTGGGTTCATTGGGTTAGATCCTGCCTGTGGGTCACTGTACTTAGGGTGACACAAGTTCTAGTTCTGTTCTCTCCAGGTAACATCCACAGACACGCCTTCCACTCCCAGACATCCCACATTGTACTAGGTCATGTGGTTGACCCTTGTCACTCTGAGTGCCCCTGGGAAATGTTTGATAAGTTAGCTGATAAAGGGTGTAGAACATTAACTCAAGGAACAAAAAGATCTAGCCTGTTTAAAAATTTCAGGCCGCTGTGCGATCATGTAAATTCTGACTCTTCAATAGGTTTTCAAAAGATAAGTGTGGCATGAGGCCCTGACTCTCATCCCTAGCACTTAGACAAAAAATAGAGATAGATTCAAGAGGAAAATAATCAGAAAGGGGTATCCAGAAAACTCCTAGGCAAGTACCTACAAGATCAATATCAGCTTCTTTGGGGAATCCAGAGAAATTATCATACTGACTTTTCGATCTTGATTTCTACCCTTACAATTTGGTAAAAAGAATAGAAAGTGAAACAGCTTTTTTTTTTTTTTAAATAATCACCTCTCCTCGGTAAGTCTTTGAACTATTAACAAACTGCTCTGGAAATAAACTTTATGATATGGATAATCTAAATACTAAGACGCCTCAGATAACCTCTATTGAATGGACCATGCCTTGCAACCAGAGGAGTTTCATATATGAGTGGGGTTAAGTAACACGAACACAATGATACCATGGGGCAAACAATAAATTCAAAACCTTGTTTTCCATCCCACGTACTCTTTTGATAAAAGTCCACACAGAGTGCTGTATAGCTCAGGTCAACCAGAGATGGGAGGAACCCTTAGATCCGAACTGAACCTCATTGGCTGAGGAACAGTCGGGCAAGTTTATAATAGACAAGAGGTACAGGCAGGGGGGTGGATAGAGCAAGAAAAGGAGCAGGGTGACATTCCTAGAATGCTTGTGGGCATACAGGGAGGTGGCATTCCGGAGAAAGGGTGGACAAGAAGATGGGGACATCTGTGTATCTAGGTAAGAATGTTGGGCTCTTCCTTTTGGCCAGTGGGGGTTCCTGAAGGCTGATAGAACCAGACAAGGCTTCTTCCAACTCTGATGTCATATGAGAGAAGGATCTGGGTCTAGAGGATAAAGACAAGGTCAGGAAACAGTCTGGAGGCCATCACATTCCTGGTGCCATAGGAAGCACTAGACACACTGGTGCCTCTTGTTTCTCCTTTTATTTGCAAGGTCTATGTTTAAACAACAGAGTCTTTACAGCAGTTAGGACCTTAAGGAAGTAGGGAATGCCTGTCTTTGGTCTAACCTCTGAATGGCAAGTTCATTTGTCAATGTCTTTATTCATCACTCGAATTTACTTTCGGTCCAAGACCTTCCTTGAGTAAACAACCAACCTCAACAGTCCAGGCAAACACTAGAAGTTTCTCCCAAGGCAGGAATGGAGAGCAGATTCTAAGGGACTAAGGGCAGGGAGGTGGACTCTTCTGATATGGAATGGAATGGCTGAGGGAAGTTAGTCGAAGCTACATGGAAGAATAAGTCTCGGGTTTCAGTTAAGAATCTCAACTGCAAGAAGGAGGAGAGGGAGGGAAATGAGGATCGAGAGTTCAGATGATGCAGGCTCATTGAGGCTTTGGGTTGCCATTTACCTGATCTGAGACAGCGCAGTATCTTCTCTAGGCTCCAATTTCCTTATCTGTTAGGATGGGCAGAACACTAATCATAGCAGGGTGACAAAAGGGAAAGGGAAGCTGTCCTCTGAGAGGCTCTGCCAGCACCTGACCAATACAGATTTGGATGCTCACAGCCAACCATATGACTGAGCATGGGGACCCCAAGGGAGAAGTTAGCAGAAGGACTGAATGAGCTGAAGGCGATTGCAATCCCATAGGAAGAACAACAATATCAACCAACAGGATTATCCAGAGCTCCCAGGGACTAAACCACCAACCAAAGAGTACACATGGAGGGACCCATGACTCTAGCTACATATGTAGCAGAGGATGGCCTTATCTGGCATCAGTGGGAGGAGAGGCCCTTGGTCCTGTGGAGGCTCGATGCCCCAGTGTAGAGGGATGCTAGAGCGGTGAGGTGGGAGTGGGTGAAGGAACACCCTCATAGAGGCAAAGGGAAGGGGGGATGGGATGGGGGTTTGTGGAGGGAAAACTGGGAAGGGGTACATTTGAAATGTAAATAAATAAAATAACCAATGAGAAGAGAGAGGGGGGGCAGAAGAAGAGGAAGAAGAAGAAGAAGAAGAAGAAGAAGAAGAAGAAGAAGAAGAAGAAGAAGAAGAAGAAGAAGAAGAAGAAAGGAAGAAAGGAAGGAAGGAAGGGAGAGCGCTAGATCAAGAACAAACTTGAGGGGCTGGGGAGATAGTTGGGTCAGCAAAACGTTCTCCTTCAAGCACAAGGACCTAGGAACCATCTCTAGACCCTTGGAGAAAAAGCTGGGCACGGTGGCCTATGGTAGCTTGTAATGCCAACCCTGAAGAAACAGAGAGGGATAGATCCCTACGGCTCCCTGGCCAGGCAGCTTAGCTTTTTTTGGTGAGTTCCAGCCAAGTGAGTGAATGACGCCTGTCTCCAAAAAGAGGTGAAAAAATTCTGAGGCCGTCCTCTGTCGGAGTAAGGTCAAAAGAATGACTCAGGTAAAATGCCTTGGGGTACCTGTGAGAGGGCCTCCAGGGGAAAAGGCAGAGGGCCTTTCACCTCAGGTGCATCTTGTTCCCTGAACTGCTCTTGGATGTGATCTTATGCTTCCCGTGACAATCACTTACATTCAATTTATAAGACATGTTTGTTCCTGTCGGATGTCAGAACATAGCTATAGAACCCAATCTGGTCAGGATACTCTGAATCTGGATATGACTTTCTGCCACGCTCTTGTGTTTTCCAAGATCTAATCTATAGTGCACGCCAGGCAATTGTTAAAATGTTAAAACTGGTCTGTCCTGAGAAAGTTCCTGGAAAGGGCTGCTCCGTGAGTATTTAGTTTGGGTTTACTGGTGTTTATTTACATGTTTTTCTGATCAAGTTTTTCTGAACTCAACCATCCTTGGATCATTGCTTTCTTTGTTACATTCCGTGTATGAAGGCACACTGAAACTGAAGTAAGGTTGTCTACAGCATCAGACTATAGTCTGCCTCGATCCCAGGTCTAGCAGACAAGATCTGCACAGGTTGGCTAGAAACTTGACATTCCTTTGGATATAAATATATCTGTATACATGTACATGTACATGTATACGTATATATTATATTTCCCTGCAAGCCCTGTCCCCCTCCCCCCACCATAACATCAACAAAGAAAAAAATATAACAAGCCTCCTTAGGTATACCAGATGTCGTTTATCATAAACCTCTTTTAGCTTGTCTCTACTACTGCAGAACTCCGTTCCCTGTTCACTTGCTCTCAAGGTCTTTGTGCCCCTGCAGTTAGCTTCACTTCCAGTTGCGACTTCCCCTTTGCCTCGTCCCACACTTCACTGACCAATCCAAAGCCTCTGTTCTCCCACTTGCCTCACTATTACACATAAAGACATCGAAGCAGAAGCTCCGGACTGTCTCGTAAATCCTTTAATCCCCAGAATTTAGACTTAGCTCACGGGCAAGACACACACATCAGGCCACTGAGCAAGTCCTTGTTCAAAGTTAGGTTGAATCATCCAGAGGTCCGCTGTGAGCTTGCGGCTCCTTGGGGATGCGGACGGGAAGCAGGGTGTTATGTGAGGAGGGCTTTTAGCTCTTGTAAGAAGAAAACCCTGTTAATCCGAGAGAATATTATTCCACTCAAAAGGCCATGAATCACCATCCTGCAATTACTTACTTATTCCTAGTGTTGGATCCTCTTAGCAAAGCAAAAGGGCAAACCATCCATCACCCAAGTTCCAGGTTTATGAAGCATGGAAGCCAACGCATAAAGGATAAATGGTGGCGGTGGCATCTATGAAAACGTGATTGCATCCCATAACTGTCTTAAGGAAGGGGGTCAAAGTTTAAGCAAAATCATAAAGGCTGATCCTAGCAAAACAGGGTGCCAGTGAACTCGAAGCATCTGTTATCTTGTCCTAGGAGATGTAAGTGTCAAGTCCAAGGCTCTGAATTCCCTTCCTGCTCTTATACGCTCTATGAGGGAGCTAGAGAAGCGACCTATGATGAAGAACACAATTACCACATAGAAAACTAGCCGAGCACCGAGTGTAGGTCTTCAGAGCCTCCGAAAGACAGAGCCCCAACATCACCACTCCAGTAGGCCAGTCAATCAAATGCTGAGCGAAAATCAAAATGAGCAACAGAAAGCACCAGGAGTTGACCATATTCTCTTCTTGGATAAACTGACGACGGAATGGTGCTGGGATGGACAGACACGCACATACGAGGGAGTCAGATAGAAGACTCGGGTCAGTTTGGACCACCCCCCCTAAAAAAAAAAAAAGTTGGAGTCAAGTGGGCAGTCCTGAAATCCTTCTTGAAGAACCATAGAAATAAAACTAGAAAGTGGTTTTTACTTGGCCATGAACCAGTCTTGTAAGTCAGGATGGAGAGCGTTAAAGCCCCAGGAAATCAGAATAGTGCAGACTTTGAAAATTAAAGAATGGTGTGTCAGTTCCCTCTGGGAAGTGTGTGTGTGTGTGTGTGTGTGTGTGTGTGTGTGTGTGTGTGTGTGTGGTATCTATGTGTGTATATGTGTGTGTATGTATGTGTTTGTGTGGTACCTGTGTGTGTGTGTGCGTGTGTGTATGTATGGTGTGTGTGTGTATATATGGTGGGTTGTGTGTATATATATATGGTGTGTGTGTGTATGTATGATGTGTGTGTGTGTGTATCCAGCAGAAGAGTCAGTACAGGGGGTTCAGGGAAGATGGCTAAGCACCTCCCATAGTAGTGGGGTAGGCAAAGAGTCTGTCTGTAACCCCCACACTCAGGAGGCAGATGGAGGTGCCAGGGCCAGCTGGCTAACTAAAATAGCTGAATTGGGCAAGCTGGCTTCCAGAGACCCTGTCAGTAAACAAAGTGGAAAGCCATCAAAGAAAACATACAATGCCAACCTCTGGCTTCCACATGCATGCAGATATTCACACATGCCCACATGTGCAAGCCCCCCATATACAAACACACACACACATGCCACGCACACACGCACACACACATACACACACCACACACACCATATATACACACACACATACACACCATACATACATACACACACATACCACACACACACACACCATACATACACACACATACATACATACACACCATATACACACACACATCATACATACACACACACCATATATATACACACACCCCACCATATATACACACACACACCATACATACACACATGCACACACACACACAGGTACCACACACACATATATACACATAGATACCACACACACACACACACACACACACACACACACACACAGGTACCACACACACATATATAGGCAAGATGAAGAGTCAATATCAAGATGGTTACCACCATGGACTCCTTGAACATTCTGAAATCGGTGCTGAAGGGTATGAGATTGTACACGGGTAGATAGACTAATAAAGAAAAAGATAACAGAGTTTCCAGGCTTTGTGTCCAGAGACACAAAGTGACTTATCTGGGTCCCTGGGTTAGTTGGAGACTCAGAGAGGGCTCAGGCAGAACTCTGATTTGAGGGTGTATGGGATGGGTGGTGCTTCCCACTCATGCCTCTCTGGGAAGAGCACACTGAGGTAGGCAGGTAAGCCATGTTGGCCTCCTGGTGGACATCTGATCCCATGGCTCCTTCTGCCACCATTATTCCCTCTCTTGAGATGATCAGTGTTTGATGAAGATGCGGGCTGGGCTTCTGTGACCTCTCAGGAGGAGCCTCAGCCATCTACAATGGTGTACGCCTTTCCCCAATGGCTTCATTTCCTCTACTATCCATCCAAATATGATTAATGAAGTTACCTTTTCGTGTGGTATGGAGACCCTCAAGACTCCGTCTGTAGGGCAGGGGAGAGTGCCTATTCAATAGAGTGCTTGCCATACAAGAATGGGTTGCTGAATTTAGGTCTTCAACACTACTTTAAAGAAAAGGGGGGAGGGCTGTGTGTTGGGTAAACAGCCAAAATGCCCATGAGGAGAGAAGTCAGGAGGACAGGAGGATCTCTGGGGCTTGCTGACCACCCAGCCTAGCTAGTCCATGAGCTCAAGGTCAGGTGAGATGCCTTTTTCTCACAACTAAGGTGGGAAGCAATTGAAGAAGACATGAAGCATCAAACTCGGCCTCTGCAGGCACACAGCCCACACACATAACATGCATAGACATCAACATGTACACATTGATTCGACACATGCACACAGACATGTGCATCTTCAGATAACACGCATACGCATTCCACCAATCAAAATGAAACACTATTTTGTTCATCACTAAATTAAATAAGCACACCAAAAGGCAAAGGGCAAGCCACGGGTTCACGTGGAACACAGTCAAGCCCAGGAACGGAACAGTCCAACAAAGTGGTTGGAGAGATGGTTTAGTGGATAAGAGTATCTATCTATCGTCTGCTCTCCCAGAGGACATGAGTTCAATTCCCAGCACCTACATAGCAGCTTACAACTATCTGTATCTCCAGTTCTATGGTATCTGACACCCCCACACAGACATATATGCAGACAAAACACCAGTGTACATTAAAAAAAAAAAAACACCCATTGCTAGACTCTAAGATAATTGTCAGCGGGGCATACAGCTAGCTCTTAAACTTCCAGTGTGTTGCCTTTTGCTTTTGTGCTAAGTAAGCTGCAAAAGGCTGTTTGTTTATCTAAGACACGCCAACATAAGCTACTCCCTGTGCTGTTGAGAGTGTCTTTGCTGCTCTTTCCCTAGGACACCGTTTCCTCAAATCTCACAGTAAGAAAAGTGACATCACCCAGAGAGCAGTATCTTACAACCCCACAAGACTCTAGGTCCCCAAACCTCCATGGCTATTGAAGACATCAAAGACTCCATACAGAGTGCTGAATTGTCATGTCAACTTGCCAATAATCCCAAGAAAAGAGAGTCTCCATTGAGGAATTATCTAGATTAGGTAGGCCTATGGGCATGTATGTCTGTGGGAGACTCTCTCGGTTATTAATTGGTATAGGAAGTCTTGGCCTGTTGTCGCCAGTTCCATTTTCTTAGCAAGAGTTCCTGAAGGAGGGAGAAGAGCTAAAACCAAGAGATAGGAGACAGCTAGGACAGAGAGAGTGAGTAAGGGTCTTCTTCCTGGTCTCCCAGGTGCTAGTTGCTTCCGTTTCCTGCCTTGACTTCATTACAATTTTCTGACCAATGCATCTGTCTAGCATCCTTGACTGATGTTTTGCAAATTAGGTCCTCAATACCTACCCAATGACTCATGTCCAAGGCTGGTCCCACCCTATGTCGCCATTAAGAGGCTGTGGGAAGTTGTGGGAAGGGGTGTCACTACTGGGAGATTCTAGCTCATTGGAAACCTGCCCTTGAAAGGAACTGTGGGGTCCTGGACTCTTCCTCTTTTTAATTTTGCTTTCCAGCCATCAGGCGGCAAGCTGGGACTTACACCCTTTTTACATGACTACTTCCTGACACCAGGATCTTCCTTGTCCCAAGGCTTCCTAGCAACAGGGCCACCTGAGCCAGGACTGAAATCTCCCAAACTATAAACCACCACTAACCACTTTTGTTTTTAAGCTAGTTATCCAAGTTATTTGACCACATCAGATCGACTTTCTGTAACAAAATGGCTTGTTAGTTTATTTTTTTTTTAAAGATGAAGCTCATGTGATTGTATAGGACTATTTTTTTTTAATCTGTGCACAAGTACCACTCTTCCTGTGTGGGGTAAACATTTTTTTTTACCCCTTACTGCTATCAAGTAAGACATCTTCCATTGAGGTAAATAAAATGTGGGGCTAGGGACTTGGATCCTCATGGGTGCCGGAAAGCCCTGTGCCCACTGGCCATCCCTGACCCCATAAGTAGGATCGATTTTGGAGTAAAAAGGAGATGACCAGTCAAGGCTTTGGAATAGTGGAGCACTGACTAGGGGGGACAGTTTCTGGCTCTCATGTTGGCTTAATTTCCTTTTTTTCCTCCTCTTCCTCGTCTTCCTCTTTCTCAGACTTATTTTATTATGTGTGAGTGAGTGCGCTTGTCTGCCAACAGAGGTCAGAAGAGGGAATACAGAAGCCTCGAGCTGGAGTTACAGGTAGCAGTTATCCAGCCCCCTTAGGTGCTGAGTCAGTTCTCCAGCCTGTTCTGTTAGAATTCACTCAGCCTATCCTAGCTCAGGCGCTTTCTCTACAAAACAAAACCAGCTCTAATTGCATGCCCTGCGTCCATCGCATGAGGGTTATAGGTTCGAGTAAGAGAGTAGACGTGAAGCTCCTTTGCAGAACAAGAGGATGTCTGCGTGCAAACACGCAATTAGCAGCATTACTTATATTTATCACTCTTGCATTAAAACGTGGGATGAAGTACGTCTGGAAAATACTGTGACAATCTCAATTTTCTTTTACTAATTAATTAAATTTCACTTTATGTGAATGTGTGTTTGCTCGTGTGTGTGTGTGGTGTGGTGTGTGTGTGTGTGTGTGTGTACACACAAGCGCACGCACTAGCAGGCTTTTGCACACACGTGCATCTTTTAAATGTCTAGTGCCCTCAGAGGTCAGAGGTGGGGGTTGGATCCCCTGAAAATGGACTCATAGGTGGTTTGTAAGCTGCCATGTAAGTCCTAGGGATTAAACCCAGGTCCTCTGCCATGCATATTCTTAACCTCTGAGTCACCTCTCTAGCCCACCCTTACCTCTCATTTCAAGACAAAATGGTTTTATCTTTATTTATGAATATTTTTCCTGATTTCAGCACCATAAAAAAAGGATAATTGAAACATGAATTAGATTTTCATGTGCATATCAAAGTCTGTATCACAGCCTAGATGTGTATTATCACATATACATATATACATATTTATGTATATACACACATATGTCTCTATATATACATATACATATATATTTCATTCCATACCTTGTATATGCAGTATGAGGGCAACGGTCTAATGACAGTGCTGCTGGACACAGTACCACAATACGTAATCAATGTTTGAGCAGTGCATATGAATTCCCTGGTCAGGGAGTATGGTGAATAAAAGCAAAGCAAAAGCTTATAATGCTAATACGTTCTTTATTGTGTTTATTTCTAAGAGCTCGAATTCAGTTAACCCTCAATCGCAAGATCAGGAAACAATCTCTTCCAGAAGGGAGGGAGCATCACATTCTTCGGAAAGCCTGCTCAGAACGGTTGCTGACTTTCCTGCACTGCCCCCTTGTGGAATACTTGAGCAAAACAGCCAGACTCACAGCAAATCAACCTGGGACTGTGCCCAGCCAGCGCCAAAGCCTTAGATATCCCAACACCTACAACAGCACCAACCTTTACAAAGAAGCCCAATGAAAGGGTTCAGAATTCATCTGCCTTCAATGACTCTGGCACAGCGTTCTCCACCGACAGAAGTCTCTAGTGTTCCAGTTTTGATTTGTGCAGACACGCATTCCAGGTGAACCTCTGTTCCTTTCAGGGCATGTTTACTTTTAGCAGTATCGCATGTAAAGCTCCCAAAAAGAAACTCAAGCAGCTGGGAGAGTCGTAGGTCACCATCTACACCTAGCCCTTTCTCGGCAGAAGGAGGGATCTCTTGTCTGCTCCCAACCCATGGATCAGCAGAAGGGCAGGGCGCATTTTTCACGCCCATGTGTGTCTGGGGGAGTATGTCTTGGTTGCTAACTGATGGAGGTGAGCTTTGGGGGCAACGTCGTCCCTAAGCAGATGCTCAGGGGATGAATGGGAGAGTTAATAATAAATGCTTGAGCAAGTAAGCTAGCAAATAGGGTTCTGCCCCACCTGCACAATGGACTGTGAGTTGGAAGCATGAGCCTAAGTTACTACTTGTGATCATGGGGCTTGTCACAGCCACAGAAAGAAAATGTGAACAACTGCTAAGATTTTTTAAAAAAAAAAGATTTAGTTATTTTATGTATATGAGTACACCGTCACTGTCTTCAGACACACCAGAAGAGGTCATCAGGTCCCATTACAGATGGTTGTGAGCCACCATGTGGTTACTGGGAATTGAACTCAGGACCTCTGGAAGAGCAGTCAGGGGGCCCTTAACTGCTGAACCCCAGGTTCTAAGATTTTCAAAAGACGATTGGAGATAAAAATCCTGTGCCAGACAGATGATTTCCAGATTGGTCTCTTACTCTGTAGACGACCTCTTCACTTGATAGCAACCCCGAGTGCACATGAATTTACGTCTTTGATAACTCCTATTTTTGGTGTTGTGTCAAGTCCAATTACACTGTGTTACCACTGTGGTGAATAAAGAATTATTTTGCTACCTGTCTCAGCTCCATCCAACCAGGCGCAGCCGCACTGGGAGCAGAATACCCAGCATGCATCACGGTCTGCTGAATTCCTCTCCCATGACAGACTTTGCACAGTTTTCTTTCTCTCCCCTGAACACTTTCTCACCACCCTACAGCCTGCTTACTGTCAGAATTCACTACTATTGTATGCAGGAGGCTGGAAGCAAGCACAATCCCAGTTTGTGTTACTATCAATAGATGCCCCTAAAAGGAGTCAGATCCCTAGAGAATCTGGCATTGGCCAGATAACCAGTGGGGACTGAGTGCCACGTTTTAGGAAACAACTGAAACCAGAAATCCACCTGGCAGTGGTGGGCAGGGCACTGACCGGGATGGCATTGGCGAACGGAGTTCTTCAAGGAAAGACAAGAGGTGACATTCGGGATGTCCCCATTAAGATAAAGAGTCGCTTGCCCAAGGAACTGGCTGCGTGGGGGAGGGGCCAGGGATGGACGCTACAGGGATTGGACTCAAGTTTGATAGGAAGGTATCTAGTCTTGCCCTAAGGATAGGCTCAACCACTGCTCTTGCATAAAATAGCACAAGTGTGGGCTTGACACTCCACAAAAGGCATGCGATTGTGTAGGGCTGGGGTTCTCAACCCGTGGGTTATGACCTTTCTACCAAACCTCTATCTCCAAAAGTATTTATGTTATGATTCATAACAGTAGCGGAATTACAGTTAGGAGGAAGCAACAAATATAATGTTACGGTTGGGGGGTCACCACAACAGGAGGAACTGTATGAAAGAGTTGCAGCCATAGGAAGGTTGAGAACCATTGGTCTAGGGAGTCAAACCTGTGGGCTGTCTGCTTGTATTTCAAGGACAAGGTGCACAACTTAGGCTGAAATTCACTCCTCCAATAGAATTTACACTACCACATCCCTATTAAACCCACCAAAGACAGTTCTTGTAGCGCCAACATCTGGTACCCTAGTTCTTGAGGTACAGCTATAAAGGGCCTTATTTAAAATGCAAGGGATGTAAGGAACATAGAAATGTTAGCCTACAAACCATTTTGAGCAGTGAAAAACTTCATAATAGTGGCCGACTAGATGTTCAATGGGAGAAAGGGGGTTAAAATCGAGACAAAACCCCCAGATGGTTTCTCTATAAGACAGAGTGAGAGACCTGGACAAGTCTCTATGACATCTCAGGTGGCCGGCAGTAAATGCACCAGGAAGGAAGATGGAGCTCTCTGCAGTTTAGAAGCTGGAGAAATACAGCAGAGCTGAGAGTCTTTATACCCCAGGGCAACAGAACTCATCATCTGCTGCTGTAAATAAGCAAGATCCAAGAGTAAGAGGCATAGAAGTTTTATGCTGGGAGAAAAGCCACCTCGGCTATTCCACAAAATGAATGTGTCTTTGAAGACCCCCAGAACAACAGGATTAGGCTTTGAGATCTTTTCAGGAGACCTTGGGGTCTCCAGGTGTAGGAGGTACCATGATTGCCCTAACGAACATGTGGCTTTTCTTATCGTGAGAGTCTCAGACACACAGAGACCAATGAGACTTGAAACTGGGAGAAAGATTCTGTTATGCAAATGCGAGAAAAGAGACTGGTTTTTGTTTGTTTGTTTGTTTGTTTTGTTTATGGAGAACATTTATTTGTGGTCCTTCAACAATGGAACCAGGTACCACAGAGACTCTAGTAGAGCCTCAGGGATATCATCCAGTCTGGGGATAAAAACAAATTCTAGACAAAGCTGATTCTCTACATAGGCATGGTGTGTCGTGTTTGTAATCCTAGAACTTGGGTGGTGGAGGCAGGAGGATTGCTGTAAGTTCCAGGTCAGTCTAGGCTAAGATTGAAACTCTGTTTCAAAACCAAACCAAGGGAAGAAAAACAAAACAAAACAAAACTCACAAATATACAAAGATGCTGCCTGCAGAGACACTCTGTAGGTAAAAGAGCTTTTTGCTTGGCATGAGGAGGCAAGTTCAATTCCCCAGCGCCCATGTGGAATGCCTGTAGCCCTAGTGCTGAGGAGGAGGAAATGAGAGGATCCTGGGGTTCACTGGTCAGGTAGGTCTACCTGAAACTCAAACTCCAGCTTCAGTGATCTTTTCTCAAAAACACCCCAGGCATCAATATCCACACACAGGAGGAGCACCCCTGCCTGCCACATGTACACACACAGGCCTGTCACACACATACACACACACACACACACACACACACACACACACAACTTCTACTGAAAAGCAGAGACAGAGTTGAGTCATTTCTATGAGAAGAGTTGACTCTCTGGAAATTGGTAAGCCTGGCTATGTAGTTCCAGGCCAAGTTCTCCTCCCCAACCCTCCTTCAGTTCTCTTCCTAGGAAAATGGCAGCCCTGCTTCCAGTGACCTCAAAAGTCCTCACATTCAGTTCTGATGCTTCCTAACTGGATTTCAATTTCTTTTTAAATCCCCCCCCACTTCTCCGGGCACATCCTCCCTTCCCGGGGCTCAGCGACTCTTGTGAGAATCTAAATACACTTGCAGCAATTTTCACTTCTGCAGAAAGAAATCAAGTTAATTAACACCAGCGCACAGGCTTTTCCAGTCTGTACAAAAGACATTCCAATATGTCCTTCCCTGCTGAGTGCCCCCAGGAGCCTTCCATAGTTTGCAGAACACACTTCACAAGCTTGCTTGCTCCGAAGGTTTATGCAAAGTAAATAAATAATATCGGTCAGCTCTGGCGAGAGGGAGAGGTCAGGAATGGAAGGAACGGTTTCAGTGATGTTCACCTTCTTGTCCTTGAAGTCGGGTGGAGTCTCAAGAAGAGTTGGTACAAGAACCCAGGGGACAAGGGCTGGTGTGGGAAGCAGGGCGGGTTCTTGAAAGGCCATGAGGGGCATCAGTCAGGGGCTCCAGGAATACACACACCTGTCAGACTCCCTGGGGGAATAGCTTCCCTCAATCTGTGGGACCCTGATGTTTGATATCTCATAGGGAAAAAAGTGCACATAGTTTCATCTTCCATTTCAATGAATACAGATAAAGTACCAGTATGCAAGGTACCTAGATGGCTGGAATGTGAGTTACAGGCAGTGTCAATAGAAATCTAGTAAAAAAATTTTTAAAAAAAAGTGTATGTGTGTATGTGTATATACATGTACATTTGGGTCTATATTTGTATGAAAATAAGAGGCTGTGATGGTTTGTATATGCTTGACCCAGGGAATGGCCCTCTTAGAAGGTGTAGCCTTGTTGGAGTGGGTGTGGCCTCGTTGGAGTGGGTGTGGCCTCGTTTGAGTGGGTGTGGCCTTGTTGGAGTAGGTGTGGCCTTGTTGAAGTGGGGGTGGCCTTGTTGGAGTGGGGGTGGCCTTGTTGGAGTGGGGGTGGCCTTGTTGGAGTGGGGGTGGCCTTGTTGGAGTAGGGATGGCCTTGATAGAGTAGGTGTGTCACTATGGGCGTAGGCTTCAGACCCTCACTCTAGCTGCCTGGAAGTCAGTCTTCCATTAGTTACCTTTAGATGAAGGAGTAGAACTCTCGGCTCCTCCCGCCACATGACTGGATGCTCCTACCTCGATGATAATGGACTGAACCTCTGAACATGTAAGTCTGCCGCATTTAAATGTTGTCCTTATAAGAGTTGCCTTGGTCATGGTGTCTGTTCACAGCAGTAAAACCCTAACCAAGACAGGTATTAAAGTGAAGTTTTTGATCTTGCTAGGCGGACTGGACAGTGAGTTTCTGAGAACTGCCTGCACGTGTGTCCCCAGCTCAGGGGTTACAGGACCCAAACAGTTTAAAGTAATGGTGAGTCCCCAGAGCTAGTGGAGCACATGAAGGAACCAAAGGGCCAGAGCCAGAGATGTTGATTCAGACTGGAGGGCAGTCCAGAAATGGGAGGGGTAGAGACAGAAGAAGCAGAGAGTTCGAGGAAGACGGTTGAAAGCTTGGGGGAGCCGGGAACACCTAGGAGGGTTGTGCTCCAGCATGTCCGAGTTCTTTTCTTTTACTGATGTGCAATGAATGGGTTCCACAACACACAACAGTACTCTGAATCCGTACAGTACAAATGAGGCTTCTCTCTCTGTCTCTCTGCTATAAGGTAGAGTTTCTGCAGTGTGGCCCGGATTCCGGTATCTAACATTCCATTCCCTTCCCCTCCCCTCCTCTCCCCTCCCCTCCCCTCCCCTCCCCTCCCCTTCCTCTTCTCTCTCCCTCTCCCTCCCCCTCTTCTCTCTCCCTTTCCCTCCCACTCCCCCCTCTCTCCCTCCCTCCCTCCCTCCCTCCCCTCCTTCCTTCCCCTCCTTTCACCTCCCCCTACCTCCCTCTCTCTCCAGCAACTCCTTGGACAGAACTCCTATTAAATTATGTTCCGTGCTTAACAGAATGCAGAAAACAGCGGGAGCTGATGTACATAAACAGCATATAAGAGTCAGTACCCATTTGTAAGTGCAGCAAGAAATCTTAATTCCTGTCCACTCCAGTTTCCCTGCGGTCTGTAACACTGCCCCCTAGTGTTTGCAAAAGCACATGGCCAATGACTTGCTAGCTCTGAACTGTATTTGGTGAACTTCAAAATTCTAAGTGTGTGTGATGATATGCCCACTTTTGCTTTCTCTATCATATGAGATTGACTTTCTTGTCCTTTGTGGCCACTGGTTCATTCTCATTCAGAAAAAGCAAATCTTCAGAGACATGTCCAAAAACATATTAATTAGAAAGTTTCAACTTGCAATGACTTTGTAGACCTGAGTACACCGTTTTTAAGCAATAAATGCATTTTAATAGGAAAATGTCCATAATAGTTGCCGTTGACATTGTCTGTACTTTAAAAGAGAGAGAGAGAGAGAGAGAGAGAGAGAGAGAGAGAGAGAGAACCTAAAACAACCGCAGGAGGGACTGGAAAGATGGCTCCATCAGTAAAGTGCATCTCAGAAAAGCTTGGGTCCCCAGAACCCAGGTAAAGGAGGCTACTACATGACTTAAGCACCTAGCCAGCCCCAGAGAAGAAGAGAGGGTGCATCCCTGGAGCTGAGCTAGCCTGTCAGTGGAGCTAGCCGTCTGTGAGCTTTAGGTCAGTGAGAAGCCACACCCCAGAAATCAAGATGGAAGGCTTTGGAAGAATCCAGCCCTAAAGGTTGCTTTCTGACATGCACATGCAAGCACACACATCAGCACAAGATGAATGAACACACACACACACACACACACACACACACACACACACACACGCACGCACACAGGGTTCACATCAAAGCTGTTATAAGCTGCTGCAGTTTGGATGAATAGGCTTGGACCCCCTGGTAGCAGTATCTGGAGCTACTTCAGACCTTTAGGACACAAAGAACATTGGGGATTGGGGGGGTTGGGTATCTCAGGTACTCGGGAATGTGCCCTGGCAATGGGCTATAGGGTTCAGTCTCCTTACTCTCTTTTGTTTCTTAGGATGAGGGGAGCGGTTTCATTCTGCAATGTACTCCAATATGAGGCACCCCCCCTCCATACAGACTCCAAATGCCAGAAGAGCATCAGGCTGGGCTGTCCAGAGTCCTGAGGCTGAAGTCACCTCCTCCCAGCGATTGAGTGTCTCGGGTATACCACAGTGATAGCTGGAGAACGCATTGGCGTTTTCTCTGCTGGACCTGGGTTCTTTGTCTCAAATTCAGGAGACAGTAGTCACATCTATTTGTTGTGTTCCAAGAGCGTGGCGACTCCGCCGTGTCAAAGAATCATAACCAAAATATGCACGCTTGCTGGCTACACGCAAGTTTAAAAATCCAAATCCCTTTAAATCAACCGCAAGCTTGTGTGTAACACTTCCAAAGGAAAAAGGAGAAGCAAGTTGGGCAAGGACTGCTTACACGGAGGCACAAAGTCTGTATCCCAGTGCCTAGCCTTAGATTGTGCTCCCTCTGGAATGAAGGGTTTTTCTCTGGAATTTCAATGCAAGTTCTTTTTGTTGCTAATTTATAATCGGCCACTAGGGGGAGCAGTTGTTCCTTTAATTCTTTGAGCATGCTAGGAAAAGTATTCTTGGATTTTCTTTATGAGGCTTAGTGTAACATAATTTTGAAAAGTAAACATCTAAAGGCCGTGGGCATCCACGGAGCACCTGAAAGTCCTAATTTGATGTTGTTTTACTCAATCAAATAGCTACTCTGCAGAAATCCCGCATCCGATCATTTTTATGGCCATAAATTTCTAAGGCTTTGGAGATCCATACATAAGTATACATATTTTTGGTTTTTTTTTTTCCAATTTCTTTTTTTTTTTTTTTTTTTGGTTTTTCGAGACAGGGTTTCTCTATGTAGTCCTGGCTGTCCTGGAACTCACTTTGTAGACCAGGCTGGCCTCGAACTCAGAAATCCTCCTGCCTCTGCCTCCCAAGTGCTGGGATTAAAGGCGTGCGCCACCACCGCCCGGCTATATTTTTGTATTTTATGTGTTTTAAAAATGAGTGCCTGCCATCGTCATAACCATATAACTGTAAAAGGAAGACACCCGGCCGTGTTCCAGAGCTGGCTTTATCCTGTAACAAGCTTTGATTCTAAAGCAGGTCAGAAGATCCAGCTTATGTAAATATTTTAAATCATAAGAAAAAGTTGCATCTGAAATGCTTACATTTAAGAAAAGACAGAACATAGTGCTCGGGACATATAGGGCTGTAGTAAAGTACTTCAGTTGATAACAGGGATTTAAAATCTCCAGGGGAGGAGCTGGAGAGATGGCTCGGTGGTTGAGAATGCCGACTGTTCTTCCAGAGGTCCTGAGTTCAACCACATGGTGGCTCGCGACCATCTGTAATGGGATCCGATGCCCTCTTCTGGTGTGTCCGAAGACAGCATAAAATAAATAAATAAAGCTCACTCCATCATAGAACCATTCCTACGACTTCACTGACAAATTAAAACTAAAATCCCTATTTGTACATACAAGATTTGTCATGCCAGGCAGGTGTCACACCAGCAGGGATCCCCAAATCTCTGCAGTTCCCCCCTCCCCCAGGCAGGAACTTCTGTACAACCCCCAGCTGCAAGGTCACCTCAACAGGGGACCACAGAGCTCTACCTTCTTAACTCAACCGAGGCATGAGGGGAGGAGGAACCCAGGAGAGCTTCAGTCTTGTCTCCTGGGTCTGCTACCAGCAGTCAATCAGGGACAGAACCCAGCAGCTGAAGACAGACAGCGGCTCTCTGGTGTCTCACTGGCTAGAAGAGGCCGAGGAGACACAGGATGGGATATGTTTTCAGGGTACGCGATGCAACCGCTGGCATTTATCAGCAGTGTTTGCCTCCATGAGCCACTCTCTCAAAAGGACAACCTCTGTTCAGAGGAGCCTGGGACAGTGGTCAGGCAGCCTGAAACCTGCTGAGTACCCACTCTGACCACACGGCAAACCCAGGACCTTGGTGTTTTTATTCCCTGCTCCTTCCTATACTTGGTTATTCATTTGGAGTTTTAAAATGCAAAAAGTTTTTCTGTTTCTCAGCCATAAAGAGGTCATTTTTTTAAAGGCACCCCAACACACACACACACACACACACACACACACACACACACCCCTTCTTTCTCAAAGAACAGAATAGGAAAAGTCCCTTTCAAGCAGAAAACTATCTCATCTGTCAGAATGGAATATGTGCATCCAATGGGGTTAAAAAATCCAGCCTCACTGGGGCTAGGTTAGCATCAATTTGGGAGCACCTGGTATTTTTCACAAAAGCCACGAGTCTGTCTGTCTATTCCTATGATTAGTGTGGATTCGTAGGAGTCCCAGATTGAAGATGGATTCAGAGACTTCCTGGCAACAATTGTCAGTTGAAAAGGACACTCAGTGACAGCTTTATCAAAATGCAATTGTTGACATTCCCCCGCCCTCCCTCTCCCTCCCTCCCTCCCTCCCTCCTCTTCAGAATTCTTCTTAGGCAGCCTTGGGCCACAGCCTTACAGACCTTGCAGCTGACTGAGTCTCTCAAACAGCATTGACAAGATAGCTTTTTGAAGGCAGACACAACCAAAAGGTTGTTTTGGGGAGCAGGGGGTGGGGGGGTGGAGGTTATGTAGAGGAAAGAGATCAGACACGCCCGCTGTCGCCACGGGCAACATCAATAAGAACATCTTTTTAAAAGGTGGAATGGAAGCCAGCAAGTACCTGGCAGCCAAGTGCCACTTAGAGGCCTTTACTTAAGCATTGAGCAATTCTGCTGGATCCTCGGATAGCTCTGGGTCTTGCATATGAGAAATGCTTCGGAAGCAGGAAGTTATCTGTCTAAAACACAAACCTTTACCCATTAGTCAAGGTAATCGGAAATAACCCCACCAAATGGCAGGAAATACCACAGGAGTGAGAGACTGGGCATTTTCCCAGGGCCCAAAACTCTGCCAAACTCCACTCAGGCAACCCTCAACAGCCATTTCTACTGATGAGAAAGAGAGCCTTGGATGATCAAAGACTAAAGGACTTCCCCCAGATAGATGCAGGGAAAGGTACAGGAAAAGCCGGCTTTTCCCTTTAAAGTCTTCTAAAAACATCAGCCAGTGACACGGGCGTGAGGATGAAGTGAGAGCCTAGTCCGCAGAAGAGGCAAAAATAGACGTTTTCTTCTATGATCACTTTAGATAGAAGCATACTCCCCAAGGAGACAGGCTTCTAAAAGATAGCAAAGGTCTTTTCATCTGTCCCTGGTCAGCCAAAGAGAGAAAGGTCGAGCTGTTCCGGAAAGATCACAGGAGCTTTTGACATCCCGTGTGCAAAGGACTAAGCAGGGATTTCCAAGGTCATTGCAAGCTGAGGTGTTCCCAGGGCAAAAAGCACTAAGCACATGCATTCCCCCACTAATGCCAGAAAGGGACACTTGCTCCCGCTCTGCATATAAACGTAGGCCCTTGTTCCTATGAGCAGAATGAGGGGGTTGAAAAGCATCTGGTAAAACAAGCTGAAGGGAAGGCTGAGCTAGGGTCTATAGACTTAGAGGAGGGCCCCTATCCTACAAGCTGTGTGTATGTGTGTGCGTGCGTGCGTGCATGTGTATATATGTGAGCATGTGTGTACATGTATGCATGTGTGTGTGCATGTATATATGTGTGTGTGCATGTGCGTGCATGTATAGGTGTGTGCATCTGTGTACATGTGTGCTTGCATGCATATGTGTATGTACATGTGTGTACATGTATGTGCGTATATGTGCATGTGTGTGCATATATGTACGTGCATGTGTGCGTGTGTATGTGTGTCTGTGTGTGTATGTGCGTGTGTATATGTCCGTATGTGTATATGTGTGTATGTAAGTGTGTGTGTGTACATGCATGTGTGTGTATGTGCATGTGTGCATGTATGTGTGTGAGGAGGGCATACACAGCATGCATGTGTAATGTGTGCATTCGTGTGTGTTTGTTCATGTCGATGGGAATGCACATGTATGTGAAGGCCAGAGGTCAACCCTGAGTCTCACTTCTCAGTTACTGCCCACCCGCCTTGATTTTTAAGAGAGAAGCTCTCTCAGCAGCCTCAAACTCACCAAGTGGGCCAGGATGATTGACTTGTCTCCACCTCCCAAACTCGGGAATGACGAGCCTCCATCGCTGCAACCTGTGGAGCCATCCCAGACTACTTAAGAATCTCAGCTCCAACGCTGCGTGGTTTTCTTCCCCTCAGAAGAGGCATGGAAGCGGTAAGGATCTTGACGCTAGCACTAAGCTCAGTAAACTCCGCAGCAGGTAGACCCAGATCCCCAGGGCGTCCTGCACCAAGTTCATTCATTTGTATCACAGCAGAGAGCACACTGTGCCCACAGCTGGGAGAGAGCTCACCTGCCTTCGGAAAGGCCCCCATCTTGGGGGACCAGAAGAGGTGGCCCAGCAATTCCTGGGGCTCACACCACAGAAGGTGCAACCTGACTTCTACAAGTAGGGCTTGGACCTCCAAAATGCAGCCTGTGGCATAGGAGAACCCCTCCCCCAAGGATAAGTAAGTAAATAGATACATTTTAAGACAAGACTCCATCTTGGGTGCACAGTGTTTATAGCCTGTGGATGCAAAGTGGAAACAATCCTGCTACTGTAGGGACCTGAGGACTGGAAGGGCCACAGTATCAAAAGGTGACGCCGGTCAGGAGGCTTATGACTGTCACAGCCTTCCTTACCCTTCAGTCAGAAGGGAGAGAGTATGCAATTACTCCAGCACCAAAAAGCCACTCGGGGAGGGGGGGAGGGGAAGGGAGGCTGGAGATAGTTCCGTTACTAACATTTATTGGTTTTCCACTTTATAAAATATCTGACCTATTTGCACAGCTGCGCCTCTTCCTTCCTCTGACAGCCTGGCTCAGTGACAGTGACCTGTGTATTTTCTCTGATCCGTTGGGAGGTGGCTTCAGCCTCCTGTGACCTCAGCCAGTCAACCGTGGAGAGCTACAGGGGTTCCAGCAGGGCCTACTTTGTATTTATCAGAAGCGGCCTCCTGCCCTAGAGGAAGAGAAGATTACCTAGTCCTTTGAAATCTCTCCTTTTTAAGCCATTGGCCCACCTCAACTGAGAGTGCGCATATGTATTGTAACTGATATTCACGGCTGATTTGGAGATCAGATTTTGGCCAGTGGCTCCAACTTTGTTCCATGATGCCCTGGATGTTTGTCTGTAGCAAAGGCCCAGTTTAGAGTTGGTGCTAAAGGAAGCCAGGGACTTGTAGAAGTGTCTGACGTTCTATGTGGTAGCCACGTGAGGTTCTGTGTAGATCTCATTGGGTGTGTATACACTGTTCTGAGACAGCAGGGCAAGAGGACAGGGTTCAGTCCCTTGTGACGAAATGCCTAACAAAGACAACTTAAAAAGGGGGGTGTTTGCTTTGGCTCCTGGTGTGTGGAAGATGAGACCCATCAAAGTGCGGAAGCTGTGTCAGCGACAACACACGAGGCTGTCATGCTGTCACGCTGTCGCGTCGCATCCACAGTCAGCAAACAGACCCGGTTGCATTCAGGGCTGCAGATATCCTAAATAGGTCTTCCCTTCCCAATGAAACCTCTAAGAAAACATCCCCACGTCACACACACACACCCAGAGGTTCACCTTCTAGGTGATTTGAAATCCCATCAGGTTGGGAATCTAGACTGGTCATCAAAGTATGCTAGTGGTCTCAAGTGTAAAGGAGTTTGGCCACGTCCTAGAATCCAGCTTCCACAACAAAGCTAAAATTTAATGACATCAGCTCAGTAGAGGTAAACTGTCACAATGACATTTAACATTAAGTTTGTTGGGCTGGAGAGATGGCTTAGAGGTTAAGAGCACTGACTGCTCTTCCAAAGGTCCTGAGTTCAATTCCCAGCAACCACATGGTGGCTCACGACCATCTGTAATGAGATGTGATGCCCTCTTCTGGGGTATCCAAAGACAGGGACAGTGTACAGTGTACTTACATATAATAAATAAATAAAACTTAAAAAGAAATTAGGTTTGTCAAAGTAAGTTTTTGAGATATGGTATGTGTGCTGTGCTCCTCTGTCAAACAGGGTGTGTGTGTGTGTGTGTGTGTGTGTGTGTGTGTGTGCGTGCGCACACACATACTCTCTAACATATTCTGATGTCAAAGGACATCTTTGTGGGGTGTTTCTTCCTCCTCTTATACCTTTATATAAGGTTTTCGAATGTGACTCAGGTCACCAGGGTTGTGTATACCAAGCACCCTTACCTGCTGAGCCATCTTGCCAGTCCCCTGGGACGTATCTCAGTCACCCGGCAGGCACATGCCGACAGTGGCAGCTTTTCTGGATGGCCAAAGCCTAGAGTTCAGGTTACAGAGCTAGACTCTTGGGATCTGCTTTCAAGCTATGTGGCTTTGGGAAAGCTAGTCGCCTTTTGGAGCCTCTGTCACCCTCTGTAAAGTGGCTCTAACACACACCTCCTGGGCCTAAGCAGGCTCAGTAAATGTGAAGATGGGAAAATTTGAGGTGAGAGAGAAAGAGGGGGGGAGACTGTGGCATTTGTCAATTTCCAGGGCATACCTAGTATTGTAAATGGTCTCAAAATGCCCGAGGTATTAGTAACTATGGGCAACCGTCAGGTCCCCCTAGCCAATGTGAGCTAGCTTCAGCTCACCCTGGGAAAATGTCAGCTTCTGAGAAGGCCAGTTAGAAGGGGCTATCCCCAGCCTCGAGTGGTAAATGGAAGAGGCAAGTGGGAGAGGAAAGGGTGCTTGAGTGAGGCAGGAGGATGGGTGGTTAGAAGCATACAGAAGCCGTGACCTCTTTGACCACAGCAAATCATACCTCAGGGGATACATTAGGAAACATCTGGAAAGATGGTTGGAACTCAGAACATGGTGGACGTCAGGGGTAGCAGAGGGGGACAGAGGGACTTACAAAAAAGAAACGGAGCAGGTTTTCAAAGCCCTCTGGGTTAGAAAGCACAGATAAAAACGTAGCATATCCTACTTTACAAAATGTTTGTGTGTGCAGGTTTTTTTTTAATTCCCTTTATTCTGACACTGTGATTCTGGCCCCTCTCCCTTACTAGTGTCAGAATAAAGGCCAGTACAACAAGCACCATGGCAGGACCTGATTGGAACAAGTCTGTCTGTCTGTCCGTCCGTCCGTCCGTCCATCTGTGTCTCCTTTTCATATATATGTATAATATATAAATATGTATGTGTGTATGTGTGTACATGTGTTCATGTGTGTATGTATGCGTGTGTATGTGTGTGCATGTACATGTGCATGTGTGCATGCATGTGGGTGTATATGTGTGTGCATGACATGTGCATGTGGGTGTTATGTGTGTGCATGTACATGATGTATGGACATGATGTGTGTGCATGAGTATGTGTTGCATGTGTGCATGTGTATGTGTTGCATGTGTGCATGTGTGTGTATGTGTTGTACATGTATGCATGTGTGTGCATGTGTGTGCACATGTGTATGCGTGTACATGAGTATGTAAATGGCCAAGGTTGACAACAGAACACCTCAATTATTCTTTCATTTTGTTTATTTATTCAGACACAGGGTCTCTCAATCAAACCCAGAATGCTCTAATCAGGCTAGTCTTCCCTGACCCGCTTGCTCTGGCCTCTTTCTTCTTAAGGATAGAACTTCAGGTGGGCTACTATGCACACCCAGAATTTATATGAGTTTTGGGGACCCAAAGTTTGGTCCTTTCACAGGGCAAGCATTTTAACCATTAAGTCATCTTCCCCGACCCTGGAACAAGATTGGTGTCTGCATGAACTGATGAATGTCCCCCTGAGTCACAGAGATATAGCCTGCAGTGATAGATCTATGATCCATGGAACACTGGAAGCCAGGTGACAAGCCTGTCTCTGCTGAGCATCTTTCCAGGTGATTGCATCGGTGAGCTCCTCCAGGACCATAAGGTGATCAATCTATGGCTATTGTTTAAGCCAAACGACCTGTGTTTGTTTGTTTGTTCATTATATGTAAGTACACTGTAGCTGTCTTCAGACAGACCAGAAGAAGGCATCAGATCTCATTTCGGTTGGTTGGGATTTGAACTCAGGACCTTCGGAAGAGCAGTCAGTACTCTTAACCGCCGAGCCATCTCTACAACCTAAAATTTTATTTATTTAATGACTGAGTGCTCTGCTGCATATACATCAGCCTGCCTGAAGAGGGCAACAGATTCCCACTATAGATGGTTGTGAGCCACCATGTGGTTGCTGGGACTTGAACTCAGAACCTCTGGAAGAATAGCCAGTGCTCTTAACCACTGATCCATCTCATCAGCGCCCCCCACCACACACACACACACACACACACACACACACACACACACCTGTGGTTTGTAGAAGCATCTCCCAGCAAACGTGTATGACTGGTAAACAAAGACACGAAGGGAAGCGTCTAGCATCTAAGGTGGAATGTTTAGTTACTCGCCAAGGCCATCGTTCTAGAATTGGATAAAGCTAGAACGGAAATCCAAGTCACCTTTCCTGTGTTCCATCTATTGCCGTGGAGATGTCTCTTAAGCACTTGGGGTTCAGGTACTGTAGAACCCACCTGAGTGCTTCAGAACATCACGGTGTACAAGCAAAGCAGAACCCGCCCCCCACACACACCAGAGAGAGCACAGCTTCCTCGCTCTCGTCATCTGTCCACACTCCCATGAATGGCTATATCCAGACTATCACAAACTCCCAGTGCTGGGTCACATCCACTGGCATGCCGCCACTGCATGACCTCTGAGCGCCTCCAAGTGCTTGTGTGTGTGTCTAGGCTGTTTGCTCTGATGACTGGCTGATGGGTGATGTGTCTGACACCCCCCTTCAGCCTTGCCCGGAAAAGAAAAGTCACTTGAGAAACCGAATGGGTTTTGCCAACACTTAAGGACTTGACAGGCACATCCCCAAAGGTTTCTACCATCTTCCACGGCGCTGAAAAAATAATCCATTGACATGCCCACGGCAAGGTCACACAGTGCAAGAGTCAGGCGCGTCCCTGAAGCATTCGCTCCCTGAATTCTGCAGAAGGACTTGCTTTCGGAGAAGAATAACATAAAGAAACTGAGCGTGCTTTTGCAAGACCCATTAACAGTGTTAACTTTAGCTCTACGGAACTTCTCGTGCTTTGGGGAGTAAGATAGTGACACTGACCCCCAGCAGTGAGTGAGGACAGAGCAAAGCCACGTTGAGCTACCCGCTCTAGAGCAAGCTTCCGCCATCCTGTCCCAGGGACGGACTCCAAGGTACCGTCTCTCTGCTGCCTACACCCAAAGCCGCGGAGCTGTATCGATTTTGGTCTAACCACATGGAGTGTAGCCCTTGGCCCCACTAGCTGGGGGTGGAGGGAGGGTTGTGGTTTCCCAGAGCAACTGACGTCGCTCCTTGGGGCAGAGGTTCTGCAGCATAAACACACAGTAACTGGGCTTCAAGAGCCACCAAGGGATCCTACGCTTCCAACGAGTTCGTAAGCAACGGTGGCGATTTCAGGTGGCCCACGGTGTCCTCTCGCCATTGATCTGGGTGCTAATGGAGGACTCGGCCAGTGGTGCAACCTAACACACTGGCAGAGAGGTGTCGCAGAGATGTCAGAACCACGCCCAAAGAAGGAAGCAATGATCAGAGTCCCGGCCTGGATCCTCTGCTGGATTGTTTCAGTGGAAAAAAAAAAAAAAACCCCCACCTTATGGTATGCTGACTCAGCAGTTTTGATTAACCCCCCCCACCACCACCACCACCCCAGCCCAGCCCAAGTGAACTAAAAAGGCAAGTTGGAGACCATTCTTTCTTTGTCATAAATGTCTTTAAAAGCCCTCAAAGAAGAGGGGGCAGAGACAGCCTTGTGCTTGGTTTGCACTGCACCAAAGATATCCCCCAATGAAGTTGTCACAAAATGTTGCCCGAAATATGTTGCCAATTCTATCTTGACACCTAGAAAATTCAAGCTTATGCCAAATATACATACATATACACACACATATATACATATATACATATATATGCACACACATATATACACATATATACATATATATAAACATATATACATATATATACATATATGTGTATATATCACATTTTAACTATAATTTAAATTTATATCTATAATTTAAATTGCAGGCAAGTTACCTATAGACTTGGGAGTCTGAATATTCTTTTGTTTCTTGTTTTTTGTTTTTCGAGACAGGGTTTCTCTGTATAGCCCTGGCTGTCCTGGAACTCACTCTGTAGACCAGGATGGCCTCGAACTCAGAAATCCGCCCGCCTCTGCCTCCCAAGTGCTGGGATTAAAGGCATGCGCCACCACTGCCCGGGGAGCCTGAAGCATCTCAATTTACTATTCTTGTTACTGACTTCGTCGGGAAGGGCTCATAGCAAATTTCTTGTGAGCAGAGTTCAAGGTGAGGAGTCACTCAGAGCTTTTGAAGGAAGATGCTGTCACATCCATCTGGACAGAAATCATTTTGAGATATTCCTAAGGACCCCTAAGGCACTACCAACTTCCATTCCACACAGCCGTGGGACTCAAACTCCTCTACAAGCCAAAGTTACTCGTTGCCTCCAAGAAAACTCATCAAAATGAAGTTTAGGGGGAAGGGCCAAAGGCCCAGGAGACGTGTTCAGAGAAGGAGCCGTTGTGATTTGAATCTTGGTCTCAACGTCAACCACGAATACCTCAGCCAGCTGCCCCACCTCAAAGTCGACTTATTCCTGCATCAGGAATCAGTAGCAGCCGCAATGTGATGGTGAGGATTGACTGCACAGAGTAGGTCTCTTCTCTCTCTCACCACTCGTAGATGGATGTTCTCTGCAGAGCGAGACCTGCGCTACTTCTATTAACCTCCCTAACTCTCCCAAGTTCGGATTTAGCGGTTCACGGAAGCAGCGTTTTGGGTTTTTTTTTCCCAGCCACTTAAAATTTCTTCGTGGCACTTTGTTCTCAAAGGATGTTCAAGTAAAGCCTCGGGTTTATCAGTGTACTCTCTGACAAACTGGGCCTTGGAAATGTCAACATGAAACAGCAATGACTTTGGTAGGTTCTAGAAGATGAGTCGGGACAGACAGCTCATGGGTTTAGTTTTGTTCTTTTTCTTTCAGACTCTCACTGAAAAGGGACCTTCTCCTGACAACAGACCAACTCAATAGGCAATGAAAGAAAGGACTGTCAAACAGGAATGGAATCTCTGACTGCGATTGCTTCTGGAGTATTGTGACATCACTATTTTTTTTTTCAAGACAAGATTTCTCTGTATAGCCCTGGCTGTCCTGGAACTCACTCTGTAGACCAGGCTGGCCACTAACTCAGAAATCCTCCTGCCTCTGCCTCCCAAGTGCTGGGATTAAAGGCATGCGCCACCACTGCCGGCTTATGAGCCACCATGTAGTTTTGAACTCAGGACCTTCGGAAGAGCAGTCAGTGCTCTTAACCTCTGAGCCATCTCTCCAGTCCCTATTTATCCAATTTTTATGCCCAAATGTTCCCGACAATGCTGGATAGCCTCAACAGGACTGGTTTATGTAAACCTGGACACCGTTTGGTAACACGACAGTGCGGGAGAAAAAAATAAACAAATGAAAAATTAGAAATCCATTCAGGATGAATATGACTCCTTTATGGGTTTTCATTTCCACCTCTGTGGGGGATGTATATCTATGCAGAGGTTCGAGAACTACCTGGGGTGCTATTCCTCCTCAGGCACTGCCATGTGCGTTTGAGAGGATGTCTCTCCATGGGTACTGACGCTCGTCTATTTGGCTGGACTGGTGAGCCAACGAGCAACAGGAACCCTCAGGCTTCCGCCTCCTCTGAGATGGGACTGTGAGTGTTTATCACCACATCTGGCTTTTTATGCAGTGGCTGGGGCTCCCACGCAGGTCCCCTGGCTTGCGTGGCAGGTCCTTTCCTGACTGAGCCATCTTCCCCACGGCGGCGGCGAGTCTAGCTTGTCATCTTTCAAAGCCCAGCAACAGCACACAGCTGGGCTCGTCTTTCTGCTGTGCAAATGAGGTCTATTTAAAATCGTTCCTACCCACCTCTCTCTTCCCTTCTCTCAAAGCACGTACATGGAGCTGCTTGCCTCTGGTGTATTTTCGTCCCAGCCCAAATCATCATAGCAGTTTGGATGATAAGAAGCAAACTCCGGTACTGACTCCGGAGGAGAGGCCCGCATCTCCCGAAGACGCTGCTCTCCGTCTTTCCGTGACATTCAAACGTTAGTTCATAGCCACAGGAAAACAAGAATGGAGGAGACGAGAAGGGGGACGGTGGGGGGAGGGGACACACCACCCCAGAAAGGAAACAGGAAGGGGAGTCAGACTAGAACGACACCGTTCTCATCTTGCAGACGGACCCTTCAATGGTAGCCTCGACAGCCTCTTAGGATACTACCTGGATCTAGGTGGCCTACTCCAGCCTCATGAAATTGGAACCAGCCACTGATAAGGACAGGAAGAACATTTCCCTTCCTTCAACAGGGAGGAGAGCCAGGGAGGTCAGCTTACGGGGCAGCCCCTGTCAGAAAGAAGGCCCATTCAAAGCACCAGGACGAAAATAGGTCGCCTTTTGGCTCGGCATGAAGTAGGGCATCCTGGGTGATGCTTTCAATGGACAAACAAAAGGGTACCTCTGTGGAGTTTAACTTGACCTAGCCATCCGGGAGATGAGATCTTTCGCCTTGCTTGGAACTGCTGGAGTTCACACAAGGACTTTCTGTGCCTAAAGCACACATGGAAGGAATCATTACCAAGAAAAATAAAAGTTAAAACAACAACAACAGCCAAAGAAGGTGTTATTAAACCTTACATCGTAGCTAATGAAATCAACAAGCAGGTTTTTAATTCGCTCGTCAAAAGGACTAAGTCAGGAAAATGTGACCATATTCTTACATAGAAACAAACTACATATTAGCATGAAACTACATCTGTCCCACAACACAGCAAGAAAGATACTCCTTTGGGGCTGTGTGTGTAAATGGGTTCTGTTGCTGCTGCTATTGTTTCAATATCTTTTCTTAATAAGAAAGCCTAGCTCAGGATTGGAGAGGTAGCTCAGTAGTTAAGAACACCAGCTATTCTAGCAGATGACCCAGGTTCGATTCCCGGCACCCACGTGGTGGCTCACAACATCTGTAACTCCAGTTCCAAGGCACCTGACTTCCTCTCCTACTTCCCATGGACACACACACACGGTACACAGATGTACCCACAGGGAAAAATACCCAGGTACATAAAATTAAAAATGAAAAGAAAGAATAAAAGAAAGAAAGGGAGGGAGGGAGAGAGAGAGAGAGAGAAAGAGAGAGAAGAAACCCAATACATAAAATCAGAATAAAAGGATTTTCATTATTAAAAATACCGCATACAATCCAATTATCCTAGAGAGCTTCCGCACTATAAAACTAATTAATGAGAATAATGGTTGCTTTAATTTACCCCATAATTTCAAGCTGAACATTGCAGATAACAATTGCCTTATATTTCACCCTTTTCTTTCTGCTTTGGCTACAGAGAATTGAAAAATCCCAAATACAGGCAAGCAGATGTGAAGAGTAACCACTCACATCTCACCCCGCCGCATCAAGAGATTCTTCAATCCACCATAGATGATAAAAACAAGCATAATTTAAACATAGAGGCAAAAAGGCAGCCAACGAAAGTTGATGCCCGAAAGTTGATTCGAATAACAACATTTATAGTTTAGATAATAATTTATAAAAGATCATTTTAAAGCCATAGAAACATCTGCCATCTTGGCTACCTGTTTGTCTCCTTGTTGTGAGTCCCCATGGGGCTGTCGCCATTAGGGAGATCCTATACCAGTCCCTGCAGCACTCTGACCGTCATCAGCCAACATTACCTGTCTTCTGTTGTCCTCTGTCCTGAAGACTCTATTCAAGGACTGCCATCAGTCACCCAAGTCCCAGTCTTGAAGACTGAATCTGTGTTTTCCACCACGAAGCTTGACTAACATCGGTGTGTTGTGCTGTCTGGTGGTGCTCCCTCTACCACAGACTAGGGCCTGGGCCGCATGCCAATCTGCCTGCTTGCATCTTTGACTATCAGCTAAAGTCCTCTGGAACGCTCTTTTTTCTTCTAGCCAAAGACCAGGAATCGGTTGATCTCCTTTCTTGAAGCCAATCACTCAAGGAGGCAGCAGATTTCTTAAAAGTTCAGTCTCTGAGCACCCCCTCCCCACGGGGTGAGGTGGCATTTCTCTAAGCCTCATCCTTAGCGATGCTTGTCATAAATATTTTGCTGGGGTGAAGATCCTCCAGACAGAAGATGAAATGGGCAACGTTACAGCTAAGCTGCAGATGTAAGAAAGGGATGAATGAGGGCTGCCAGGCTCACAAGTGCAAAATTCACAGGTGCAATAGGCATGGTCTCTACACAAAGGAAGTAAAAGGTGTCCCGTACTGGGAAGAACCATTAGGGCTCACCATGCTAACACACAGGTGTCAGAGGACACGGGAGAAGGAACCGGCTTGATGGAATTCTCGCCTGGAATATACCTGGGTTGCCTGTGTTCAAACTGTACTTATTTCTCTTTAGTCCATCCTTGGAATTGAACATGCTCTGACGAGTCTTGTTGACGTGAACATGAGGGAGATGGCCTTCCCTATCAGCCCTTGTCAATGAAGGCTGATGAAAGGAGGAGAAGTTGCAGAGGGAGTGAGACAGAGCATACAGGTTCCTGGTTTCTTTCCTAGGGCTCTCATACCTGGCCATGGCTTTTGTTTCAGTGTTGATAGAAAGCGCCCTTCTCCCATGCCTGAATCATCTCTGCCCCCCACTCTTCCTAGTCTGGTGTTCCTATCAGCGACCAGGTGAGTCTCGGGAGCTTCAGTCAACTGTGAGCTGGGAAGATGTGCATAGCCAAATATGACCCTGCTGGCCAAACATGGCCCCACTGGCAGAACACGGCCCCACAGGGCTCTGGGTGCCAATTCCTAAATGGCCTTGGGTGATCTATTTAACCTATGTTCACATGTAGAAAAAGGTTTCAAGATCCAATCTATCTCTATCTGTCTGTCTGTCTGTCTGTCTGTCTGTCTGTCTGTCTATCTATCTATCTACCTACCTACCTACCTACCATTTGTTATTTCTTCTGTGTAAGGGTGTTCTGCCTGCACCTATGTGTATGTGCATGCAGTACTCATAGAAGCCAGAAGAGGGTACTAGATCCCCTGTGACTAGCATTAACAGAGGGTTGTGAGCCACCCTGTGGGTGCTGGGACCCAAACCTGGGTTCTCTGCAGGAGCAGCTAGTGCTCATAACTGGGAGCCCCCTCCCCAGGCCCCCACAAGATCCTGTGGCTAGCAATGGTTGTTAGGACTTAAAGAGCGAGAGAGCTGTGGACATTGGCTGGCACATCCAAGGAACAGAAAAAGTCAGTGGGGCGGCTGCGGTCGCTGTTCCCCACACAGGCAGATTTCCAGGCAAGGTGTGATGCCGTGGAAGACCTCTGAGTCAGCATCTTCGGATGCACCGGGCTGAACCTTCGTTGCCAGGGAACGGAAGTATGCTGGGTTTTCCCACTGGCACCTGGCTGCCTCTGATGGGTCTGGATTGCCATCACGGCGACTTGGAGAATACAGCTGCCTAGAAGCTCGCCGGTGCCATAATTCTAAAGTGATGTTTCCAAAATATCCCTTTTTTAAAAGCTACAACTCGGCCCCTCCTTCTTCAGGAGGGTCCTACTGTGTGCCTGGTGCAGCTATGCAGGCAGCCGCTTTCCCTAATGAACGGTGTGGAACACTTTTGGACGAATAGGTGAGAGAAAAGGAGACACAGAAAGCAAGGGCAGAAAATGTAAATGTAAATAAAAGTAGCTACTACACAGCCAGCGATCTCCAGTAGCTTCCGGAAATACAGCCAGTGATTGGGTAGCTTCCGGAAATACAGCTAGTGATTGGGTAGCTTCCGGAAACACAGCCAGGGATGGGGTAGCTTCCGGAAACACAGCCAGCGATGGGGTAGCCTCCAGAAATGGTTAAAAGGGTTATAAATTCAGGAAGAGCACCATGAGACTTACAATCATATCTCTGGAGTTTGGCCTGTGGGTAGAAGAGAAGATCAGGTGCATGCTTTCAGGCTTGTCAATCATGTCATGAACGTGAAGTGCTTAGTGAGTATGCTTGAAACGTGTGGGAGTTTATGGCTGTGACGTATGTGATTTTTGAGACTACATGCAAGCGCGCACACACACATGAATGCCATAGCATGTGTGTGGAGGTCTGAAGGCCACTTGTGAAAGTCGTTCTCTCCTTCCACCATGTGGATCCTGGAGATGGAACTCAGGTTGTCAGGCTTGGCAGCAAGCACCCTCTAACCACTGAACCACCTTGCTCTCCTGGAAACATGTGAGACTATCCTAATTCAAAGTAAAATATAAACGATAGATGTGATGGTGTGTGCTGAGAGTCCCAGCACACAGGAAGTAGAGGCAGGCGAAAGCAAGTTTAAACTATCCTTGGCTATGTTGTGAGTTCGAGGCCAGTCTGGTCTCCACAGTAAGTTCCAAGCTAACTTGAGCTACCTGCATGACCTGTCTCAGAAAAGAGAAGACCAAACAAAATGAAATGACCTAAAACCAGAAGATACACCCCATCAAAGTGGGTGACAACACATTTGTCACCAGAATGTATACCACAAAGAACTTAACTGTATCTGAAGGGTCCAAGGGGGCTGGAGAGATCGCTTAGCAGTGAAGACTGTTAACTGTTTTAGTTACGGACCTCAGTTTGGTTCCAAGCATCTACATCAGGGGCTCACAAGCACTTATAACTCCAATTCCGAGGGATCTGACGCCCTCTTCTGGCATCTATGGGCACTGCAATCATGAATATATCTTCCCATACAGACAAACGCAGATATTCATCATTAAGAATAAATCTTTAACTTTTACAGGAGTATTATTAGGTTCCACTTTCAAAGGACAGGTGTGGATTTTAAACAACAGCAGAGTCTTCCCGTGACCTTTAAGAGCTTTTCGTTTCTTAAGTCCAAGAGTTAAAAGCTGGACCATTATTTTCAGGGCTGTCTTTATCCGAAAGGTATCTACGTCTGTAAATAAACTGCATACCTGTCTGTACTCTCATTCTTTCCACATCCTCTAAGAAGGTCTGACAGGGGTTGAATAAATCTCTCTGGGCCCTGTACTAACTAGAAACTTTCACTTGACAGGCAAACACCTGGATGCGTCACTGGGGATCTTGTAGATCTTACAGCCTCAGCTGCTTTCTGTGCCTGCTAGGGGGTCCTCTTGTGCGCCATCACTGTCACCTGCTTTCAGCGCTAGCCGCCACCCCAGGGCTCCCATCCTGAAGGATCGCTTCCCCGCCAGCACTAATTAATGATACATGACGGTATTTCACACTGCTTCCGGAAAGCTCTCTTGGTCTTTCTCGCCTACCAACTGTAATGCATCCACTCTATGGACTCTGACCTTAATTAACCAAAGAGACCTCACTCCAAGAGCCTGGATTGCCTCCCCGAGTGTGGAAGGCTACCCGTGTCTCTTAGACACACCTGCTATCCGTCTCTATAAAAGCTCTCTTGGCTTGGCTTTCTGAAATAGACGTCAGCTCCAGGGCAAGCGCTTCTGATTCAGAGTTGAGGGTTTGAAACCTGAGCCAGAGGGAGCTGAAACCACAGCTCAGAAATCAACAGTGGATGGCTTCATCCGAACTCACCACCCAACACAGCATCACAACTCCTCCCTGCAGACCCGGCATGAAAGTCCCCCTGCTCCGGGGCTTAGCTGCACACTTCCTCTGCAAATACAAGGGTTTATCTAAAAAAGCCAACCCACGGAACACCTAAGCTGCTAATACTTAAGTAATCGCTTGTCTCTAGGAGCGGACCCTTGGGAAGGAGACAATGATTCAGCTAAAGCTGTCAGAGAGGCAGTATTTAAGACAGCAGGCAACCCTGAAACCCAGAGGGCAAAAGAAAAACAACTTTTCCCGTGGTCCTTCTCTATGCAGTTCAAGACATAAGAAGGTGAGCTTTGGGGTGGCCGCAATGGAAAAAAACAAAAGAAAACAAAGCGAAACAAAATAGCAAAGACAGCTAGAAAAGGTAACGTCTTCAGGATTGCTCTGCAATTACAGTGGACACCAAATCCTGATCTGCCCCGGGTGGATGCGACCAATGGCCAAACGTCCAGCTGGTCTTTCAGAGTTAAAAGTGGCATTTTGGAGGAGCCCAGGCCCGCTCGCTGCTAAAAGCACACCGTCATCCAGGCATCCCCATTCCGTCGGAGGCATCCTTTTATCTTCCGAGAAGTGACTTGCTGTCTCTACTTGGGATTGAAGTTAGACAGGCGGTGTTTCCGGGGCTTTTCGAAGGGTGCTATTTAGAATTTATCCTGCTGTTACAGTCTACCATTTGGAATGTGCGGGGTGGGGCCGGGGGCGGGGGAGGGGGAGGGGGAAGACTCCTCCTCCTGATTGAGAGAGACCCGCATCAGACATCAGTGCTTGTCGCTGTGGTGAGGTACCCTGGCGCAAGGAACTGAAGGAAGAAAGGGCTCCCGTGGACACACAGCTCAGCGGTGTCACCCACCACGAACGGGAGAGCCACCGCAGCAGGAGCTCGAGGGGGCTGGCCACACCGTATCCACGCCAGGGAGCAGAAAGCTACGGCTGCTAGCGCTCAGCTGACCTTTTCCGTTTTACTTGGTCCGGGACTCCTGCGCACCGGATGCTACTGCGCATAGATAAGAGTTAGGTGGTTCTTCTAGATGGTTCCCTCAGAGGCATGCCCAGGGACTTGTCTCCTAACCACCATAGCACTACATGGTCCGTAAGGCCTGCAACCCTAAGACTCCCTTATAGTCTCACATACTCCGTGTGATGACATCATCCACATAACGCAGGCAGAACGGCGAGCCTTAAAGTATGAATGGCCGCAGAAATGTCCTCTAACTCATATGAAACTATTTATACCTATCTTATAGTGTAACACTATAATAAGCGTGGCTTTAAAATCTGCATCATTCCACAGAGGATTTGATGGGAGAGTGTTTCTTCCTTCCTTTCTTTTTTTTTTTTTTTTTTTTTTTTGGTTTTTCGAGACAGGGTTTCTCTGTGTAGCCCTGGATGTCCTGGAACTCACTCTGTAGACTAGGCTGACCTCAAACTCAGAAATCCACCTGCCTCTGCCTCCCAAGTGTTGGGATTAAAGGCATGTGCCACCATTGCCTGGTTTTTTTTTTTGGGGGGGGGGTTGATTTGTTTTGGTTTTTTTTTTTTTTTTTGGTTGATGGGGGATCTTTACAGTTATTCTAGGTAAATATTCTCCAAGTCCACAGAGTAAGCAGGCATGAACCTGAGGTACACGGTCCAGCACCTACAAAGCTGGCCCACGCTTAAGAGAGAATGAATCTCTCCGGAATGGTCCCGAGGTTTGATCTCCAGCTTCGCCCTACAGTAACAGCATTTCTCTGTGAATGGCTGGATACATCTGAATACATTGCCTTCAGATGAAGACCCTGGCTTTTGATCCCTTCCCTCTCCTAGGGTGAACATCCTTTCCAAAACACGAGGTCTGAAAGGAGCTGGCCCTGCCTTACGTCGCACGGCACGTCCTTACCCTGCCAGACCACAGCTAAAATAATATTTCCAATAAGGCTTTACTGTTATCAAAAGAGTCACAGAGAAACCCTTTCTCGAAAAACCAAAAAACCAAAACCAAAAAAGTCACCTAAACACATCTGGGTGAGGATGGTGTTTGCGGCTCGCAGGCTGATGTTGCTGACAGATAAGGAGGTGCTAAGGAGCCTCCTGTGTGGTTCTAATGACACAGCATTCACCATGGAGACAGACAAAAAAAAAATCAAAACTGCCAGACAAAAAAGACAGGAGGGGTGGATAACGTGAGGGGATTGGAGGAACCCTTCAGTAGGATACTGCCATGGTGAAAACATGTCATTGGTCCAAATGCCAGCCATGCATGGGCTCCAGGGATGACAGTGTGCCAATGCACACAGATAAGCATGACAGAGGTAGGGACTCTGACCAAGTGTTTAAAGAAAATTCTATCCACCTCAGGCACAATTGGTCACGCTTCTCAATCTGAATGTATACCCTGTCACCAGCACCCTGTCAAAATCCACGGCAGGACTGTCCTCCAGGAAGGCCGTCTGTGGCTCTGGGACAGGTTAATAACCAGCTAAGTCTAAGGACCACCAACTGCGATCAGGATTAGGGTTTGGATTGACTCCCTTGCAGGCTGGGGATGGGACAAGGTCAAGAATCACACAATCAAACAGAAATTCACACGTCTGACTCCCAACAGAGAAGAGGGATGGGGGGGGGGGTGTGAAAATTACCTCTTCTCACACATTTCCCCCTTGTCTGATCACCAAGAAAACAGAGGATAAAGAGAAACTCTTCTTCAGGATGCTGCTGTGTGGCAAAAAAAAAACGTGGTCTGAAGAGACCGTTGAAGAAAGGGGGGTAGCTCATGACAGTATTTAACAAGGGCATCATGGGACAGTTTAGCTGAGGGCCAGTGCTTTCCACAATTGGAAGGCCAAGATACTTTTCCAGGCTATTCTGTTGACACTTCAACACAAATACACACACACACACACACACACACACACACACACACACACCCCAAAACTAACAAGCATACAAAGACAAGGCTGATGTTTACAGCTTGGTTAGTACATATATAGACTATAAAAATGCCTCCCCAGTCAGTCAAACTCCCTTCAAGAAGGCCATGGCTTCGCTTAGGAAGGTTGGAATGATATTTTGACTCACAGGAGAAAATCACAGTTAACATTTGGTAGAAACCCCTGAGGGTTTTTCTCTGAAAAACCTGTGACTACACCCTCTGCACGCTAAACACTACTCCCTCAAGGGGGACATCTGCTGCTGCCTGTCCACACTCTCTAGGGAGCCACTGTTTCTGAGAGACCTGGAATCACTCGTAATTTTAGTCATATTCTTTCCAAATTTCTATTTTCTCATGCGGTACCCTAAAAAAGGAAAATACAGCTACGTTGCTGCTGTTGCTTGTTTTGGGGTGCAACCTAAGGTCTCCCCCCAACACGGGCAAGGTAAGCCAATTACCACCGAGCCTTCTCCCTCAGCCCATGCCTGGCTACTGGTTTCTGATCCGGTTTATAATTGATCTATAAAACAAAATCAGTTGGGTTTCTGCCTTAGATGCACAGTAGAATCCCTTGAGGGGAGATTCTTTTCAACATACCAAACCTGGGCTTCTGCCTCCCCGCCCCCCCAGAGACTCCGATTTAATTGGCTGGCATGGTGCCTAGGTATAGACATTTTCCAAAGGCCCCCCCAAGTGCCTACCAGCTGATGATCAGCTGATGATAATGTAGAAACTGAGCCCAAAGAAGGTCTGTTCTATACTCGGGCCTCAGGTCTACAGCCAAGCCTCTTTCTCCTTCTGAACTTGCTTTATTTTCCAGTCTTTACACTGTCCCCCATGTAGCGGCTGTGCCCTGGCCTACCTTTCCAACACTGTCAAGGTAAGTCTTGCCAGTGCACAGCTATCTGCTCAGATGTGAAGGATTGTGGGAGCTCAAAGCAGAGGGTTACTTCTCACATGCCTGCTGGGTCATAGGTCCACATGCTTCATGCCTGGGCTCTCTCCCTAGCCTAATAGGACAAATTTTATACCTATGTCACAAATGTAGAATCTAGATCCTAAATTTAAGAACATAATGCTGATAAGAACAGTCCCTCCGCCTGTTCCAGCTTATTCTGTATCTAGAAACCACCAAGCCAGACACTATGTCTGTCTGGCTTCCCAAGCCAAACTTGTCAAAGCTCTATTTTGTTTTCTGACTGTGTTACTATGGTAAAAATTTACCACTGAGACCCCGTATGAGGATTTTTACTAATGACTTATAAAATTCCAGGAAATATCTGAAAGACTCTTACCCTAATTCTTGAACAGACCTCTAATTCTTGAACCCTGTGTAGGCTGTGAAAATTCTTCTGTGCATCGCACAACAAAGCACCACTTAGAGCTTCGAGCCGCTTGAAACAAGGATGCAAACACATTCAGTGATGAGCTCGAGTCAATATTCCCCCATTAGTCACTATTCACTGTGGCTACAGGGCAAGAAATTGCTGCATGAGAAGAGGGAGAGTCTCCACTTCCCTTCAAGAGAGGAAATCTCTCCAGCACAGTAGTGTGGTGAGATAAAGGCTGAGATGCTGGGAGGGAGGGAGGCAAGGAGGCCGGGGAGGAGGTTGGGAGGCAGGGGAGGTGGAGCACCTTGGCCACCCAAACCAAACACTCCTCCAATTTTCCTTCATCAGAAGAGAGTGCAAAAACAAAAACAAAAACAAAAAAACCTTGAAGTCATTCCCTGGAATTTTAGAGTTTGATGGTAAAACTTGACAGAACGTTTTAATAACGGAAGCGCTCTGAGGGAAACCAAAATAAGAGAGGACTTAGAAGAGAGGTCCGGGCCGTCTGTGAAGTTCAATCGTTCCACTTTCTCTAATGGAATCAACTATTAAGGAGAGCTAGAGCCATCCCGGAGACCTCTCATCCAGCTCTTATGGTCGATAGCAGAGATGGAAGGTATTAAAGCCGAGGCCTCTTTCTCCACCAGCACATCACATCACGGGGCACACCCTGCAGCCTTTGGTTTTCTTGAGCACTTCTGTAATTACATCATAAAAAGGTCTCTTTATACTGAAGGCATAATGCTAAGTAGACCAAGATTGAACTGGTTGAAGGGTGATCCCGAGACCAAAATAGTTGTCTTCATGAAGACAGACTAAGTCCACTTTCCCCCAGCTTCCGATTTCCAGATACGCATGTGTTCTTTGTCTATACAGATTAGGTCAAAATGTAAATGCGTGCCTTCTGCAGTCACTAACATAGCCCAGGATACCCAACAGCTGCCATGACACTCCTGTCTCAGATGGGACCGTACCCTGACCATACCCCCAAAAATATGAATGTCCATTGAAGAATGGGTATGACCTTCCCGTGACACTCACCCGGAAGCACCAAGCCAGCAATTTGACTGAATGGATGACTTCAGTGACTTCTTGACCTCAAGTTCACATGCCGAGGACAAGAAGTTTAGAGTCTAAAAACCCATGGTTACATGTGGACATCTTCCTTGAGTCAGCAGAGACTAGGGAGGGGGTGAGCAATGGAGGCATGATGCATTTCCTGTTCCTATGGAAACGGAGACGTATGATGCACACTACACCAAGTCTAAGTGAATGTTAAAATGAATGTGACACAGAAGTTTTGACTGTGCTATACTTGGGGACCAATAGAAATTCAGTATCCGTTGGGAGTTTATAAAAAAAGTCCGAGAGATGGGTCAGGAGAGATGCCTCAGTGGACCAGAGAGCTTCTTGTTCTTCCAAGGGACCTGGGTTCTATTCCCGGCACCAGGTGGCTCACAGCTGCCTGTTCTGCCATCTGTGCGCACCTGCACACGTGTTGTATGCATACACATGCACACAAATGTGAATAAGAAGGGAGGAAAACCCATGTGATAGAGATAGGGGTGGGGGTCAGGAAGAGTACTTTTGTGGGAACAGGGGTATCTACAGGTACAAAGTCTTCCATGACCTACTCATGCCACAGGGGAGGGCCAGCCTTTCTTTCTATTACATATGTCCCTCAGAAGAGGATGAGGTCACCAAGGAGAGCCAGTGATCGAGAAAGGTGGTCAGGGTCCATCCAAAAGCTAGTCTGTGGGAGATAGGAACGGTGGACATAACTGGGAAAAACAAACAAACAAACAAAAAACAAAAAAACGAAAAGACATTTCTCAGCTTCATATGTACAACTTCAGGGATGCATCCGGGGGATGTATGAAGGCCGATCACAGGGTCACTGGTTCCTGCTTTGGTCTACACTGTTAAAATAACCTTTTAAAATATATAACCTACCTGAATAAGAATCTCTGTATGTTATAGGCAGTGGGGCATCTGGTATAAACATAAATTTCTGCAAGTATGCAATTATGTTTTAAAAGATTACAAGGTCACCTTAGGGTGGGGAAGCCTCTCTCTCCTGTCTCCCTTTGCCTTTCACCCCAACTCCTTTCTCTAATGTTTTTCCTACTTGTAGAAAAAATATATATATTGATATGTAATTCGACTCTATTTCTAACAGTAGGGTGTATGAGGGTGCCCCTCTCCATCACACTTTTTATAACTAAAACTATCTAAAAGAGAAACCTTTTCTGGTATGGTCTAGCCCCAAACTTCCAGTCTCACGTATTGAAAGTGTATGTTACTCAGGAACTACCACTGAAGCTGACTTAAAGAAAATTCAAATTAAAAAAAAAAAAACTCAAAAAAAATATAGAGGCGCATTGAAAGTAGGGAATCTGGAGAGATGGCTCAGTGTTTAAAAGCACTGACTGCTCTCTCAGAGGACCGAGGGTTAATTCCCAGCATCCACATAGCAGCTCACAGCTGTCTGTAGCTCCAGTTCCAGGGCATCCAACCCCCTCACACAGACAAACATGCAGGCAAGACACCAATGCACGTAAAAAAAATTAATAAATCATTTTAAAAAATAAAAAAAAGAGAAAGCAGCAAAACACAGCATAGCTACCCACATGTCATATGCCAAGGGACAGTGGCACCCAGGTGGCCTCAACCTCCACCATGTTTCTGAGTGCAAATGGTCACCTACCAACAGAATCCTCAGGGAAGGATAAACACGTGACCAACTGCAGCAGGCCAAGCTGTGCTGCGTGGCCACTTTATAGACATCCAAGCTGAGAATATTAACCACTGTAACCATGGTTACTGATTAAAGATAAGAGCTTCTATTTTTTTTTCTTTTTTTTTTTGTCTGTGTTCATTCAAATCTGGCTTTGGTTTGTCACATCAGCTCTCTAAACCTGTTCTAGCCTTGTTCCAGAATCAAGAAGACGTCTTGGATTTCACCCATTTATGACAAAATGTGTATTTCTGTACTATGTACATTTTTCCCCCTCCTATCCCAAGCGAATGTATTTGAACAAATCCTTCTGGAAAGAGATTGCAGAGACATTTACATACGAAGCCAGTCACAGAGGATCTGCAGTTGAAGCCTGTTGTCTAGAATTTTTTTTTTCCTCATGGAGGACGAAATTTCATCAAGCGACAAACCTTCCCAGTTACATGCTGATAACATCGTCAGTCCTCCGAGATTCTACCCATACACCATCAGAATGCCCGGGGCACATCTTGTCCCCACCTCCCCAACAGGCTCCTGGAATGATTTACTTTTGCTAAGATTTAGTTCCATAGCAACCAGGAAGGTAACACAGTTCAACTCATCAGCAGCATGTTTTTAAAGTTAGAGGTTTATAACACCAAGGCTACCTCTCAACAAGACGGCAGACAAGTGAAAAGGAAACAAGGAAACAAAGCGGGAAAAAAAAAACAAACAATAAAACGATACAATGGGATGCAAAGAGTTTCCTGCGTGGGCTTGTAGTTTCCAGCCAAGGCTGTGGAGTGAAACGATGCTTGGATCTTTGCTGTGGGTGTCGGTTTTTTTTGTTGTTGTTTTTTTTAATAGGCTCTCAGAATGGACTGGCTTAATTAATGTCCTTTAAAAAAGGATTTTACCAGCTGGGCGGTGATGACTCACAGCTTTAATCCCAGCACTGGGGAGGCAGGGGCAGACTAATCTATGTGAGTTCAAGGCCAGCCAGATCTACAAAGCCAGGACCAGGACAGCCAGGACTGTTACACAGAAAAACTCTGTCTCAAAACCAAAACCAAACCAAACAAACAAACGGAAGGGACATTACCTGAACCTCCGAATTTGGACTCCAGAATGATTTCAGTCATACAAAAGGAAGGGTTTTTGCAGAAGAGAGGGATAGCCTTGAGACCACACAATGCTGAAATTAATGACGGTCAAGACATCCTGATGATGTCACTTACATTCTTATGGACTTGATGGCAATATGATTCTCCTAGGCATCACTAACTTCCTACTTAAGATAACTAGGTATTTGATTGATTAAATTTGGAGAATGATTAAAGTCAGAAATATACAGAAACTGTCCCAGATGAAAACAGAGTTTTATTTAAAACTTCAAGCTATAAGCCAGGATACCCCTGGCTATCCTGCTATTTTTTACTACACCACGAACTGCCAAAAAGGGTGTATAGGTTCTCACCATACACTTTTCATGAAGCTTACAGGAGGTGGCTTGCATACCGGCAGTAAGAGTATTACTGAACTGACAGCAAAGCATTAGATACAAGTGGCCTTGATAGCAGAACTGTATCTTGTGGAACCGGCAGTAAGAGTATTACTGAACTGACAGCAAAGCATTAGATACAAGTGGCCTTGATAGCAGAACTGTATCTTGTGGAACCTATCAGCTCCGTTACTCAGTGAACCTTCTGGGGCTGCAGCAGGAATAGGAGACAGCAAGAACAGGGAGTTGCAGCTGAATTCAAAACAACAATTTAAAGGAATGTGTGTGATAGTTTGTACGTGCTCAAACCAGGTAGTGGCATGATTAGAAGGTGTGGCCCTGTTGGAGTAGGTGTGGCCTCATTGGAATGGCCGTGGCCTTGTTGGAGCAGGTGTGTCACTGTGGGTGTGTGCTATAAGACCCTCATCCTAGCTGCCTGGAGGTCAGTATTCTGCTAGCAGCCTTCAGATGAAGATGTAGAGCTCTCAGGTCCTCCTGCACCATGCCTGCCTGGATGCTGCCATGTTCCTGCATTGATGATAATGGACTGAACCTCTGAACCTATAAGCCAGGCCCAAGTAAATGTTGTCTTTATAAGAGTTGCCTTGGTCATGGTGTCTGTTCACAGCAGTAAAACCTTAACTAAGAAAGTGTGTGTGTGTGTGTGTGTGTGTGTACATGTGCACACACATACACACTTATGAGCCATGAAGGCCTTTACCAGCAATAGGAACACTCAGACACTGAATTTAGCTCAAATGTGGCCATCTAATATAAATGAATAATTAATAGAAATAGATGTGGAATGCCCTTAGAAAGCCCAAGAGTTCTTCACACAAAAAAAATTATCAAAATGAATCAAGTCAGTAAAGACAGTGGGGGGGGGGGAGCTTCGTTTGGAAAAAACATACGGGGAAAACTGTATCTTCCAGTTTTGTTTATTTTTTTCTTTCACTGTACAGAGAATAATATGAAGGCAGAGGCTGACAGTAGACTGACCGAAGATTCCACAGAAGGAAACCCCAGAACAAGACAAAGGCAGGTGGCTGTGCATGGATCAGAACACAAACACATAATCAGTTACTATTAGTCACTCACAGGAATGTGCTTTAATGCGACATGAAATTCCAGTGGTGATTTGGGGAAGGGTGCCAGCAGAGAAATGTGCGCTGTTGCTGTGCGGTGACATGTGTTGGTGACGCGTGGGAGACACTCGAGGAGGGAACTGCTAGTCCAGGACACTCCCAGCAACCACACAAGCCTGTCTTTCATCTGGTCCACCGGGGTCCAGACTGCAGACTTCAGAAATCTGACGTTTCTTATTCTTTCTGTGTTCATAAGAATCTACAGATTTTTTTCAGTATACATGGGAGTGTTTTATGTCATGGTAGAGATGAGAACCCAACAGAGTAGCTAATGAGACACCATGAAGTCGCTGTTCTAACTCGGCTTCAAAGCTGACAGCAAAGTTTTCAATTCACTCAAGATGGAATCAGTGACGATTATCTCGTCAAACACTTACAGGTCACTTTTTAAAAATGGTTTTCGGAGACAGGGTTTCTCTGCGTAGCCCTGGCTGCCCTGGAACTCGCTCTATAGACCAGGCTGGCCTTGAACTCAGAGATCCATCTGCCTCCGCCTCCCGAGTGCTGGGAGTAAAGGTGTGTGCCACCACTGCTGCCCCTGCTTACAGGTCATCTTGTGAATGAGAAAGATCACATTTGAGAGGGAGGAAAGGCAATATACAGATATACATCCCTGTTTCTTTAATCTGCCTTGACAAATAGCTCTGGTAGTCACTCAGTGCACATTAGGAAAATAAAGGGGGGTAAATGGTTTTGTGAGCTAAGCGCTTCCACGGTTGAAACCCTTTTCCTAAATGAGGCAAAACAGATTAACCTTTGGGCAGATCCTTTGTAACTCAGTCTCCAAGTCTGCCGGTACATCAGTTCATAGATTACATCAACAGCAATGCTGTCGAACATCCAAACCTCTGAGATGCTGTCCTGTGGATATTCATATATTACGATGAAATTTTCCTTTAAAGGTTAAAGTGACCTTACTCACCTAAACAACAGAAGATACTGTTTGCCAAAAAAAAAAAGTACCGGCAGTAATTTCCTGCAACATGCTGGAGTCTCTGTTATGTCCAGCCCCAGGGGTGAAGCTTTATGGAAACTTCCTGAAGGGCAGGCACAAGGGAACAGCAAGACTGGTCCTAGCAATGACGTCATCAGATCCGAGCCCTTGTCCTGGCAGTAATGTCATCAGACCCGTCACCATGGCAATACCCAGGCCTCTGGTCCGGCATCTCCATTCCCTGGATCCCACTGGCTACACACACAAGTTGCATCCTTGAATGTCCTGTCACAAAGCCCACGATGTGGTTCTGGCTTAGGTTTAAAATAAACTGTTTGGTGTCCCAGGACCTGCAGAACCTTAGGGTTTCCGCGAAAGTTGGATTAATGAATGAAACACATGCCCTTCTGAGACATTCCATCACACAAGCTCATCTCAGAGGCAAGAGTAGACACCGAGCCAGGCAGTGGTGGCACACGCCTTTAATCCCAGCACTTGGGAGGCAGAGGCAGGTGGATTTCTGAGTTTGAGGCCAGCCTGGTCTACAGAGTGAGTTCTGGGACAGCCAGGGCTACACAGAGAAACGCTGTCTTGAAAAACAAAAACAAAAAGAGTGGACACCATGAAATCCTAGCATTTTTCCAGAAGCAAGAGTCAAGCTACAGTCTTGGCACCGACTCCCTTCCCTGTTCTTCAGACCGAGCTCGCCTCCCACTCCCCATATTGTCTCTGATTATGAAAACCAAGCCTTCTGCCATCTGCCTGTGTTCCCCCATTCCCAACTCCAACCCAGAAACCTTAGGCAGACTTTGAACTCTACCTACCCAAAGATGCGGGACCCCAGGCTTCTGCATCATTACCTGCTCCAAACCCTTCCTTCACAGCATGTGACTTACAGTGCCTGAGAGCGGCAAGATACCTCCTGTCAGAGCCTGGGTTTCCTGACTCCCTCAAAATGCCATTGAAGCACATCTTCTAATTCTGAAGAATAATGATGTGTGTATTTGTGAGGGGTGCAGGGGGGTGGGGTAAAGGTCCTTACCACATCTGCACATGTGCTCAGATATGATCCACATAACTATTCTACCCTTTGCCAACACCCATTTTCTCTAGTGAAGTCAAAAAGAGAAAAGAAGAAAGGAAGGAAGGAAGGAAAGAAGGAAGGAAGGAAGGGAGGAAGGAAGGAAGGAAGGAAGGAAGGGAGGGAGGGAGGGAAGGAGGGAGGGAGGGAAGGAGGGAGGGGGGAGAGAGAGAGAGAGAGAGAGAATGAGAATGAATGAATGAATGAATCCGGAGGATTTTTATCTAAAAAAAAATTAGATCCTAAGGTAAAAGGAATATTCAGGAGTATCTACAGAACTAAAACCAAGAAGAAAAAACAAAAACAAGAACAAACAAACTCCGTGATGGCCACAGCTGCCCTGTTTGCCAGCATCAGCAGTCTGTTTAATCCCTCTGGGAACTTAAAAGAAGTTTCTTCTTGAGTCTCATAAATAAAGGAGCTGACAGTCGGTAACATTGTTAATCTTGCTAGTTCTGAAAACCAGGAAGTGGTTGTATCGGTCTGTTCAACTTGACACTGAAGTCACCTGGGAAGATGGACGCCACATGGGAAAATGCCTCTATCAGATTGGCCCGTGGGCAAGCAAGCCCGTGTGACATTTCTTAGATTAATGACTACTGGGGGGCGAGCCCAGCCCACTGTGGGTGGTCCCACCCCTGGGCAGGTGGTCCTGGATTGTTTCATAGCAACCTGAGCAGGCTGTAAGAAACATTGTTCTTCCATTTCTGCATCAGCTTCTGACTCCAGGTTCCTGCTTGATTTCCTGTCCTGGCTTCCCTCAGTGATGATCTTTGACGTGGAAGTTTAAGATAAATAAATTCTTCTAGTTGCTAAAAGGAACTAGCCGTTTCGATAGTGGTTGAGCCGGGAGTGAAAGGGAGTTCTGGCTGAGAAACAGGCTTTGTAACACCAGAAAAATGCTCTATTTCTCACATCCAAGGGATGAACTTGTGGAGAGCAATGGGTGCCTCTCCCTCTACTGGCTTCCTTTCTTCACAATCATTCCTTCAAAGACCAGGGGAAAGAACAGAGCAGAACACTGATTTGGTAGGCTTTGTTTGGTTCTTTTATCTCACCCACAGAAGTTACTTAAGCGTCTTCTGATTTTACAGAGATCTAAAAATAGCACCAAGCTGATTTTGGAGACCTATACTCCCGATGGCATGATGGTTTAGAAGTCTGTCTAGGTAGTGTCTGTGTCTCCTGACTTCCTCCTTCGGCTCTCAAGACCTTCTAGGTACCTCTCACAAGAGACCCAGGCAAGTGAAACCTTATGTTCATCTATCCTAGTGACCAAGACCTCAGGGAAAGATGAAAAGAGAATTCATCATTATATATGCCGATGCTCAGGGATCAAATAAGACTTTTCAAAGGCATCTATGGGAGGTGAAGTCAGAAGAGAACTAAGCAGAACAAAACGTCTGAGAGGGTGGAGAAGATGTTTGTCACAGAAAGGCTTACAAACCAGAGGTCACGATGCCAGTGATGACTTATCAGGTTAATTGATAAAAGACAGAGCCAGGCGAGCATATATACATTATTCGGACTGAACTCCGGCTCTCATAACTGGGGAAATTCAGGTGAGCAGGGAATTAGACAGAGCTGAAAGAGTTTTCAGATTAAATAATGGGAACTCTTGGAGCTTATGGCCCTGAGTCCTCATCTCTCTAAGGTGCATGGTCCAGTACTTCTTAGTACTAGGATGGGCGGAGTCTGTACTAGAATGGGTGGGGTCTACACTAGGATGGGCGGGGCCTGCACTAGAATGGGCGGAGTCTTACTAGGATGGGCGGGGTCTGTACTAGGATGGGCGGGGTGTGTACTAGGATGGGTGGGGTCTGTACTAGGATGGGTGGAGTCTGTATTAGGATGGGTGGGATCTGCACTAGGATGGGTGGGGTCTGCATTAGGAATGGGTGGAGTCTGCAGTAGGATGGGTAGAGTCTTAGTTTATAGGAAGAGACAGGTAAAAAGATTAAATGAGTGATGGACAGCATAAACTGGGTGCAGTACGAACAGCATAGGTGATATGGAGCATTAGTTTGTTTTCAAAGATGAATAGCAATTACATGTTGAAATGTTTCTGTTCCCTACAATAGCCTTGACTGGCAGGTCAATTCTCCACATACAGAATTGAAGTAGAATTCAACAGTCTCAGCATGGTTTACAGAGTTGAGAATTCCAGTTTCTGGTTGAATTAAACCTTTACAAAAAATCTCATTTATATTTAGGCACCAACTTGGAGAGAACCCGCTCTGCTAGGCTTCTTGCTTCCATATCATCTAAAATACGGATTCTGAAGCTAAACACAGTAATAAACAGGAATCCCCCTTTTTTGTTTTTCCTGTGTATGCTAAGGATTGAACCAGAGTCTCCCATGTCCTCACATGCATGCCTGTGGACACAGATTTTAATATCCCTAAACATGACATTTTCTATAACTGTAGCATTGCTGATTCAAGTAGCTCTTGTGACAGATCTCATAAAAGATCAAAGGAACTTAATAACTGTCACAGGCTTTATAATAGAAATCACACTGGACTCTACAAAGAACAAGATGGTCACCGGAATGTTCTGAAATGAACTTCCAACTGTCCAAAGTCTGGCAAGGAAGGCGGAAGTCCCGTCTCTCAACCCTGGGTTCTATCACGTGCCACCTGAGGTTCCGTGGACCTCAGACGCTGCAGATCTGAAACCTGTTGCTCCCCATAATGACACCTGTTCCGGAACCTGGAGCTGACCACAGAATATGACACCTCCAGTCTTAGGAAGGTTCCGGGTCTCAGCAAGTCTGACTGATGGATCAGGGAAGAGAAGTCTATTTCTGGTCCTTCTCATCGGATATGAGGGAAGCTACGCAGTCAGGCAGAGAATTTCAGAGTCATGCCCAGTCATGTGGAAGGGACTGTCCTCAGGACAGAGTTTAACAATGTGGTCAGGCTAATATATGCAAATATTATATGAAATCCTGGGGCCAGCAACCTGGGACACAAATTCCCTAGGGGACAAGGGAGGAGGCAGGACTCTGCTCTGGGGGGATTATCAGAGCAGAGTCTCTGGAGTAAGTTCAGTGTCCACCACTTAGAGTTCTCACTGTCCTTGAAATGAGTCTCTGCCCTGATTTATAATTAGCCAAGAGAGCCTGGGGCTTCCTGAGTCACAGTATATTCCAACTTTCAGACAGCGTCAGGGACACTCAGCGTGTTTGCTGAGCACTAATGACAACGTGTGACAATGTGGAAATGTGGACACAAATGGTACATGGGGCACAGGTTTGTGTGCACAGCTATGATTGTTAAATAGTCCGCTCGGGACCCAGGCTTCCATGAGATAAACAAAGAAGATAAGGAAAATAACAAGACCGTAAAACGGAGAAGAAGGAAGGAAGGGCATGAACCAGGGAACTGGGAAGATGATCCAGTAGAGTCAGAACCTATTTAGAAACCAAAGGACTCAAAGAATGAGGTTCCCTGTCTCACGAACCTATGACCAGTAGCATCAACTGGCAGGAGGATTAGTCACACTCTCCTGGGCCCCTTCCAACTGGAGTTCCTGGCAGAGACATGAAGGGAAGAGACGGCCAGACAATCCCTTCATGGGATCCTAGGCTTGCCTAACCAGTACAAACAACGGTCTACACCGGTGCCTGGTGATGCTAACTCACACATTAAGCCTCAGTTAAGATATGTGGCTAGTCCCAGAACAAGGGTGTGGTTAGACTGTCTAAACTAAACCCATTCAAGTTGAAAATTTACATGATATTCAAATCCACCTGCAGTCAATATTTTAGCCTTTAAAATGTCCAGCCTGGCAGTGGCAGCCCATGTTTTAATCCCAGTATTCGGGAGGAGGATCTCTGAGTTTGAGGTTAGCCTGTAGTACAGAGCAAGTTCCAGGACACAGGACAGCCAGGGCTACACAGAGAAACCCTGTTTCACCCCCCCTCCAAAGGGAAAAAATGTCACTCAAAGACATGAGTGTAGGGAAGGGACTTGAGGGGAGAGGTTAAAGTTGACAGGAGAAAATACACTGTATATGCATATGTATATACTGTATATACACATATATACACGCACATATGTATATAAATATATATATATGAAATTCTCAAAGAATAAATTTAATTTAAAAAAACCCTCTGCTCCACAGACTCTTATGATAAGAAATAATATAACAATATATTTTAAGAGAAACTAATTTTAAAACTACTTATTTATATTTTCATGGAAACATCAGGGCATCCATACTCCCAAAATTTCTACAGCATATATTAGTAAAACTTTTAAAAGACTGTCTAGCCAGGCAGTGGTGGCGCACACTCCCAGCACTTGGGAGGCAGAGGCAGAAGGATTTCTGGGTTTGAGGCCAGCCTGGTCTACAAAGTGACTTCCAGGACAGCCAGGGCTACACAGAGAAACCCTGTCTTGAAAAAAAAAAAAAAAAAGAAAGAAAGAAAAAAGAAAAAAAAAACTGTCTGAAATTACAGCTTGTTTATCTTTTAAAAGACAACTTACGGATGTTAAAGCTTGTGTCACTCCACCCTGGGGATTCTCGGGATCACATTCAGGTTACTAGGCTGGGTGCTAAGGCCCTTTACTGGCTGTACTGCCACTTGCCTCAAATGATGCGTTAGTTCCTAGGTGTCATGGGCATTGGTCTATGCCACTATGTAAGGGGGACGGTGTGTTCAGACCGTGTTGTCATTGTGCCAGCAACAAAGCTCAGGTACCACCATTGTGTAGACAACATAGTCCTCTACCCTCCCGTTGTAGAAATTTTTAATCCCCATCCTGGTTTCTACCCTGCCTCTGACCATATAGTTCCCAGATAAAAGACAACACATAACCTTTGTATCTACAATAAGCCTTAAACAGCACACGAGCTGGGCAGATGTCTACCCTCTATGCTGTTAGACTCTGCTTTCCTATGGACAACCCTGAGCTATTACTTACTTTGCTTCGTCTGGGCTGCTCTTAATTCTGATTGGCCAGCCCTCAGGGCCACTTTTTCACGACTCACCTAATAATCCATGGCGGCTTCGCCTCCTCTACCTTTTTCTCCTCCTCATAGTTCTCTCCTCTGACCCTCAAGCCCAGGAATCCTAAATCCTACCTATGTCTCTTCTACCCTGCTATCAGCTGTGGGCATCTTTATTGACCAATCAGAAATAACTTGGGGGCAGGGTCCCTCTGCATCACTTGGGTCTATGTGAGGACTCTCTCACCTCTGGAGGAACCAGGTCTTGGGGGCATGTACTTAGCATTAGAATACAAGCAGCATCAGGATAACCCACTACACACTCCTACATGGTACATGTCATTGTGTACACGGTATTCAGCTAACCAAAACACCATGCAGCAAATGTCTGTACTTAGAGTGTCATAGACTAAATAAGAACTAGTAAAATACCCTGCTGGTTTTGCTCAAGGCTGAAGGTTAAAAGGGCCATGGGTATTGCTTCCAATGATAGCAGTTGGGGAAAAAAGAAACTGAAGTAAATACTGGGGCTGGAGAGGCCGCTCTGCAGTTGAAGGTGCTGGTCTCTCTTCTGGAGGGTAGTTCCCAGCACTTATCAAGCGACTCACAGTGGCCTTTAACACCAGTCCGGGGGTGGGGTGGGGGGTGGAGGGGTGGGTGGGGGACTGGAGAGATGGCTCAGAGGTTAAGAGCACTGACTGCTTTTTCTTCCAGAGATCCTGAGTTCAATTCCCAGCAACCACATGGTGGCTCACAACCATCTGTAATGGGATCCGATGCCCTTTTCTGGTGTGTCTGAAGATATTGACAGCATTCTCGCATAAAAAAATAAAGCTTTAAAAACAAACAAACAAACAAAAACACCAGTGCCGGGGATCCCACACGCTCTTCTGGCTTCCGTGGGTACCTATATGTGAGTACATGTATTCATACACATACATATGGTGTAAAATTAAAAATAAATGCTTGCATCTTGAAAAGATGGAAAATAGAACAAGTGTTGGGAAATCTACATTTGAAGGTCTTTTTTAATAAAAGATTTGCGAACAAAAAGTCTGAAAATTTCTCTGTCTGGCTGTAAACAAACAAGCAAAGAACAAAATAAAATAAACAAAACAAAACAGAAAAACTCCTGGAAGGATCGGTTGTGTCTGCAGAGACTGATGGAGGGGTTGGAATCTCAGTGGTGTGGGGAGACTGGAGTTTTGTAGGTGCAGAGGCTAAATATCTTGGGCTAACTTTAGCCTTCTGGAGTAGCTGTTCCTTGCCTCACTCTGTATCTGAATGAACAGCTCGTGATAATAAATGAAGACCTCTTAGAAGCTACTAACTTGGCAGAACACAAGCTTCCATCAAGCCAAGAGTTTGGAGCATCAGCAAATTGCATCTTGGGCTTATAGAATAACCAGCCCCCTTCCCATCCCCCGACCCCATACCTCCTATCTTATTGTACTTGCCTCTCTGGTGTAGTCATCAGTGTATGTTAAACTTGCCTTGATTTATGACTTTCTTTGTTCTATAAAACCCCATATATGTGTGTGTGTGTGTGTGTGTGTGTATACACATGTATATATACATATATGTATATATATATATATACACATACACATGTACACACACACACACACACACACACACACACACACACGCCTGTGAAATTGTTTCATGTTGGACCGTGGAATGTGGGGTAACCGACATCTGTGTTCCCCCGCCATGGTCACACCAAATGGCTCCAGAATAAACCGTTTCTTATTCCCTTCAAGATGAGAGCTGTGCTTTTTTTCCACATAGACAGGTAGAAACTGAGCTTTATTGACCCTGACCTACTCAGAATATCTAGTATTTCACGCATTTTCTATAGTCATCGTATCTATGTTATTGGAACAAGCCGAGAAACAGGGAAGTTACTTAGGAGACAAATAAGTAAAATGAGGACAATACCATGCTGGGGAACAGTCATCTGATGAAAACACAGTGGCTCATTTTACCAGCGTGTCCCATAAGCAGAAGGCCAACCTAATTCTGAGAGAGAAGAAATCCCAGGGAACAGAGGAGATGAAGTTGGGAGACTGTGAACAGAGCCGAGACACACGCGCTGACAACGGAACTCAGTATCGGTTCATGCAGGATTCACAGACTACCTGGTAAACTGCTTATCTCCAGATGCTGCCTGAGAAATGCCAACTCTCTGGAAATGGGTGCTCACAAACACAGCTTTAATAAACACCCTACAGACTTCTGATGCTCTCCATTCATGAATCTAGAATTCCTGGGCACCGAACAGAAACGATGAAACAACTCTCCTACAAAGAGAATTCAGTCTCGGCACTTTTTCTGCTATACTCAAAGTCAGGTACAAAAGAAAGAGGCCTGGGAAGGGCAGAGAACTGGAGATTGCTTTCGGAACGCTCCACTGTAGGAGACAGATGCCATCTGGATTCCCCTTGCCCATCAGCTAATTAGCTTGCTAGAGGTAATTCAATATAAGATAACGCTTAAAGCAAGATTTCACCCTCCCTTCAACGAATCAATATTCGAGTTAGACACAATGAAGCAGGCCTGTAAGCCCCAACACGCAGGAGGTTGAGGCTAGCAGACTTTGAGTTCTAGGTCAGCCTGGGCTACAGGGTTAGACTCCGTCTCAAGAAACAGACAAACAAGTATAAACGCTTGGGCACATTCGCAGGTGTCCAGGAAAAGGAGCAAGAGGAACCACATAGTTCAGATGAGGTGGACACAGGAAAGATTTCAAGGGGTAAAAGCTAGGCATGATAGTGCACACCTTTGATCCCAGCGCTCAGTAGGCAGAGGCAGGTGGATCCCTGGGTTGGAGGTGAGCCTGACCTATATAGTAAGAAGATCTTATCTCAAAAGAAAACCAAACAAAACTGAGACGTGTTTTGGTTTTGTTAACAGGCTTATGATAAAAATAACCACATCATACGGCTTGCCCTTGGCATGTAATACATGAATTCCAGTATGTTTTAGGGTCGTGAAACACTCATCATAATTAATTTTAGAACGTTTCATCACCCACAAAATCTCATTCCCATTAGCAACACTGATCACTCGCAGTTGATCATGAACCCTCTTTTGTCTCTGCTCTCTTGTGCGCCTGGCTTGTTTCTCTTAGCGTGATATTTTTTTGAGGTTGATCACTTCTGAGAACACCCCTGTCCCACCCCTTTTCTTGCCGAGTATATTTGTCAATCATGATTTAAAACAACTATCAAAAACCAACATTTCTTCAAGACAAATGCACCATGTACTGGGGCTGTTGAGTCATTTAAACAGGACAATGGATCTCCTTTGATATGATTTGACCTTTGGCAATTTTTTTGCTTGTATCATAAGACTCCAAACAGAAGTAAATATTGCATGCTATTTTTTCCTACTTATAAAATAAATTTTAAAAAAATTATTTCCAGGCAAAATCTGAGTACTTCATAAACATCTACTTTAGAAATAAATGGCAACTTCAACAATGGAGCTGGAGTCCAAACACACACACACACACACACACACACACACACACACACACACACAAAACAAACGTAAGTGTGTGGTTACCCCGCCAGAAACAACCAAGAATGGACCAAAACTGTCTTGCAGTCAACTTACAGATAAGCTCTGGTGCCCTGTGTAAAACACACACATTTTCTTTTCTTTTTTTTTTTTATTTTAAAGATTTATTTATTTATTATATGTAAGTACACTGTAGTTGTCTTCAGACACACCAGAAGAGGGCATCAGATCCCATTTCAGATGGTTTTGAGCCACCATGTGGTTGCTGAGAATTGAACTCAGGACCTCTGGAAGAGCAGTCAGTGCTCTTAACCGCTGAGCCATATATCCAGCGGCCCCCCCCCCCCAACACACGCACATGTTTCCTGGCTCTCCTTTATTCATCATGGAGTCTGGCAGGAAAACCCAAGGTGACCCTAACAAGTTGCTACTTAGTAGTCTCACGTTCCTCTCTCCAGTCCTTCCCCTCTCGTGCCCACCCACTACGGGTCCTCTGGCAAGGTCACTTCTGGAGGCTCCCCTGGCTCAGCGCTAGCTGGAAGCAATAGCTGAGCGCAGATCTACCTGCCTTGCTAGCCCGCTCTGTCACGCAATACGAGGCACGGCCATCCTCACGGCAAGTGTCAGAGCGCCACACCAGCGGTTCCCAGAGTCTCGTCTAGATCAGCATCTACTAAGAACTTGTTGGCACCGGCTCAGGGTTTTCCCCAGTCCTACTCAACCAGAAACTCTGGGATGAAGGCCAGGAAATCTGTTTGAACATGGATCACTCTTTGGATGCAGGAAGCATCTTGGCGGTCGCAGCTCTACAACTTCCTCTGGGCTTCTCAACCTCCTCCGCCCTCACCTTGGGCTGTCATCCGAGCTTCCGGCTCCTGGTAAAAGTCCCGGCCAGGGGGCTTGTTCTCCCTCTGAACACAGTCACCAGCCTTCCCTCACTCCCACCTCCATACCCTGCTGGCTCCCTGCCTCTTGGAAGGTGTTCCTTCATTCAGGGATCCGCCCTTACTGCTGCCCTGTCAAGTGCTCTAGCCTTACTGATTCACCTTCTCCTAGTCTGTGTTTTCCATCTCTTATTATTAATTAGCCAATAAACCAGTGGTTCACAACCTGTGGGTCACAACCCCTTTTAGGGGGTCAAATGACCTCTTCACAGGGGTTGCCACCTAAGAGCATCAGAAAACACAGATATTTGCATTACAATTCATAACAGTAGCAAAATTACAGTTGTGTAGTAGCAATGAAAATAATTTTTTGGTTGGGGGAGAGGTCAGCACAACATGAGACACTGTATTAATGTATTAAGAAGGTTGAGAACCATTATTATAGACTGCTATATTTCTATCTTTAAAAAACAAAAACAAAAAAAAATAAAAAAATAAAAAACAAAAACAAAAACAAAACAAAACAAACAAAAAAAAACCCCAAGATTTCTACTACAGAGACATCTATCTGCACAACGTTTGCAGTTGCTCTGTTCACAGTAAGGAAATGCAATCAGCCTGTTGTCCATGGAAGATGAATGAATAATAAAAATGAGATACTCATACACAATGGAATTTTACTCAGCCATGAAGAAAAAAAAACCTGAATTGTAAGATTTGCAGAAAAATTAATGGAACGGGAAAATATTATATTAAATGAGAAAACCCAAGCTCCCAAAGACAAACTCTACACTACAATAACTCCTTCAGACCTAAATATTCTAGCTCCTAATTTTTATAAATATGTATTTTATGAGAGAATGAGTGAGTGGAGGAGTCAGAGAAGCGGAGAGGGTACCAGGAAAGGGGTTGGGGAGGAGGCTATAATGTGTGTGATGTGAAAGAGGGTATACTCGGGATAGAAGTGTACATGTGGGTGTGAGGAGCAGGGAGAAGAGCAAGGGAAGGGGGAGACTGCCAATCAAAACTTATGAAAATACCAGAAGGAAACCCGTTACCTCACAAATGGTTTGGCAGTCAGGAGCTCTAGAGCACTTGGTGCCCTTGCCGAGGACCTGAGCTCGGTTCCCTACCTCCGCATGGTACCTTATTATCATCCACAACTCCAATTCTAGGGATCCCATGTTCTCTTCTGGTCGTTTTGGGCATTGGGCATATAACTAGTTCACATATACACAGGTAAGATGAGTACACGTGAAAAGGTGAATTTAAAAAGGCTCCTCATGGACTCTATGTTACCTAAAGTCATCATTTTTTTTGGACTGAGATCTGACCAGCATCAAAATAAAACACAGACTCTAAGTGGTCCAGTTAGGGGTAATCAAGACAACCTGGAAATTCCATGTTGTACGGAAGCATCACCAGCATTCACTGAAGTGCCTCTCTGCCTCTTACTGTCAGTTTCACCTCTGCACATTCAGCCCCTCGCCCATCTGACCAATAGAATCAAGACCAAAGGTCCCTACTCTACAGCTTAAGAAACACAGTTATCTGGTATTCTATGTTGTCTGATGCTTTAACTCAACAGAAAACGTGCCGGACATTGATTTATTAATGTATCGGTTTGTGATTTCTCCGTGCCTTGCTTGCTGAGTCGTATTCCCAGATCAGACTGCACAGTGTTTATCCATTCATTTGCTAATGGATGTTTGGATGAGTTCCCATTTTTTTAAGTATGATGACTAAGGACACAATAAACATTTGAGGGGGGCGTCATTTTGTAAACTGGAGTATTTGATTTAAAAAGAAGGAGGAGGAAGAAAAAAAGAACAAGAACAAGAAGAAGAGGGAGAAGGAGGAGGAGGAGAAGAAGAAGAAGAAGACCAAGAAGAAGAAGAAGAAGACCAAGAAGAAGAAGAAGAAGACCAAGAAGAAGAAGAAGGAGGAGGAGGAGGAGGAGGAACAAGGAGAAGTAGAAGAAAGAGAAGAAGAAGAAAAATAAAGAGAAGAAAGAGAAGGCAGACAAACACAGCGAGGATCAACCTGAGTAGGTTATTGTTTGTTCCTTCATCTTAGACTCAGTAAAATTCGAGAGCCTCTTCCCTAACCCTAACCCAGATACCCAACTGTTTAATAAGCACTCCTCTATGAAGTGAAGTTTAACTGCATGAAAACCTTTATGAGAAACACACCACACACTACCTATCTGTAACCACTCCCATCGATTGCTGTTTGCATTCTCCTCTCTCCTCACCCAACCAAAGCCTGTGCCGCCTGTGTTTCCCTTGGGATCGGAGAGGTGGGAGGGTTGGCTTCTAGCAACTATAGGCTTTCAGAACTTGCAGGCAGGGTGCAAACAACAAACAGCTGGCTAAGCACAGAATCCAGGAACCGAGATGCATGGGTCCAAGCCCAGCTTCACGCATCACGAGCTTCCAGGACTTGGTTCCTGTGCCTCAACTGCCTCAGGTAGGAATATTACAGTGCCCACATGCCATGGTGCTGTGTATGTCTTACCACGCATGTGACGCTGTCCCTCCCTACATGTTAGGGAGCGTTAACATGCCAATTCATCAATCCGAGCAGAGTTCTCTGGAGGAAACAGAAGGAGCATCCTGAGACCCTCATTACGACGGTGTTGTGACATAGAAGATAAGGAACCCTGATGCTATGGGCTTGGGTGGGAAACCACATTGCATGTCTGGAGCAAAGACAGAAGTGAAAGTTCACCAAAATATACATTTCGAAGGCGACTGGGAAAGACCAGAGAGACTTCATAAGTGCTTCAGAAGTCCAAAGCAACATCTCCGTGTCCATGTCCTCTAAACTCGGTTTGGTATTCAGGTTTGTGTTCATGATATTCTGGACTTTTCCAGCTCAGTGGCCATCATCACCAGGGAATGTTCTGGAAAGCTGATGATTCCCAAGCTTCACATGGAGCTGCATGCTGGGAAGACACGGAGGTCCTTGGCAGAGACCGTGAGTTGGAGAAGCAGTTTCTGCATCCTACCTACTGGGATGTGCGTGTGCACTGAGGTAGTTTGGGAAGATTGTATCTCACAGGCCTCCAAATTCCGGTGCCCTCAAAGCTTCCTAGCATGCACATGGACTCTGGCTGAGGTCGCAGACTGTCAGTCATGTTCAGGCCAATAACACTGATATAGAGTCTTCCATTCAGTTGTAAGGCTTCAGACGACTCAGATAGGAATCTCTTATAATCCTATTAAAAATTCCAGCATAAAGGATTGGAGAGAAGGTTTTTTTATACTTTTTGGAGAAAATACACCTGCAATTACATAATTACACCATGATGTAGAGCAGAGAGTGCTCAAAGAGTCTCCAGCACAGAGGCAACCATTACTCGTGAGTTCTAAGGAAACCCCCCAAAGGCTTGTCTTTAATAATTAACTTGCAAATCCCTCTTCCAAAGAGCATTTCATAGGTGCACTTATCGCTGCTGTCATCAAATTAAGGACAATTCCCTGGCGTGCCTAGGTTTCTTTTCTCTATTCTTTTTGGTCCTCTCATTTCAAGAACGGCTAGCTACGCTGCCCGCTGCTAGTTTATATTTCCAGGGCCAGCAATGACTGGCTTGCCGGGGTGTTTGAATAAATGCAGAATAGCTTTTTGCTTCTTCTGCTGATGAAGTTACAAGGGAGGGAGGGAGGGACAGGACAACAGCACCAGCCTTCAGCCCGGAACTCCACTTGCTGTAGACCCTTGTCGCCAACGGAGCCCAAGAGATTCCCAAGATAAATTCCAGGGAGGTATCTGCCCGCTCAGACAGGTACCGGAGCATAATATAGCATGGCCTGAGTGTGACGCCCCCTAGCGTTCGAGTGCTGAAGTTTAATCTCTACTGGAAGGCAATGAGGAATAGGTCAGGCTGTAGGGGTGGAGCCCAAAGGATCGAATACTGGCGGCTTTTTAGAAGAAGGGAAAGAGAACCGATACACAGATACACACAGTCCCTATCTCTTGCCACATGAAGTCTAGCAGAACATCGGAGGTTCTGCTAGTAAAAAGGCATCACCAGATGTAGAGTGCTCATCTCACATCTCAAGAACCAGGGGTCAGGCTGGAGAGAATGCTCAGCAGTTAAGAGCACTGGCTGCTCTTCCAGAGGTCTTGAGTTTAAGTCCCAGCAACCACATGGTGGCTCAGAACCATCTGTAATGGGACCCGTTACACTCTTCTGGTGTGTCTGAGGACAGCTACAGTATACTCATATACATAAAATAAATAAGTCTTAAAAAAAAAAAGAAAGAAACCAGGGATCAAAATAAGTCTTTTCTTTATAAAACATCTTGCCTCAAGTATTTCACTATAGTGATAATGAATGGACTAACACAGGACATAGGGAAATTTTTCCTTTACTTTTCCTTGTATTAAGCCTACATAATCTGGCTGGAGAGATGGCTCAATGGTTAAGAGCACTGGCTGCTCTTCCAGAGGTCCTGAGTTCAATTCCCGGCAACCACATGATGGTTCACAGCCATCTATAATGAGATCTGGCGTCCTGTTCTGCCTGCAGGCATACATGCAGGCAGAACACTGTATACATAATAAATAGATAAATCTTAAAAAAAACAAACTTTAAAAAAAAGACTACATAATCAGACTACAATTCAAGAAAGCAGAATTGTGAATGAAGCCCCTTCTTGATACTTGGCACAATTGCTTGGGTCCAAGCAATTGAAGAGAACTTGAAAGAAAGAAAGAAAGAAAGAAAGAAAGAAAGAAAGAAAGAAAGAGAAAAAATAAAAAGAAACACATTGTTAAGACAAGAGAAAATTAAATGCATTCTTCCCATTGCTTTATAATTTCTTTTAATATTTTCCTCATAATTGGAATCCTGCAACATATCCCGTCTCTGGGGATATCCAATCTGCTCAGTAGTCTACAGAACGAGTACAAGAAGGAAATCCTTTATATTAGCAATAGCTTTCCCTTTTTATTATTACGGCTCAATTTATTCAACTTTAATTACTTTGAAGGCAGGAGCACCTTCTGTCCGAGATAAGTGACACATTTGAGTCCCACTTGGGATTCCTTCCTTCTGCAGCCTCTGATTCAGAAATTATTGGCTTGTCCTAATTTACAAAGTAGAAGGTCACGAGGCACGCCAGGTGGGAGAGTCTTGGCTCGGAAGTAGTTTAAAGGCAGATGGGTAGGGAGGGCCAGGGTCTCCTATTTCGACCACTTTTACTACTGTACTGGCTGGTTTTGTGTGTCAACTTGACACAAGCTGGTGTTATCACAGAGAACGGAGCTTCAGGTGAGGAAATGCCTCCATGAGATCCAGCTGTGGGGCATTTTCTCAATTAGTGATCTAGAAGGGAGGGCCCATTGTGGGTGGTGCCATCCCTGGACTGGTAGTCTTGGGTTCTATAAGAAAGCAAGCTGAGCATGCCAGGGGAAGCAAGCCAGTAAGCAGCACCCCTCCATGGCCTGTGCATCAGCTCCTGTGGACAAATTCCTCCCCTGTGTGAGTTCCTGTCCTGACTTCCTTTAGTGATCAACAGCAGTGTGGAGGTGTAAGCTGAATAAACCCTTTCCTCCCCAACTTGCTTCTTGGTCATGATGTTTGTGCAGGAATAGAAACCCTGAGTAAGACAACTGTGCTATCTTTGTCTTTTTAGAGTTTACCAAAATTTAGACCAACACTACTGTTCAGACCTGAGAGACATGGTCCAGGAAGAATTTGTTTTGTTTTTTATATAATACAGCCTTAAAAACAAAACAAAAACCCTCATAAAATAATAATGGTAAAAATAATGATAACAGTAATAATAATAAAAACACTACCTAAGTAGTTACAATAAAGACATGTTTGACATGAGTCTTCCCAGTAACAATGTCAATACTTGTGCCTGTGGTACTGTACAATGAATGTACTTAATTATATTAAAAGACCTTTAGTTCCCAAAGCCATCAGTAGAAAACATGCAGACTGGATGCCCCTCTGCCTGACCATGTCACTACGCTGCTGTCCTTGTAGTGACTCTGCTGATCACATCCCCATTTGGTCATTCTCACAGAGAATAAGAAGGGTCTTTTGGAATAGCAATAGCCAAGAACCAAAAAAGTTCATTTGATTTGCCCAGTGGCCCTGTGCATTAAGCTGGTCCCCTCCACCACCATTAACAAGCTACCTAGGGGATTTTCTTGTCCAAAGTTTGAAATATAAGGGATTAAAATTAATCCCGAGCACTGTATCCGTCACACAAGGCACAATATGCTCAGGGAAACAAAGCGATTTCTATAAATCGCCCGTGAATGTTCACCCCTGCATCTCTGAGAACACCACGCTTTCAGCATCTCTTAGAGAAAGAAAATATTTTTAGAGGATTTTCCCCCCCTGCCGTTGTGGCTTTCCCTGTGGGAGCATCCATTATCACCGTCAGAGTCCTGACAATCCACCCACGGTCTCCGTCTCCAAATCGCTTCTGAGCCTCTCTTCTCCCGTGCTTTGTCCTAAATTGCTTCCTCCCATTTGCAGCTCTCCATCCCTGGACCTTTTCTCCTCTCTATCCTTAAATCAGAGGGCAGATTGCACTTTTCACATAGGATCACAACACTTCACACTCCCAGAGGCCTTTGCAGGAAAGAGGGCTTGCAACCCAAGTATGAAGACCTCGGCTTGATTCCTGAGCATGTCAAGTAAAAAGTGGGTGTGGATGATGCTTTTTTTTATTATTATTAAATTTGTTTTTAATTTCTTAAAACCAAACAAACCTGCAACCCAAGGAGGCTGTTTCTTTGTGATGTACATGTCTTGACAGGGCTCAACGCTGAGTATTACTGACGCTTAAGAAAAGACTACCTTGAAGTGAAATTGCGTATTTGCCATCCATCCATTTAAAAAAATTTTGTGTGGTATATATGTACGTGTGTGTGTGTGTGTGTGTGTGTGTGTGTGCAAGTGTGTCCACCCACGCATGCATGTATGGAAGCTGGGGACAATGTGATGTGTACTGTTCTGTCATTTGCCACCTTACTTCCTTGGGACAGTATCTCTCACTGAGTCTGGAGCTCAGATGGCAACCAACAGGCTCCAGAGCGTCTCCAGTTACTACCCATCAGGCAGCACACTCCCTGGAGTAGCCATGCCCAGCTTTTCAGGTAAGTGTTCAGGAATCAAACTGACATCTTCAGGCTTGGGTTGCAAGCCCTCTTTCCTGTGGAGTCCTCTCTCCAGCCTCATTTAAAAAATTTAGGGTGAAAACTCAAAGCCCCGTTTCTGTCAGGTAGACCGCCATCCCTACGCTTACCTTGGAATGTCACCGAACCCCCAAGCAGTGAAATCTTCGTGCAATTACCGGGGTGGGAGGGTGGGGGGGGGATGAGCAAGCAGTTCCTGGTAACTCAGTGATAGATTTCAATGACTATAAATTTGTCACAGTGGGTGGCTAAATTGAAATTTCAGCCACATTAGGATCTTAACCACTGTGTAAAGTGACAGTTCTTTCTGTCTCTGTTCATTTCTAGTTGTCACAGAGTCCCTACTAACACTGTCTTGCGGGATATTGCAGGGAAGAATAGACAGAATGTGATGTGCCTCTCCCTTCAGAGGGTCCAGGAGCCTAGATGTAGTCTTCCATATTAACTGGAGGGGTGACCAGGAAGAGTTTGGGAAGGGGTGGGGGGGAAGAATATGATCAAAATAAATGTTATGAGATTCTTAAAAAAAAATAAAAAGATTGTTATAAGGCATGAGAATTTAAAAAGAAAATGATGTTTAGACATTTCTTTTTGCTATCTTTGAGGAATGTTTATGTGGACTAATTGTTATCTGTCACCAAGTTAGCAATGGCAGTGCTCATGAGACCAGGGAGCCTGACTAATATCCTGAGGAGCTGTGACATCAGAGACTGAATGGGAACAGCAGCCATCTTGGCCTGGGTCATCGGTCAACAATTTAACATGGCACTGAATGATGTTTATGGTAACCTCCTTAGCTGGTGTGTGGTCACAGAATTTTGAAGCGTAAGTAACCCTTGCCTAAGTCATCCCTACCCACATAGTCACCCACAAATTGGGTCTGATACCAAGTTGGCCTGAGTTATTCACCTCATTCGCAAGTTAAACTTCTTTGAAGAGGGTGACATATTCAACAGGCATCAATCAGGTCCACCAACCTCACATTAGGTTTCTGGGTTTAAGAAGAAAGAGCTAAGTGTCACAAAGAAGCAAGAGTTTCAGTCTCTGGGTGGATGAAGAGGGAACGGGAAACAGGAAATGAACATACGAGATATCTTGTGCAGGAAAAAAAATCACATATATGTATTATGGTTCCAAGACTTCGAAGATGTTCCGCACATCCCAGGCCCTATCCTACATAAGCACATGCTAAGGGAGACAGGGGCACACCGAGTCAACAAGAGAGATTCCTCCCAGGCAATGGTGCTCCAGGCTTTGTAGAATCATCCACACGGAAGCAACTGGGATGTTTTTGTAAGACCCTTTTATTTCTTCTTTGAGGGCTTCATGCACATAGACACAATGAATTCTTTTTATCAGAGTTACTTCCAGACCCTGCCAAATCTACCCTCATTCTTCCCCCATGCCCATCTTACTTGGGTAGTTTTTATTTTGTTCATAACCCACTGAGTCTGATTAGTGTTGCCAGCATACGCATGGGTGTGGGCCATCCACTAATGGTCAACATACTGAGGACCACATCTCTGGAGGAAAAAAAAAATCAACAACCTGACTCTTCCTCACCAACAGCCATCAATTGCCAACAGCAACTTAGCTGGGGAGGGACCTCCTTAGTCCCTCCTCCATCCATGCTGGGATGCTGGTTGTCTTGGCAACCTTGGCTGCTGGAATATTGGTCTCCTTGGTCTTCCCCAGGCAACCTTGGCTGCCGTGGTCCTGCCCTGTCCAGAAGACACAGATTCACATCTCTTCTCCTTGGTCTCTCGCTCTTACAATGAGTCTTTCAATTCCTAAGTCAGGTGCCGTAGTCTGCATCTCTACACTGAGATCCAGAACATCCCTGCAAGAAGAGCTGATGGCCTGTCCTCGACATCCGTCGCACTCATTCACAACACCGCGCTTCTCAATCCCACACCTGGGTGTGCTCTTCTATCCTGCCATGGAGCACAGGTGACAGTTCTGCCTGGTACTGTCTACCTTGGACAATGCAAATAGTTTAAAATGTCTGCCTTTCAAGTCCTTCTGCCCTAAATCATCAAACTCATTGACACACCAGATGGCAGCAAAGAAAGGTATCATCAGATCACAAAGAAGCCAAGGCATTTGAGTGTTCTTTCCCAGCAAGTGAATCTTCTACATTCCTGAGAGCTCTTGATGCTGAGGAGGGCTGGAGGGAGAGGTGAGGCGTGAGGGGCAGCTAAGGCAGAACAGAGAAGGTGAGGCTGAGATATCAAGTGCTTTGCTCTAACAATGTAGAGCAAGGGACTCCCTTCTTAAAGGGACACACTCTCCTGACACACGGCAGACCATGGCGCCATTTCCTTGTGCAGAGGACAACACATAGAAAATGAAACTCTGTTCTTGATTTTTATTATTTCCTTTTCTTTTTGCTGCTACAGCTTACAGCGAGAACCTTAAGCATAGTAGGGAGAGCATTCTAACTACTAAGGTCAACCTTTAAGTCCTAAACTCAGTCCTTTAAATGAGGACAGAATAATTTTCCAAATGTCTATGGAATATTCTAGCATTCATCAAAATAATTTATGTGTGTGTGTGTGTGTGTGTGTGTGTGTTAAACTTCTGGACAGCTGCATGATTCTTAGCTCAAGTGACAAAGCTCTCTGAGCCATCAAGGATGAGACAGAACTTCAGGGACAGTTCTCATAGCCACACACAGAATAGCAACTCAGACCAAGGATACAGACAGACTCTTCCCCCATAGTAACGGACCCTATTAGCAGACAGAAGTTAGTAGCAATCCCTCTGACTAGCTATGTCCTAAGGACATTATGTGGGAGATGCGTGGGCTCCAGAGCACACAGATCACACCCTGGATCTTTCCTCTTCTAGCTGCCTCTTGCTCATCAGTTTCTTGGTTAGTAAACAGGAAACGGCAATAACTAACGCAGAGATTCATTTAGCTCACGGAGGCGTCCCCCTTGAACTCTTGGCAGGACATCTGGCTTGAAAGAAAGTTCTCTGGGTAATATTTATGACTATTATCATCAAGACGTGTGCTCATTATAGAAAATAAAAATCAATGACACATATGCAGGTTTAACTGCCCAAGTTCATATGTGTGTGTGTGTGTGTGTGTGTGTGTATGTGTGTCTGTATGTGTGTGTATATATATGTGTGTGTATATGTGTCTGTATGTGTGTGTGTATATATGTGTGTGTCTGTATGTGTGTGTATATATGTGTGTGTATATGTATGTGTGTATTTATATACAGGTATGTGTGCATGTATATATGTATATATACATATATGTGTGTATATACATAACATACATATATAATGAAAGTTCCTGTGTAATATAACTGATGTACACAAACAATAAACAAACATGGCTTGTCCTGTTATGTAAAGCTAAAAAGTGTGTTTAAAACGTTGCTAGTCATGGTGGTAACATGCCTACAGTTGTAGTGTTTGGGATTCTGCACCAGGAGGATTGTTACACATTTAAGGCCAACCTTGGCTACAAACCAAGACCTTGTCTCAAAAAAAAAAAAATTTCTTTTAGAGGACTTCAGCATAAAAAGCCATTTGCTAAATTACAAAATCATCATCAGCCCAAATCACCAGCACATAATGGAATGTTACTTATGAATGTATTTGTCTGCCAGAGCTTCTTAATGATGCTCTTAATAAAAGGAAGTGACAGTAGCTGCCATCAACAATAGAGGAGATGGCACTTACGACAAAGGAGATGTCATCTCCCAAGGGTCACAGCTGTAGGTGTCTTTCCATGAGATGGCCTCACTTATCCTCCTAGGACAGTGACTCTCAGCCTTTCTAACTCTGCAACCCTTTAATACAATCATGTTGAGGTGACCCCATAACCATAACATTATTTTCATTGCTACTTCATAACTGTAGTTCTGCTACTGTTATGAATCATAATGCAAAAAAAAAAAAAATCTGTGTTTTCCAATGGTTTTAGGTGACACCTGTGAAAGGGTCTTTCAACTCCTCCCTGATGGGTCATGCATGACCCACAGGTTGAGAACCACTGTCCTAGGAGCTTCCTGAAGTAGGAAGTCTGTTACCATCAGCACTGCACAGATGGGGGAGATGGGAGCCTCTTAGAAAGGGAAATTAATTTCCCAACATCACATATGGGAGCATAGCAATTTTTCTGTACTTGATTTACACCGTAAGCAGTAGATCTCAACCTGTGGGTCGTGACCCCATTTGCAAACCTCTATCTTCAAAAATATTTACATTATAACTCATGACAATAGTAACAAAAATAATCCAATGACTGGGGGAGTGGTCACCTCAACGTGAAGAATTTGTATTGAAGGGTTGCAACATTAGGAAGCTTGAGAACCATTTGGCCTAAAGCCTGCACTCCTGACTTCCACATGATGCTGTGTGGAACTTATACTCGAAATTCACACGTGGTTTTACTAATACACATGCACAATCTTTGCATCTTTATCCCTTGTCTTAGTTAGGGTTGGACTGCTCTGAACAGACACCATGACCAAGGCAACTCTTATACAGGACAGTTAATTGGGCTGCCTAACAGGTTCAGAGGTTCAGTCCATTGCCATCAAGGCAGGAGGAGCATGGCAGCCATCCAGGCAGGCATGGTGCAGGAGGAGCTGAGAGTTCTACATCTTCATCTGAAGGCTGCAAGCAGATTATTCACTTCCAGGCAACTAGGATGAGGGTCTTAAAGCCACGCCCACAGTGACACACCTACTCCAACAAGGCCATGCCTACTCCAAAAAGGCCACACCTACTTCAACAGGACCACACCTAATAGTGCCACACCTTGGACCTAGCATATAAAAGTCATCACACCCCTAACTTCTTTTTCATTCCAGGGAGTTACAATTGGAAATAATCACATAGTTCTACTGACAGTGACCTTGGCAATATGCCTGTTAGACCTCCCACACTTCTCTAACCTCCTTTATCTCTCACACGGATTAGATCAAGACTGCTTGTTTCCAGGGTGGCCAGAGCCCCCAGTATCTTCTCCAGAGTAGCCATCCCCGCAAGGCAAGGTGCCCACTGACATGGTCAGCTTGGTGAGGTGACAGAGTCTAAAATACCAATTATAAATGCACACACATACACGTCTGAAAGCAGAGATGGGCTACTTGAAAGGAAGAAGGGGACCAGAGAGGGAGGGAGAGGGATAACAAGAGCGACTAGAGAAGGGAGTGTGACCAAGTCACATTGAAATACACGTGTGAAAACGTCACAATGAAGTATACAACTTTATACACAAACTAAAAAGTTAATTAAAAAATGAAATATGAAAAGCAGCCTTACGGGCACTACATACTTCTCTGCTATAAGTCAGAGATGAAGTCTTTAACAAAATAAGAAATGAAATGAGCCATTGGGAAATAGTCACCCTGCAACTTGACAACTCCGTGGCCAATTGTATACACGCATGAGCATATATGTGCATGTGAGTGACATGTGTGGAACAAGGAAAACACGCTGCGATGTCTTTCCTTTTAAACAATGCACTGCCCTAATTCCACTTTAACACATACTTGGAAGAGAGCCTGTTACGATGCTAAGCTTGCTGCTTGCAGAGGACCCACCCAGGTTCAGTTCCTAGGGTCCACAGCTACCTTGAACCCCAGCTCCAGGGGATCTGATGCCTTCCCTAGCCTCCAAGGACAGTGCATGCATCTCATGTACATACAGACAAGTAGACACACACATACACACACACACACACACACACAAATAATTTTAAGGTTTTTTTTAAGATTTATTTATTTATTTATTTTATGTATATGAGTACTATAGCTGCTTTCAGACAACCCAGAAGAGGGCATCAGATCCCATTACAGATGGTTGTGAGCCGCCATGTGGTTGCTGGGATTTGAACTCAGGACCTCTGGAAGAACAGTCAGTGCTCTTAACTTCTGAGCCATCTTTCCAGTCCCTAAGTTTAAGTTTTTTTTTAAAGAACGATTCTAACGGTGAGGACTTCAAACCCCAACACTTAAAAGTAGGTGACACATTGAATTGGATTCTAAAAACACAAGGGGAACATGACAGATACAAGAGATTAAGCAAGCCATACTAACATATAAGTGCTTGGTCTACTTTACTCAAAATATCTATTATGTGTTTATCCAAAACCTTCAAAAATGAGTTTCTGATGTAGAGGTGACAGGGGAAGCCTTGGAGGTCTGTCTGAGGTGGATCCTCCTATACAGGAGGCACCTGCTCACACTCAGACAGGCTGAGGGCAGCTTTCGGAGAACAGGTTTGATTCATAGGGTCTCTGACAGCTTACGATGAGGACGGTTTGACAGCATCTGACTTGAAGCATGGCCAGAGAGAGACTGAGGGTCCCCTCAGCTTCTGGCGTGGTATGTGTCAAGTAATTAGAGTCAGTGCCTTGTTCTGAAGATTTAACTACAGTGGGTGCTTAATGAGCAACAAAAGGGATTTTGAAAGTAATTACTTTTGACTCTTCGCAAATAGCCCATTTGAAGAGTGGATTGAAGTTAGTAAACAAATGTGTTTGGCATCCTAAGAGCATCTGTCAGAGCCTCATCTACACAGCACAGCTGAGGCTTCTAAAATAGTACCACCCATCCCTTAGACCTGGCCTCTGGGTTGCAGGAGTGTAGGGAGACAGAGGAAGGAAATCATGGAGCCAGCATAATGAAAGTAGCAAAGCAATGGAGAATGGCCATTCTAGAAGGATATTGGGACAAGTTTTAGCCATACACTAGGAAGGCATGGGAAGGAGTTAAGAGCTGGAATTTCCCTGAACTTAAGTCCAAAAAGACACAAGTGTTGTTATTTCAAACTGAACACTGATTCAGAGGTCAGGGCATTTTTGAACTAATTAAAGTAAGAAAGAAAGGTGAGTGTAGCTAGGTGTTGGTGAGGACAGAGGGAGAATGCCCGATCTTCCATGGTATTACTGAGTTATGTAAGGACACATTCCTTTATATACACACACACACACACACACACACACACTCACATAGAGCAAACCCCAGAGAAGCAAATACTATTACAGCTGACACTTATTTACAGATACTTCAATATCTCTCCTCCCAATATTAGCAATTATGGCCGAAAGTTGATTTTTATTCAATCACAGCTGATGGAATTAATTAGGCGACTTTCTCTACACTTGTATGATAAAACTATAATAAAGGTACAGAAAATATCTTGAATCCTGAGTATACAAAGCTATTGTTCACAGTGGTGTAAATGATCATAAAATGTCCAGTTTTCTCAAAATTATAAGACGGACATGTGAAAATAAGCTTTTGAAAAAATTGGCATTTAATTAGACTGGTTTTTTTCCATTTCCTCCCCCTTACCACTTTATATAAACAATCTCTTATTTTTACCTTACCAGGGAGTATTTGAATTTTAATACAATTATTCTTGATAGTCAATTTCTGTTCAAATTAAGCATGAGCTCTTAGAATGTGATAAAACTTATATGCCAGGGAATATTAGACAGCCACAATTTAGAATTCAAACTTACAGGACGTGGCATTTTTGAAGCTCTTTGAAAGGCAATGGTAACTGTTGTAAGCTGAGGCAGGAGCCCCAGAGCAGCTGAAGCCCCAAAGTCCGTATTTTCTCCCCATTTCATCTCCCAACTTCCACCTTCCCTTAGGACCCTGGGCTTCCAGAATCTACTTTAAACAATGCTTGCTCTGTAGTCCAGACTTGAAAAGTCCCATGTGCATGCATTATGATCCCAAACAGATCACGGCTTTATGGCAAGTAACTGGGTGTGGCTACCCGGAGCAAGTCCTTCAGACAGCTTCTCCCACCATTTAGACCAATGAAGAAGATCAATGGAGCCATCATTCACAGTGAACAGCAATAACCCACTCCCTCAGAGGAGCACAGCAGAGCACAGGAGCTAAGTGGTTTTCTTGTTGGAACACGTAAACAGCAAACCCAAGAAGAATGCTAGCTGTTGCCGGACTCTGTGCCAATTCCATCGTCCATCCCATCCGGTAGCATTACTTAAATGATTGAGAAGATCCTGCCACATTACAAAGGCTAGTAAAGGGGTTCAATTATTACTAGGGAGGCGATGGCTGAGCAGTCACCATCATGTTTAAAGAAAAAACAACCCAGCTGGGACTAGAGAGAGCTCAGTAGCTAAAAGCACTTGCTGCCATTCAGAGGACAGGAGTTCAGTTCGATTCTCAGGGTGAGTTACTCACAACCATCTGTAACTCCAGCTCAAGGGCATCCAAGGCTCTCTTCTGGTTGCCATGGTACTGGCACTCAAGGTGTGCACATACGCATGTGCACACACGCACACACAGTAAATAAGCAAATAAGCAAGTCAGTACATCTTTTAAAACAACAACCCAGATGGTACACTGAAAAGACACTCAGCGATCCCAGGGAGTCCTGTGCAAAGCAACTCCAGAACTAACATGCTTTGTCTGAGAATCCATCAGACAGAAAGAGGGCTGGACAACCATCCAAAACTTTTGGGACTTAAAAGGAAAACTGGGAACCACACCATTCAAACGCGGAGCATCAAAGTTGTCTTGAAAAGCTCTTCAGAGGTTTCTAGACCACTTGCTCTCCCCTCCACGGAAAAGCTCTGGGCTTCTCGATGTCAATGCTGCAGATGCAACTTTGTTTCTCTCTGGAATTAAATATACATGACCGAGCCAATCCAAGTAAAAGCCGTGGAGTTAGCAACCAATGCGACGATGCTTATTGGTTTGAAGTGCAATAGGTGTTCAGGTTGATGTCTCCAGCAAAGAAATCAGTATCACCAAATACAAGACTTAGGAGCTCGGAGTAAGGAGAACTGAAGGGTGGATTTGAGCTTTACGCTGAATCCCACCAATACCCACTTTTGAATGCCTAGACCTGTGTCCAAGTTCTTCAAAGACTATTCCCCTCAGCAGAAAAGGTCTCACTGCAAATAATGAATGAGAAAAAAGGTTTTTTTGATATAAAATATTTGAAAGTAATAACTACTGGTGAATGAACGTGTTCATTCACACTTGTATCTAGTGCTTAGAAATGAAGGATATAAATGCTTGAGGAGCTGTGGAAGTCTTTATTATTATTATTATCATTATCATCATCATTATTATAATTGCTATCTCTAAGATAACACAGTCTGGCAATTAAGAGCTCAAAGAACCAGGTAGCTGGAGAAATGGCTCAGCGGTTAAGAGCACTGATTGCTCTTCCAGAGGTCCTGAGTTCAATTCCCAGCAACCACATGGTGTCTCACAACCATCTGTAATGGGATCTGATGCCTTCTTCTGGTGTGTCTGAAAAGAGTGACCATGCACTCATATACATAGACTAAAGGAACAAATAAATAAAATGTTTAAAAGTAGGCAATCTGAACCAGAGTCTCTTCAAAGGAAAAATAAAATAAAATATAATCACCTTGAGATAGGTTATCGCCTGGGACATTCGACCATGAGCATCACCAGAAATAAAGCCACTAAATTCCTAAAGGTCAGGAAGAATGTCTAAACAAACTTCTCTTAGAGGTGAAGCCCTCAGGGACTAGAAACCAGCACGTCTGGGTTCTTCCTATATACACCCACCTAAAAATGCTTATCTCAGTAAACACTCCTGTGCAGTATGTTCTCCAACAACGCACGCCAACAATGAAAACACCACCAGGAACTTAAATTAAGACCTTCTCGACTTAGGTTATTGAGAGTGCAGGATTCTAAACTTAAGCAGTCAACCAACAGATTGGACTCCAAGTCACATTCTTTGTTGCTGTTTAATTGTTTGCTTTAATGGCAGGTAATTAGCAAGAGAGGAGGGAAAGGCTTGACGTGTCACACTTGTATCATATTTTAAAAGTCTTACATCCTAAAGTCTTTGACAAGGGCTGTGTATGTCCACAGTGACCTCCTATTCCCATTGAAGAAGTAGCTGCAAATTTCCTTCTAAGTAGAGGGGCAATATTTGAATACATGAATGTCACCCCACTCTCTTGCAGCCAAGTCACGACCTCCTCTTTAAGCTGAGAAGACGCTATCCCTGCAGGGTGACAGCATGTCCTGCTCTAAACAGGTCAGATGCTACACCTCAATGCTCGGTAACACAGATGCGTCTCTAAACTACTGGCTGGACAAAGAAACACCAGCGTTGGATACAATGTGTCCTGCGCAACAAATCTCACTTCTCCTCCTGCCGTCGAGAGAAACTCATTAAACCAAAGCAACACAGCCACCATTTTGCAAGCTCCGATAGGGAACATGGGAAAGGAAAGCTTACCATCTCCCTGAGCGCACACACACTGACAGCCCCGTAACACTTGTATAGCGAGACTCATTCAACTGCCTCGACGAACCTTCACGCCACACCATGGCCGCACGAGCAAGAGTCAGACAGAGAGGGCACTGCCCAATGCCAGGTCCACTTACCTGTAAAAGAAAAAGAAAAAAAAAAGATTTTATATTCTGTAATCCTGAAGGCAAAATGAACTCCTCAGTGCCCTCTCTACTAATGAGCTCTGATTTAAACTATATCACGAGGTCAAGGGACAAACCGAATCGTGTGGACTTTGTTGGTGAAGTTCCCTTCCCCCACCTACACACTATGGATGCTTTGACAGGGTTGGGCTAACTGGATGCAGAAATGGGAGAGTTTATGGCAAGTTGGTGATGAACAATTGTTCTTCGACTTATTTGGTGAACAGACACAACAGTAGAGAGGGAAGGGAAATCTTGAGGACGTTTCCCTGAGCAGTGTTTAATGACGGTCACTGGATCAGCTGTGGCTCTCACTTCCTAGGATGAAATGGTGCTAGCGACTGCTGGAAGCTTGCCAGCCATCTCCTAGGCAACTGACAGGGAGAAGGGCCATAAATAGAAGCAAACACCATCCTCGTTTGCTACCCCCGAAGTGCTTTCCCCTTATCCAGTTCAGACTTGCATCCTCACAGGAGGGGCTCCTGCAGGGACACTGTCCTTGACCTGGCGCACAGCATGTTGGGAAGATGGAAGGGAAAGAAAGATGCAAACAGAAACCAGGCATCACTGTATGCATGCCTACCCGTGCATCTAAATCCCTGACAGCCGGTGTCTGAGTTCCTCTCATGTGCCAAGCCCCAAAGAGCTTTACATTCATACATCACTGAGGATTGGAAGCAACTGTAGGGTATGAGCTAGAGTTACCCTCATTTTCTCTAATGGAGGAAGAAGCTAAAACTCTCTTGGAGTCACGTAACCACAGGTGATAACCATAGAATAAAAATATCAAGTTTCCTTGAGTCAGGAGCAACTCAGGTTTCAGATTCAAGAGTCAGGATACCAATTTCCTTCCTGAGATTCACTCAATCCAATTTGACATTTCACTGAAAGTCCAAGGAAGAGTGGTCAATCAGATAGTTCAGAAAATGGTCAATATAACAATTCCATGATTGTACAGCTGTTTCCTATAGGACAGAGGGCACCATCCCCTCCGAATAAGCTACTAAGCATGAGTAATTGATACAGACAAATTGTTCTGATGGATCACAATTGGCAAGGATCAGATGATCTGTCCTTATATGAATTCTGGAAACTCGCCTCTTACAAAAGTCTCTATGAGTTTCTCAGAGCTAATATTTGGTATATAAAACAATACGTAAGTCTCTAAGTTCACATAGCAAAATCTGTTATAGTCAACAGCATCCCGTCCTTCCCAAGTAGAGGCAAGGTGACTATTCCTCTCAGCAGTCATCTTTTCAGACCCTCCTAGAACACTCTTTGGGGTCCACCTTCACACGTCATATCAATCTCTTCCCAGTAGCGTTACTCTATGAGAACTTTAAGATGTATTCATTTTGTGTTTGTGTGTGTGTGACTGGAGTGTGTGAGTGTGTGTCTATGTGTGTCTGCATGTGTCTGTGTCTGGGGTGAGTGTGTGTGTGTGTCTCTGGGGTATATGAATTTGTGTGTGTGTTTGTGTGTGGCTGGGGTATGCGAGTGTGTGTGTGACTGGGGTATATGAGTTTGTGTGTGAGTGGGGGGGTGGCTGGGGTATGTAAGTGTGTGTGTGTCTGGGGTATGTGTGTGTCTGTGTGTGTCTGTGTGTGTCTTTGTCTGGGGTATGTGAGTGTGTGTATGTGTGTGGCTAGGGTATATGAATTTGTGTGTGTGTGTGTGTATTTGTGTGTGGCTGGGGTATGTGAGTTTGTGTGTGAGTGGGGGGGTGGCTGGGGTATATGAGTGTGTGTGTGTGTGTGTGTGTGTGTGTGTGTGTATATGCATCATGTGCATGCAGGTGCATGAGGAGGCCAGAAGAGGGAGTCTGTTCCTCTGAAACTGGACTTTAGATGGTCGTGAGTCACCCAGTGGGTACTGAATCCTCTTCAAGAGCAGCAAGTGCCCTTAACCACTTAGGCTTCTCTCCAGTGCATTATGGGAATGCACTGATCCAAACACTGCTACTAGGTGGGACCAGTTGCATCTCTTGCAACAAAATAGTTCATTATTTTCTATGTCAAACCCTCCCCTTAAGAAGTACTTGCAGTATTTGGATAAGAGTTTCCTGTATCACTATGGCCAGTCTGTCACAGACACATAACCCCTTCCAGAATAAAAACTTGCACAGGCTAAATAGTCCTTTGATGTTTCTGGTACATGTTTTATAGTTGGTAGTTTTCCTGCCTCACTGTTGGGGAAAATCATACATGACTGATATAACAACTGGTTACCTGCCCTGTGCGCCATTAAGTACAATATTGAGCATTTCACAAGTGCCAAATGATCTCACTTTAAAAAGGACAATTTTTAAGAGGCAGTATCGCCTCCATTTCCCAAATAAGGACATGGGAATATACTGTGAGAAAGCTGACTTCTCTAAGGCAGTTGAGACTCTGGGCCAGACCTCCAAATCAAGACATTTTCAGGCAACCTACTTCTGACTGCAAGTCAAAGCATCTCTACTCTATGAGGAGATGTGCCTCTGGGTGGAAAATCCTCATTTAAAAGGTCCAGTCACCTGCTTGTTAAGAGTTCATATTTTATATCCTGTCTTAGCTAGAGTCATAATGCTGTGACGAAACACCATGACCAAAAGCAATTCTGGGAGGAAAGAGTTGACTCCACTCACACTGTTCCTTATAGTCATTCATCATCAAAGGCAGGGAGGACAGGAACTCAAGCAGGGCAGGAACCTGCAGGCAGGAGCTGATGCAGAGGCCATGGAGGGGTGCTGTTTACTGGCTTGCTCCCCATGACTTGCCCAGACTGCTTTCCTATAGAACCCAGATCCACCTGCCCACAATGGGCTGAGCCCTCCCCACTCAATCACTAACTAAGAAAATGCTCTACAGGCTTGCCTACAGCATGACCTTATGGGGGCAATTTCTTGACTGAGATTCCCTCCTCTCAGGTGATTTTAACTTGTATCATGGTGACATAGGAGTATCCAGTACCTGTTCTTTCCGAAGCTACTGGCTTCTCCCATTATCACTTGAACACTGGCGAGAAATGAAACAAGTGTGTTCAAGAGTATCTGAGTTAGGTTTCTATTGCTGTGACAAAACACCAACTAGCAAAAGCAACTTGCTGAGGAAAAGGTTTATGTCAGCTTACACTTCCACATCACAGTCTATCACTGAAGGAAGTCAAGCTAGGAGCTCAAGGCAGGACCCTGACTGTAGATAGCAAGGCAGAGGCCACAGAGGAGTGCTGCTTACTGGCATGCTCCCCATGGCTTGCTCAGTCTGCTTGCTTTCAGCAACCAACACCACCTTTCATAGGGGATGGTACCGCCCACAGTGAACTGGGCCCTTCCACATCCATCATCAATTAAAATCTGGCCCCAGGCAAACCTGATAGGGCCATTTTCTTAAGTAAGATTCTCTTCACTAAAAGGACTCTAGCGTGTGTCATGTTAACATGCAACCAACACAAAACATTGCGTCCCAACACAATGAGGAATTTCCAAATACAAATGATCAGTTTGAACCTGGATTTTTGTTTTCACTTCTCTGCCCTTCAAGAAAGAATTGGCCAACAGGAACATGACTGGAGCATGTTGTTACTGTGGCTCTAACTCTTAGGTAAGTGAGAATTAAGAAGGAGCTATGACAAGAGAAGGAATCAAGGCTCAGAAATAGAAAGAAAAAAAAAAGCGACTCCCAGCCTGTTTTAAATGAATTCCACAAGATTAAAGGGCGAGTGATTATTACAGAAAATCAACAGTTACCTAAAGTCTACGTTTAGTCTTGCCCAGAAAGTCCATTCTAAAGTTGAATAGCAAACACTGTTAGCAGCCAGAGATCAATGCTTAGTGCATATTCAAGAGTATTTTTAATGCAGGTATTATTATATGCAAACAGTTCAGGTCTCTGACTCCTATTTTCCAAACCTTTGCAGAAAGCTGTGCATGATGACTGATCTCAGCATACGCACTCACTCACAGGCAAGACTGCAAACACTGAAGATATCCCATAAGGCACTAGGGTGATAAATGCTGCCTTTCTCTCGTGTCCAGTACCCTGGTCCCTCCTGCCTTGCCCTCCTCCAGCTCAACAGCCAGCAGGACACAATGGCTGAGTTCTTTTCTGCACGCCCACGATCAAACGGAAAACTGAGAGACTTAAAGATCTGAAACCTCAAAAGGACCACATCCAAAAAGAAAGAAAGAGACAAGTGGTTGGGGGTAAAGAAAAGTGGGGGGGAGAGGAGATGAATATATCTGCCTTGGGCTATTTTTGTCCCTGCATCAACTCATGAAAAATATTTTTTTTGTAGTCAAGAATAAACAATTCTAAAATAAAACATTCATCCAATTAGTGAAGAAAACGGTACTGGTTTTAAATGTTAAAGTTACCACCAAGTGCTAGAATGGTACGCTATATATGCCGGGGCAATTCTCACGCTGAGTTAGAGGGAGAAAGATCACCCTACAGAAGGACATTCTTCATCCTAAATCAATTATTCATTGAGAATCAAGGGAACAGCTTTGTGTTGCTACCTATGATACTATCAATAATTGCTTGGCTTTGGGCATTCATAGTCTTTTAATTTAATGGGTGGATAGAGATGCTTTCGAAGATTTCTGTCAATCTGAGCACCCCTCCTTGAGAGAGCAACATGTTATTTCATTACTAACTCTCCTTAATAAATACTCACAGTGCTTCAGAAACCGAGTTTTTGTGTCATATCTTGGATAATGATTATGCTAATGAACACAGGACATTAAGAACCAAACAGTTAGTGTACTGGAAGATGGTTGGTTTGGCTAGGAAGAGTTCTGACTGCTCTTCTCGAGGACCTAGGTTTGATCACCAACACCCACATGGCAGCTCACAATTGTTTGTAACTTCACAGGCATCAGGTACACACATGGTACATAGAGGCAGACAGAATCTTATACACCATATACATACATACACACATACATATACACATACATACATATACACAAGCATACACACATACACACATACATATACATACACATACATACATATACACATACACACATACACATACGCACACATACATACATATACACATACATACACACACATACATACATACACACATACAAACATACCTACACACATACATACATACATGCATATACACATACATACACACATACACACATATATACATACACACATACATACATACATACATATACACATACATACACACATACATACATATATACATACATACATATACACATACACACATACATACATACACACATACATACATATACATATACATACACACATACAAACATACCTACACACACACAAACATACCTACACACATACATACATGCATATGCACACACATACACACATACATACATACACACATACAAACATACCTACACACATACATACATGCACACATACATACATACACACATGCACACATACATACATACATACACACATACATAAGCAAGCTAACAAAGAAAGAACTAGCAATGATGTCAGTGACTCCTGGTGAATCCAGACAACTTAGAAAAATAAAATAAAATGGAGACGATGGAAAGGAAATATCATTTTTTTTCCTAATTTATTTTTTCTTAAGATTGTTTTTAAAAGATTTATTTATTTATTTTATGCGTATGAGTACACTGTACAGATGGTTGTGAGCCTTCATGTGGTTGCTGGGAACTGAACTCAGGACCTCTGCTCGTTCTGGCCCTGCTCGCTCCAACCCAAAGATTTATTTACTGTTATATGTAAGTACAATGTAGCTGTCTTCAGACACACCAGAAGAGGACACCGGATCCCATTACGGATGGTTGTGAGCCACCATGTGGTTGCTGGGAATTGAACTCAGAACCTCTGGAAGAGCAGTCAGTGCTCTTAACCGCTGAGCCATCTCTCCAGCCCTTAAGATTTTTGAAGTGCATAAAACTTGGCCTGCATGTGCGACTGTGTAACACACGTGTGCAGAGCCCACATAGTCAAAAGAAGACACAGGAGCCCCCAGTACTGGAGTTACAGGGGGTTGTGAGCCACCATGTGAGCTGTATACATAATAAATAATCTTTTAAAAAATACATCATAATAAAAACGAAACCCTAGCTAGCTTAAAAATTACTCTGGTTACAAAAACGGGAAAAATTGAAATTGAACATATATGAATTGTATCCTTGGTTGGCGACCCTAAGACAACTCTGAAATAATGATTGGTAAATGCTTTAAAGAGACAAAAATATTTTTCTATTACACACTCTCCCTATATTGGGTCTAAAGCTACTTGGGTTTAATAAGGAGGCTAGAGTTACGCAGTTTGTTCATTAGTAAAGTTCTGACCAGGAGCCTATAATAGATAATAAATTACGTTAGGTACTTTAGGGTCCTGAGGATACGATGTTTCCAGGAAGCAGCTGACATCGCAGGCCAAGTCAGGACAGAACATTTTAAATCGACTTAGCAGGCACTGCCCAGTCTCTTTGTCTTAGCATTAAAAAGCCCCTGCAGGGACATTGGCCATAGACACTGCCTGGCAGATCCAGGCCTACACATTAATATAGCCTGGCATGGCTTGGAGTGAACCATCTCCAGGCAAAGCAAAAGACTTGACAGGAATAGACCCTTCTAGACTGGCAAGGGGCCAGTCATACGGGACTTCAGGCCCACCAGAGGAAAGTAATTTTCCTAAGCACAGCTATCAGGTGAGGCCTGCATAGCAGCTAATTAGTGTATTGTGATTTGAGCCTCTGATGTCATTATTATAAGTATTCGTGTCTTGGTGCCCGGGATTATGTAACGCTGTGTGTCCTCAAAGATGACCCTAATAGATCTTTAAAAATCACCTGTCAAGCCGGGCGGTGGTGGCGCACGCCTTTAATCCCAGCACTTGGGAGGCAGAGGCAGGAGGATTTCTGAGTTCGAGGCCAGCCTAGTCTACAAAGTGAGTTCCAGGACAGCCAGGGCTACATAGAGAAACCCTGTCTCGAAAAACCAAAAAAAACAAAAAAAAAAAAAAAAAAATCACCTGTCAAGCCAGGCCGTGACGGCACACACCTTTGATCACAGCACTCCAGAGGCAGAGGCAGGTGGATCTCTGTGAGTTGAAGGCCAGCCTGGTCTACAGAGTGAGTCCCAGGACAGCCAGGGCTGCACAGGGAAACTCTTGTCTTGGAAAACAAAAACAAAAACAAAACAAAGCAACAACAATAACAAAAGTCACCTGTCAATGCCAATTTTAATCCAAAGGAAATGGCCATGGGACCCATAACCTTAGCACAGGGGCATGAGACACAGCTCTTTCTTCAACACTCTGCCTGGCTTCTGGTCGGAAGTCAAATCAGCTAAACAGAGAAGACTGAAGACTACACACCAGACAAGCACCCAGTATCAAGGTGTAGTAACACAATAAAAACCAGGTGCCCCACTGGTGCCGACCATGTACCAGGCACTGTGATAAAAATTAATCAGGCCCTCTTAGGACCCACAGCCAGCAGGCCTCTGGATCACCTCAATAAGCAAGGAGACATCAGAACCAACTCTGGTCTGTGCCCAGGACAGTTTATAAGGGCAAGAGTGATGTCACTGATGAAGAGCGGCTGCAGAGACAATGAAGAACAACTGCCTAAGGAGACAGAGAGGACAGAGCCACCAGCAGAAAGGGGTGAGGGAGAAACACAGAGAGACGGAGAACGACGGAGATAGGAGATAAGGGGCTCCCTGGAGCGGGGAGAGGAAGGGACTCAGAGAGAGAGAGAGAGACAGAGAGACAGACAGAGAGACAGACAGACAGAGACAGACAGAGACAGACAGAGACAGAGAGAGAGAACAGAGCCACCAGCAGAAAGGGGTGAGGGAGAAACACAGAGAGACGGAGAACGACGGAGATAGGAGATAAGGGGCATCCTGGAGCGGGGAGAGGAAGGGACTCAAAGAGAGAGAGGCAGAGAGAGAGAGAGAGAGACAGAGACAGAGAGACAGACAGAGAGAGAGGCAGAGAGAGAGAGAGAGAGACAGAGACAGAGAGACAGACAGAGAGAGAGAGAGAGAGAGAGAGAGAGAGAGAGAGACCGATCTAGACAGGAGACTAACCCAGAGAAGGGGGACCAAGAGAGAGGAACTGAGAGAAAGGATGAGGACCGGGTTGGAGGAAGACTTGACTCGACAGTCACCTCACTAACACAGTGGTCCAGTGACTGACTTCCTCAGCCATTGAGACATAGAGCATGGGGCTGGAGAGATGGTTCAGCAGTTAAGAGCACTGACTGCTCTCCTGAAGGTCCTAAGTTCAAATCCCAGCAACCACATGGTGGCTCACAACCATCCATAATGAGATCTGATGCCCTCTTCTGGTGTGTCTGAAGACAGCTACAGTGTACTTACATATAATAAATAAATAAATCTTAAAAAAAACAAACAAAAAAACAAAACAAAGACACAGATGACACTTGGTGTGTAAATTCACCCACAGTGAGTCTGAAAGGGAATAGAGAGGGACCAAGCCAAGGAAAAGCCCACTTCTCGCCCATTCCCAGGCAGGTGAGAAGCAGGCCTTATGAGGCAGGCACTGCTCTGTGAACCATCACCGTCCTCCCTGTCCCGCAGACATCTCTAACAGGAGGACAGAGCCAAGGAGCAAGGGGACAGCCACAAGCTGGTTCTCCAGTACTGGCTCCCCTCCTGGCTCTACCTGGCAAGTCCTTCTTCAATTATTAGTCGTGCCCAGCCATGTCTGCAGCTCCAACAACGCGGCTCCTGTTTGGGCCAGCCTTCTCAACACTTCTCTCCACCCCAGCAGACAGAGCATTCCAAGTCTGCCAGATCAGCTGGTGCTTTAGGGGCCTTGGGAGGAACTTCCCCCTGTAGGCTAACAGGGTCTGTGAAGAGGTAACCTTGGTAACCACAGAACCCCGGAAGAGCCGCAGAAGGAGATTCTCTAAGCTCTGAATCCCCCAATTCTAAGTTACTACCTGCAGGTGATCATAGGAATGGCACCTGATCCATTGCCAACTTTCACTTTGTCGCCTGTAACCCCAGTGCTTGGAAATGTAAAAGGAGACCTTCCAGAATGAGCTCCCGAAAAGCCCTTTGTATATAAAAAAAAATTGGGGATACCATCATTATTTGTTACCTACCCAGAGAACTTAGTCAAGTGATTTTTTTTTTTAAGTAACCTTACAGTAAACAGAAGTAACGGGCACTAAGTCTTTTTACCTTTTTTTGCAAAACAGTTTTCTCATCTGCAGAATGAAGACAGAACAGAACTTGCCTCCGGTAGGCCTAGAGCTTACAGAACTTTCCATCCCAAAGCCTATTGTCAGCTGAAATGTCAGGCTCAATGTAAAATAACAGCCAAAAAAAAAAAAAAAAACCCGAGACGGGAGCAGGAGTTATGCACTGGGTAGATGAACTGTCAGGAGTGTGCCCAGAGCCCTTGCAGGGAGACCCCTCATCTACAGTTGATGCTGTAACTAGGCAACAGCAAGTCCTTGGGACCACGGAACCAAAATGTGGAGTTCAGTCTCTTAGCAGATGAGAGGTGTCCCCGGGCCAGAACCAAGGCCCTGGGGAGACACGGAAGAACGGCAGTACTAGCTAGCAAAGAGGCTAGCAGGGTTGCTTGCTTGCTTTGTGACAAAACAAAGATGAGCTCGGTGCGCTCAAGAACATTCGTGGAGTGTTTTGAAGGTTCTAGGCAGGTTTTAGAAGGATTGGCTCGTAGTCAGGAAAACCACATCCTCTAAGCATCTTCGGACCACTGAAGGCCCAGAGATAAAGCAAAAGGCACTGGGACTAGGAGGCTGGAGAACCGATGATCTAGTAAAAGAACTGAGAACATCCCACCATCCCACCAGCAGGGATAGGTAGACTTTGTTAGCCTTTTGTCTAGGCTCCGCCCCTCGGTTACTTGGCAACAGCCAGGTGTGCCTGACTCACAATAAAAAGGGCTGCTTGTCCCCTCCTCACTCTCTTGCTTTCTAGCTCTGTCCTTTTGCCCCTTACACTCTTTCTCTCCATTCCCCTTCCCCACCTCTCTCCACGTGCTCATGGCCTCGGACTCTACTCTTCTCCCTCCCTCCCCCTCCCTTTCTCTGTCTCTACTACACTCTCAGCTCCCCTCCCCATGCCCTGAACGAACTCTATTCTATATCATACCATCATGTGGCTGGTCCCTCAGGGGGTTAGGGATGCCTCAACATGGGCCTGCAGAGGGACCCCCTTCCCCCACACCTGACTACACCTCCACCAAACATATTCCTCCCCTCCTTATTTTTATAAAACCCAACAGCTTTTGTCTCTGAATTCGCATGGCCATGTTCTCCTAGAAGACCCAAGAAATTCAAGAAGGTGCCAAGAACCCTCCTCAGCCTTTATCCTACCTTCCCAGTTCCTAAGAGGTCAATGAGTGACTGGTCACCACTTGGCACCGTACCCACTGTTTAAGATGCTGTGGCCAGCAGTGGGGGGATGGGCCCTGGAGAGGCAGTGGGGCAGTAGGAGAACAAGACAAGAATAATGATGACAAAGTACAAGGACAGACATACAGAGGTGCCTCAGTGACACCCATCTTTGCTCACCCAAACGAGTCACTAAAAAGGCAAAAACCTGGGTTGGAGAGATGATTCAGTGGTTAGGAGCACTGACTGCTCTTCTAGAGGTCCTGAGTTCAATTCCCAGCAACCACATGGTGACTCACAACCATCTGTAATGGGATCCGGATGCCCTCTTCCAGTGTGTCTGAAGACAGCCTCAGTATACTCATATAAATAAAATAAATGAATCTTAAAACAAAAATCAAAACAAAACAAAAAAGAGAATGAGATTACATCATTTCAAAACAGCCACATGTGGAGGAAAGCTTCTCAGTCCAGATGTCTTCAAACAACCTAGTCAATTCACTCACAACCCCAAATACTGGCAAGTGACTTTTCTCTTCCTCTCGTCTGGTTTTGTTCTGGTTTAAGGCTTCCCAGAGCATCTATTAAGCCTTCGGATCACATTGATTTAGTCTTTTGGAAGAATGTGTACTGGGACTCTTGGGTGGAAAGTCCAAAGCAAAGAGAGGTTCAAGATGATATTAGCCAGAGAGAGACCCGGTGATACTTTTTGGGTTCTCTGGATTTTTACTTCACCCCGCAGGGATTATTTTCCCAACTTGCAATGTTTGTTTAGTTGATTTTTTTTTTTGAAATTGATTCCCAGGCTAGCCTAACACTGGATTATGGACACTAGATTTTAGCAGTCAAGATTTTTCTATTTTTAGAGAGAGAGAGAAGGAGAGAGAGAGGGGTCTATTTTGAAAAGAAAAGTGGTTCTAAGTTTAGCTGAGCACAGCCAAGCCAAGGTCAGTATCTTGACTGCAAAGATGGTTAATTCATGCACTCGTATGTTCTAGCCAGTTCCTGACGTGTTTGATTCATGTTTGCCTGTAATTGTAATGTGCAAACCACACAGGACCCCACAGGTAAGACCAGAGCCATCCAGATGTGGTTGGGGGTGGGTGTTGTGAGATAACCAGGGTGATGCAAGAAAATGTCAGCTCCGTGGGAATGAAACACCCAAACCATTTTAACCCTTTACATTTCCAACCTCATTTGTGGTTTCTTCTGATGTCAAGCAAGGACAAACCTGGAATTGCTTTTTCTTTTGTCCTCTGATTGATTAAATCGGTGAGTGGGCGTTAGGATCACTGCCAAAAAAAAAAAAATTTCCACGTTTCCTAAATCCTTCCCAAACTCCCTAGCTTTGTGGTGGACAGTGAAAGACGGTACCGCCCCTTCTAGATCCCAGTGGGGACAGTAGCAGGAATAATGTGTACGTGGGGTGGGGGGAAGGGGAGAGATGAGGGTTGAGGGACAGGTCTCCTTGCTGTTATTTTATAATCCAAGCATTGTGACTTCCTTCCTCCCTTTCTCTTTCCCTCCCTCCCTTCCCCTCCCTCTTCCCCTCCTCCCCCCTCCGCTTTGAACAGAACCTGATTAATCACGGTGCCAGAAAATGTCAGCTCCGTGGGGACTTGGAGAGTGTGTGTAGTTTTCTGAAACAAACCACATGGCTGAAATCGACGCCATTCCTGCAGCTGAGCCCGGCTGAAGGCCATTGTCCTTATCTGGGTGTCTGGAGCCTCGGCCCACCAGCTCTCCCCACTTTACCAGGTGTTTCCAATTTTATGCTCGGTTGAAAGCCCATAACTGGGGTTGCTTCCTGCTGACGCGGGGCCAAATAACGGCTTAGACACAAAAGGACTGTGAAAGCCTCTTACCCAGACATTTGCTGTGAGTGGTGCGTGCTTTGGGGCCAGATTTCTGCAGAGGTCACTTGGCCTCTTATGGTCCATCCCCTCTCCTAAATTCAAAAAATGTCAACTTGTGCCCCGCGTCCCACAACCGCTGTTTGTTCCAAACTATAACACTGGGCTTCACCTTTCACCTTTGACCCCAGCTTTGGATGTGCACCCACTGCCTGGCTTTGAGTCATTTGCCCTCACTCCCTGAACTGCTGGGCTCTGTGAAACACAAGGCTCCTAAAGTCCTTGCCTGTGCTGACTGGTTCCCTGGTCCCAACTGCTGCCCGCCTCTTCTTATTCTGCCTAAGACTGAAGACAGATTTCACAACGCTAGTAAGGCTTTGCTGTGACAATGTGACCCAACAGGAAACTCGGCAGATAGCATGGTGAGCATCCTTACAGGGACATACGTGTGGCTAGCGTGTCTCCAAGAACCTATGGAAGTCACTACAGGAATGATGAGGAGACGTACACAGGAAGATCGGTGTAAACAACAACCTGAAAGACTGTAACACACATGACTCTAAAGCCTCTTCTATAAGGAAGGGTGGTGTCGGCCATTGAATTCCCATGGAGTGTAAAATGTATTTGACTCTCCATTTTCTGTAACCTGTGTTAAAAATGGAAATCCAACCCACTAAGGGAACTAGAAAGTCCACTAAAATGATCCTCCTTGTGCACATATGCATGTACACCCTTGTAAGGGACAGAAGTTCATGTAGGTATCTTTCTCGATTGTTCTCCATCTTATTCATGAAGACAGAACTCCCTCGTTCAACCCAGGGGTCGGTAATTCGGTTACTCTGGCTAGCAGGCTTGCTTCTGGGATCGTCTGTCTCCCCCTAAATGCTGGGGTTACAGATGAGCTCCCACACCCACATGGCAATTCCATGGCTACCCAGGGACTACATTCTTCACACATGTACAGTCAGCACTTTAATTCTGAGCCATCTCCCCAGCCCCTAAAAGAGATTCTTATTAAAGACACTGGATAGTTAATAAATGGTGGGCATCCACAAACACTGGGTACCATATCTGCACACACACACACCCTGGACCATTCTAAGGTCGATGTAGACAGACTCTACTTGGACTGCATCAGAAGGCAGCTGTGGAAGGCTCATGTTCAGATGATGAAAGCCCTTTTCCTCTCAGCTTTCTCTTCCTCCAGGGCCATTACTAGTCTTCGTCTTGGCGGAAAACCTAATCGGTTACACATTTCAGAAAAGAAGAATCTTCTGGGCTATAAAAAAGAGAACCCAGTCTACAAGGAAGGGCCTTGGGATGTTAATATGTCACTCTTAATAGGTCAGTCTGGTTATTAGGTCAACTGGAGCAAAACCACACTGCCAGTGGTACCTCGGGACTGGCAACGGAGAAAGTAGCATGTTGGGGGTTGGGGGTTGGGAGTTGGGGGTTGGCGGAGGGGACCATAAAAGTGGCTGACTGAATAAGGTCTTATCTTTGTGGCTGGAAAAAAAAGGGAGCTATCAGCCATAGTTAGCGACTGGGAAATGAGGTATCACTTACTTTTCTCTGAGAATGGAACCCCGGATGAGTTGATCACAAGACAAGGGAAGGTTGCAAGAATATTTGAAAAGCAATTACTGACCTTGGTGGGGTGGCACACAGTGGGGGTGGCAATACAAAGTTGGGAGTGAAGGGAAGAGGGGAAGATTTAGATAGAGCTGAGTGTTGGAGTCTGAATATGATACTCATGAAATTCTTGGACCTAATATATATATACATATATATATGTGTGTATATATATATATATATATATGTATATATGTGTGTGTGTGTGTGTGTTCATGTATATATATACATGGAGTTCATGGTGTTCATATATATATGGAGAGAGAGAAAGAGAGAGCGAGAGAGAGAGAGAGAGAGCGAGTGGATGTTGTGGTTTGAAAGTGAAATGTCAGAGCTAGAAAGATGGCTCAGTGGCTAAGAGCACTGATTACCTTCCAGGAGATGGGTTCAATTCCCAGCACTCACATAGCCACTAACAACTGTCAGTTCCGAAGGGATCCATTCTCCCCCTTCTGACTGCCATGGGTACTGCATCAGTCTCTCAGGAGCCACTGGTAGGGCGGAGTGGGGTGATTTTCCCAGTGGTGTAGTCACTGAAAAGTTTCCCATGATCCAGTAAAAAACTTCCTACCCAAACTCATACAAGCGTGGGGGGAGCGTTGGGGTGGGCACAGAAAGATGTAGAAGTGGGAGGGTGTTTTGGCTGGACAGGGAAAAGAAAGAGGGGTGAGATGGGGTGTTAGGGTGAACATGACTCAAATTCATTATATACATGTATGAAACTGTCACCGAACACGTGAACTAATAAATCGAATTATTGTAATACTCAGTATTAAAATATAACTTAAATACTTTGTTTTCCCTCTAGTAATCTGGTCTAACATTAATTTCTTTGCCAAAGCCTCTACCCTTGCATGAGAAATTATAGATGGGATTGGCTATCTAAATTAACATAGATTTACATATGCAAATAGAAACTTGTTTGGCCAAAAAAAAAAAAAACTGGACTCTGTTATCATTGCCAAAATTCATCCTGAAACAAGACAGATTTTTAAAACATTTTTCTCCATCAGAAACCACATAAATTTTTCAACTGAGAGTTTCAATATTAATAACTCAGCTATGACTTAGAAAAATCTCAGAAAAACCAATGAACATTCTTTTGTGTGCTGATGAAAAGATGCAAAGCACTATGGGAAATTACTACACACTCTTTCAGTCACAGAAAAAGCCTATTGGGGTAGAGTTTATTGTTATGCCTTTATTGTGTATATGTGAATGTGTGTGTACATGTGTGTATATGTGTGCATGTATACATATGAGTGCACGAGTGTATGCCTATGCATGTGTGTGCATGTGTGTGTGCGTATATGCACATGTGTGTGCGTGTATTTGAGTGTGTGCATGTGTGTACATGTATTTGAGTGTGTATGCATGTGTGAGCACGTACATGTGTATGTGTGCACATGAGTACTCCTACTATGTGTCCAACTCTCACATGGATTCTGGAGGGTTTGAACTCAGATCCTCGTGTTTGCATGATAAGTGCTTTAACCACTGAGCCTTCTCAGCAGACATGCTAGAAAGAAGATAGACAATACATGTAACCCTACTATGTGCCCCAAGCTGAAGCTGTTACCAAAGACCTTAGACCCTGGTTCTGTCCTTTGTAATTGCCTTTCCTCTGAGATAAAGATAGACCCAGACTTTGTCAAACTGTCACCACAGAAGGGCTTTTCACTATTTGACCGCGAACTTCGGTTCTTGATGTTTCAGCTGTGACTCAGGACAGCAATTTAACCGTCCAACCACCTGAAAAAAAAATAGAATGCCCACATCACAGGAGATGTGGTGGGAGTCCGGGGAAGCTGAGCTGGAGAATGCATTCTGGGAGTATAATTAGTCTCCGCAGATGTGAGATCTCTATCTCTGCATCAAGGGAAACTAGGCCGGACTGCCTGGTGTTGGGTCAAGGGAAACAGGCCAAACTGATTAAACTCCTTCTGGTACTATATAGAGAAAGGTTATTTGAATCTGGAAAGTTGAGGAAATAAAATATTATGTGAGCTCACCCGAACTACATAGAATCTTCCAGAATCACTGACTGTTAGAGGACAATGTGTGAAGGAAGGAATTCTCTATCCTTTATTCATGTAAGATACCCATAGTGAACAGTCTTGAGGATATCAAATATACTCTTCCACACACAGTGGCAAAAAAAATTAGAGGGGCTTTGAACTTATTTCCCTCAGTCTACGATGGGAATATTTCATCCGTTCTTGTCACAGCACTATCACGTGTGCCCCCAGTGAAGGACTTCGTCACATTGCCAGCACATTAGAACCAGAGGCAACGTGAAAGGACAGCATCCATTTCAATGCAGGCCAGGCAACTAGAACAGACTCCCTGACACTCTCCCGCTCCGTACATCGGGTCCCTTCGGTGATGTGCTTCATCAGGCATTCTTTGAATTCCGCAGTGACTCATGAAAATGTCAGGGGCGATTACTCCAGATTGCTATGACAAAACAGTTCTGTCTAACACGCTCCCCCACAGAAGAGCCGCAAACAAGAAGGCATTGTGGGAAGAAGGACCGACTCTTTGTGAAGGGGTCGAGAGATGGTTTACCCAGCCTCATCCCAATGCCGGTTAATATCAGCAACAGTGGACTTCCAAGAAAGCCATGTTAGTGGTGGGAAAGAACTGAGCTCCACACAGGAGAGAAAGAGAGGGAGAGGGAGAGGAGGAAGGGGAGGGGGAGGGGGAAGGAGAGGGAGAGGAGAAGAGGGAGAGGGGGAAGGGGAGGAAGAGGAAGAGAATCACTACTATGAGAAAGGTTCTTTCTTTTTGAAAAGAGCATGTTTATGGGAGACATTGCAATTGGGAGTGTCCTCTGCCCTCCACACCGCAAATCTCACCCTAGAGATTACCCTTAACAAGTCCAGTGTTATTTCTCAAACTATTTTCTGACCATATGTATTCGCGTTCATGATGATTCTGTTATTATTATCCATTCATTAGGTAAGGTCTCAACACATGATAGCCCAGGCTGACCTGGATCTCACCTACGAGAGGGACTTCGTAGTGATCTCCCTTCATTCAAACTTGCAAGGGTTGGGGTTACAAACCTGAGTTACCATGCCTGGTTAGTGTTTGCGATGCACTTGTATATGTGTATTAATATATGTATGATATGTGTGATAACATAAATGTACATATCAAACATGGTACTTGTACACACACAGGCATATGCCTATTTAGCTGTCTAGATGGCGTTCACATAAGTACATAGGTACTGAGGCTGCTGATAAAACGTGACTGCCGAAGCAGTTGTATTTACAAAGAAGAACAGGAAACAAATGCTAATTACCTTCTACATCTATGGCTGCCAGCTCCAACTGAAAGCTGGAACCACCTGTTACATGTCCCCGATCAGGTTAAAAAAAATGTGCTTTTAAGTGCCAGGGGAGGATGATGAGCCCAGGGTCCCTCAGTCGCTTTGATGCTAATGTGAGAGTTCAGAATCCTTTCCACGTACTTCGGGCAATTGTTTTCAGAACCGTGACGCTCGATCACATGTTCAATTTTTGTATGCTCTGAAAGCGCCTCTGTTCTTAACCAACATGACTCGAAACCTGCGAACGGCCACTGAGCAGGAATCTGTTGGTCTGGGCGCACTGTGCAGCCATGGGTAGGAGGCAGCTTTGCGTTTCAGAAATCTGTGGGCATCGCACAAAAGTTGATGGCGACCAGGCGGATGGCTGGGGGCGGTGCAAGAGAACACTAACTCTAGGGACTTGATTACCCACCAGAGCAAAGAATGCACTGACCAGAAGGCACCACTTCTGCAGGTCTGCTCTACCAGAGGGAGCTGGCCACCCCAGACAGCACCCAGGAACCCCCAAATGGCCCTGAAGAACACTGAGGAAACTCTGGCTTTGTCACATTGGTGCTGATCCCACCCCATCCTCTGATAGCACAGAAACCCACAAAGGGCACTCCGAAGTGGAGAATGCAAAATGGAGGATTAAAAAAAGGGGGTGGGTACTAAGTCACACACACACACACACACACACATACACACACACACACACACACACACACACACCCCTGTCTGTTTTCCAATCTCACAATGCGAACAACTAACTCGAGTGGTACTTATTCCATGGAATTTGAATCGTACCCACTGGCTTGCATTGGGACGAAACCGTCACCTTACAAGATGTAAACAACAGCAAGCTACACTGTAGAATGGAAAGTCGCATGTGTCTCGCTTTGGCCTGACCTACTGCTACATTAGACCGGACGAGTAGTTGTCTGGGGGTGATGATGTCCCACAAAGAAGTTCAGTAGTCCCCCTGGTCTCTGCAGGTGTGTGTCTCCAGTACCTCTCCTAGTTTTTTCTTCACAGGCCACACCCTGATTGTCTTCCGATCTTCCCAACTGTCCACAAAGTTAGGGCATATGCTGGGAACCGTGGACCTTCACGGACTGAGCCTCAGTTAACAAAGTAAGTGGCTCGGGCCGTTCAGAGACTATTGATTACACAATAATGCTACCACCCCCTCTTACAATAACGTCAGGATGCTCACCCGAAGGGGACATGGTATGTGAACGTCATGATCAGTCAGCCACCTGTTAAAGGCAAGATGACATGCACACAGTGATCAGGGGACCATTCATGGCCACATCATGTCACACGCAGACAGCATGGGAGAATCACAAGGTAGAGAGTGCAGAAATACCGGGGGTGGGGGAGGTGGGGGTGGGGTGGGAGGGGTTGGGGGCGGCGGACAAAAGGATTACAGAAAACACATCCAAACGCACTGGAAACAGCATCGCACAGAGACCAGATTGGCAATGCTGTCACCAGGCCTGGTGATACTTTTCCCAAGCAGAGGCTTTCAGAAAGTTCTGGAACATCGGATCACAAAATGTTCCCAAATGCAGAGTCACAAACATGACATGAGCGGCGGCCGAGAGCTGGAGGGTTTATTACCTTCCCAGGTGCACACAGTGGGGTGACGCTGCTACTCACTAACCCCTCCCTGCAGCACCCGAAGAAGTCCACGGATGCCCATTCACCACAGCTTCTTTTGGAAGAGTTAAAGTGGTGTTCAATGAACTGCTAATGAGCTGTGTCTGCACACACGTGCACCAGACTGTGCAAAAACACACAGTGCTGGGTCCATTCTTCTATCAGAAGCAAAAACTGTGAATTGCAAACCAGTGTACTGCTGTACATTCTGATGATGTCATCTTTCCTTTCCTTTTCTTTTCCTTTTTTTTTTGGGGGGGGGCTCGTGTATCCCAGATTGACCTTGAACTTAAAATGATCCTGGACTTCTAATCCTCTTGCCTTTACCTCCCCTGTGCAAGGATAGAGACTGGCATCACTATACCCTGTTTATATGGTGCTAGAACCCGAGTCCACATAAGCTAGGTAGTCACTCTACCACCTGAGCTATATCCCCACCCCAGAATCTTCATTCTAAGCCTGGGTGTGTGTGTGTGTGTGTTGGGGGGGGGGGAGTTGTGCTGAACACACATCGGTTGAAAATTTCTAATTACTTATTTGCCAGTCTTGGTCTCCATTAGATATCGGCATATTTCGGTGTTATCAACACACAAACACTAGCCTCGTCCCTTCCCAAACAAAACACATCTAGAAAAAGTATCAGACATTTCTGAAGTTCTCGCTTAACAGCCTCAGAATTCACCCTTTGCTGCAGGCACTAATATTTTTGGATAGGGAGTGGGTGGACGCGTGGGATGGAGGGAATTCTCCAAAGGAGGTAAATTGAAGCTGGCATTTAAAAGGAATTGGGATTCCCCCATCCCACCTCCTGCCTCTGAAGAGAGAAGAGAACAAGACTGGCATCTTATGAAAGCCACCCCCCCCACGTGTCTGACCTTTGGGACCTGCCACCCACACCAAGACAGAAACTAGTTTTGATGTCGGGACCATGGTCTCTGCACAGTAGAGTGTTCAGTGCTGATGATTTAACAGGAGACAGTGGGATCTGTTGTGTTTTATAGAAAGAGAGAAAGAAAGAAAGGAAGAAAGGAAGGAAGGAAGAACCAGGGTATGTTTGTAGAGGTGTGGAAGGGGGGTTGTAAGGTGGAGGGGGGCACCTCTATGGGCCCATGCTGAGGCATCCCTTCCCCCTGAGGTACCAGCAAGATGACAGATGTGGTATGGAATAGTTTATTTAGGACATGGGGAGGAGAGTTAAGGGAGTAGAGGCAGAGAAAGGCGGGGGAGGGGGCGGGGGGATGGATATAGAAGGGACAGAGAGGGTAAGAGGGTAAGAAAGTAAGGGAGTGATCAGCCCCTTTTATAGTGAGTCAGGCATACCTAGCTATTGCCAGGTAACTGTGGGGCGGAGCCTAAAAGGAATGCTAACAGGATCTGCCTGTTTAAACTGGTCCAGGAAAGGAGGCTCCCGATGGGAAGTCTGTGTCTCACACACTTTGCCCAACCTCCCCCCCCCCCACCCCCAGGGACCACTTCTGTGTCTCACACACTGTGGCCACAGGGATGATGGTGAGAGCAAAAGGATGGGGAGGAGGGCTCTGGGTAGGTTTCTCTGGTAATGGGACCTCTAGTGAGAGATCATCAGCACCCGGCAGCTGTCAATGCCTTCCTGAGGAAATCAATTTTTTTACCCCATTGTTTTAAGTTCATGATAAAATTGTCATGAGCTTATGTCGGAAGAATAGTCGTTTTACATCTTTCTCAAACATTTTAGGGTCTCCTCAACCTTTGACCACACAATTCCCTCCTCATGCGAAAACACACAATAGCACAATCTGGCTCTGGGAAGGCAAAGGGGGAGGGGCCTTGCCAATCATTCCTGCACACCTTGCCAAATGCGTTTCCAGCTCAGCAAAATTCCAAAGCCCTGTGGAACACTCGAAGTGTGTGTGTGTGTGTGTGTGTGTGTGTGTGTGTGTGTGTGTACACGCTCGAGTGTGTGCTGGGATTGTGGTTAGGAATTCGCAGAGATCAAGTGTCAAGGGCACTGTTAATAACAAACGGCTGTTAGAAATCCCAGTAAGTCATACGTGAGTGGGGGTGGGGGGAGGGACAGTGTATATGTATGTATGTCTGTGTCTGGGTGTTTTAGTTGATTCAGTGCTATGCAAAAAATACGTCAGCACTCAAGGAAAACAGTAATCTCCCGTAATGTCGGGCAGTGCATTAAATTCACACCAGTCTAAATCTCCTGGGGTAATATACAATGTTTCCATTCCTTAGACGCTGGCTAGTGCTACCTGAGGGTGAGGTTATTCTTTTAAAAAATGTAAATAAAAACCATTAGTATATGTAAAAAAAAAATAACCTGCAATTACAGAAATCACAGCCATGAGCCAACCATAACAGTTAATGACAGCTTTCTGTCCTGTGTATGGGAAAAGGCATGTTGTTTTGAAGTGTTACCTTGTGACAAAAAAAACAAAAACAAAAAACAAAAAACAAACCCATTCTAAGGAGAGTCTCCTTCCATAGCCTTCCAGTGGGAAATTCACAAAGCAGCCTGAGGGGATGGTGGGAATCTGGAGCGGCCTCCTGGTGCGAAGCCTGCAGAGCCACTCAGAACCAACCCCAACCTTATCGCCGCAGGTCTGTCCTCATCCCGCAGTCGCAGCCGAGAGCTAGCTGAGCTCAGCAGCCTGGACTCCAGGGCTCCTCCCCTGAGGTGTGGCTCTTTAAGCCATTGAACAGGCCTTCGTTAGCTAGTAGATGTAAAACCAAAGTGTGGGAAAGGTTTAAAGGCACCAATAGTTTACTAAGCTCGTGTTTCCAATTACTCCCCCAATTGGTGTCCGAACTATGGGATTTAGCCCAGATGACTGGCATTCCTTCTAGGCTCCGCCCCACAGTTACCTGGCAACAGCCAGGTGTGCCTGACTCGCTATAAAAGGGGCTGATCACCCGCTCCTCACTCCCTTACTTTCTTACCCTCTTGCCCTCTCTGTCCCTTCTATCTCCATTCCCCCGCCCCTCCCCCGCCTTTCTCTGCCTCTACTCCCTTAACTCCCCTCCCCATGCCCTAAATAAACTCTATTCCATACCACATCTGTCATCTGGCTGGTACCTCGGGGGAAGGGATGCCTCAGCATGGGCCCATAGAGGTGCCCCCTTCCACCTTACAACCCCCCTTCCACACCTCTACAAACATATCCTGGTTCTTCCTTCCTTTCCTTGCTCCCATCTCACTCTCTTCTCTTGCTCTCTTCCCCTCTTCCTTCTCTGTCCCTTTTCTTCCCATTCCCTACCCCCCTCTCTCCAAGGGTTCTCTCTCTCTCTTTGTCTCTCTCTGGGAGTAGGGGCTTGTGCCCCTGAGCCTGGTTTATACAGTGTGGGGGCTGAGCAAGAGGGCTTCATACAGGCTTGCGAGCATTTTCTTAAATGAGCCACACCCCCTTCACGGTTCCCTCCCCCCCCCTCTAATCACCTTCTCTCCTTCCTCAAGGAAAATGTAAAACTGTAGGCCTGCCCCATCCCCATTTTATGTACTTAAGGTATGAAAATGATATGCCGTTGTAGGATTGCCTCGGCCCCCATGGACCAATATCGTCCCTGTGAGGGGCAATCCCTGTCTATCCTACCCCCGAGGATGTATGCTATAGAACAGAAAACACTCTGCCTAGCCAAGTAAAGCAAACGACAGGCAGCCAGGCAATTACAGCCTCTCTTCTTATCACTAAGTAGAGTGGAGGGCACAGTGGGCTGCCTTGCTCTGTTATTCCCACCGCATGTGACTAATCAGTATTTGCAGTTTATCCACCGGAACAGAGATGGCGCATGGGTAAAGGCAGCTTCTGGAAGCTTCGGCAGGAAAAGATCGGCTGACTCTGTTGAAACTGTCAGATCCGGCATTTCAGATAAATGTATTTACTTATTTTTACCATTGTCGAAATAGAGACTTGAGGAATCCTGCTCTTCCCTATGTGACTTTGGTTCCTTTATCTCCTTGCTTTAATATTTGTGTTGTGTTTTATAAAGAAAGGAAGAAAAAGGCCAGGGATATGTTTGGTGGAGGTGTAGTCAGGTGTGGGGGAAGGGGGCGCCTCTACGGGCCCATGCTGAGGCATCCCTTCCCCCTGAGGGACCAGCCATAAGATGGTATGGTATAGAATAGAGTTTATTTAGGGCATGGGGAGGGGAGTTGAGAGAAAGGCAGAGAGAGGAGTAGAGGCCGGCCATGAGCATGTGGAAAGAGGAGGAGGAGGGGGATGGGAAGAGAAGGGAAAGAGGGGGAGGGGCAAGAAAAAGAGAAGAGAAGAGAGCAAGAGAGAGAGGAGGGGCGAGCATCCCCTTTTATAGTGAGTCAGGCACGCCCGTCTGTTGCCAGGTAACTGTGGGGCGGAGCCTAGAAGGAATGCCAACAAAAAGTGTTCTAAGCGATTGCTAATAATAAACTAAGAGGTTGGGAGCTGAAGATCTAGTCACAGTCCCATACTGACACTCTCTAAGAAGATTTTTAGATTTAAAAATCTTTTAAACCTCCCCCCCCCAAAAAAAAATCACAATTAGTACTTTGGAAATAACATTAGTCACTTAAATTCAAGCTTTCAAAGAGAATCAGATATTCTACGCTAGGGCAACCACTGTAGATCCCGAGAGTCAAAACGGTCCTAAGTGGCTAGAAAAAGTCTTAGGAAATGGTCTTGGTCCTCTTGAGGACAGCAGATGTTAGTTACTCTTAGAGAGTTGATCTTGTTATCCTTCTCGCTCTCCAGAATTCCCACACTATTTCCCTCTCTTGTGAATCTTAGTAATGGCTGTGTAATTATTCAAAGCCCCGGACACTAGTCGCTTGTTTTTCTATTTGTTGATGGGAATTTTAGCAACATTATTTGAAAGGTGGGAGCCGTGACAGCCTTTTATGAAGCCCCAAAGACGGTTTTGCACACCTTTTTAAAAATCATGCGTGAAAAATTGAACAAGCCATGAGCCCTTGTGATGATGTTAATACAGAAATGGCAACAAGGACCATACACAACTCATCGCCTGCTCTTCCCGAAAGTCCTTTCAAATAAGATCCTGTATCAAAGCAATTCCCTAATTTTGAAAGCTAAAATAACCCCCTGTATCGTCCGGAGCCATTTTAAGGAGTATTGTTTCATACAATACTGAGTATCTGTTCACATACAAGGTCCTCTTGTCTGGGGTCCTCATGCCACTTACGAAGAGGTGAGTGATATAAACAAGCAAAAATGGCTACTTCTGTTGCTGCAGCACCCTCCCCACCCCCACTCCTGCTGACATGGGCGACTCTGGCAACACTTCCCACAATTGGTCCTGACTCACGCCTAATGAGAGATACATCATGTCCCCTTTTTCTCTATCCTCCTCTTTGTAAGTAATTCTGCACTCAAGATTCTGCCAACCGAGAAGACAGATCTGAGGGCTATAAAAACTTTTAATCTGATTTATGTGAGAATAAATCATGCCCGTGGAGAGGGTCTGGCACTTTCCTAAATTAAAATAATTCCAATCAGCCCTCTGAAAGAAAGCCAACAGAACCATTAACCTGTCTACCTCGGCGAGTGCCAGAGAGGACTCACGCTGGTGTATAGCTTCAAGAAAAATCACTCGGGGTGGGGGGGTGGGGGGGAAGACCCAGGCAAAATAAGAAGAATAACAATTTCACATCTTGGAGGCAGGGTGTATAAGAGATAGAAATCCCAAAAAGAGAATTTTAAGTTCTGTTTTCCAACTAAATACGGGTTCCTTCTGAAGGTGGGGCTGTCGCCTTTGCATGATAAAGATGGCCGTCCTCTGAAACAGAATTGTGGATGTGAGATCTTAGTTGGAAAGTGTTGTGTCAGACCATACACATTAGTGTGTCACACACCAACGTTTGGACATTCTGCGTATTTCTAGAATGTTCCAATGGTTCTATGCTCATGATACAAAAATGCTTTTGTGCTGAGACGGATGCTTCGCCCTGTAGAGTTGGAGACTGGTGTGTGAGGATTGTCTACACGAATCCCAGAGGCACTGACTGGATTGAACCAGATTCCCACCCACTAATCAAAGGCATGCCCCCGTGACAGCCCAACTCACCGGTCTTTCTGAGCTCCCTTGAAACTCACGAAGCAGAATGGGGCTTCACTTGTGTCCAACTTTTTACTTTATGAAAAAAAAAAATACAGCCTTAACTGAATGAAAAATAGAATAGAAATTTCACAACCAAGTGTGTGGCAACTTGAAAAAAAAAACACACAAAAAAACCACCCTGACTTTGAAGCCATATTCACCTTGCAGAATAAACAGGGTGATCGCTCCTTTTCTTCTTGCACTGATAAACAGCGGTGGAAATGATACTCAGAGGGCGACTCGGGATGAGTCATCCTGACAGAGAAAGGCATTTTTAAGTAAATTAAAATAACAATAAGAAAATCCCAATTTTCCAATGACTAGCAATGAGGAACCTATTTTTTTTAGGATTTATTTATTTATTATATGTAAGTACACTGTAGCTGTGTTTGGACACCCCAGAAGAGGGCATCAGATCTCATTATGGATGGTTGTGAGCCACCATGTGGTTGCTGGGATTTGAACTCAGGATCGTCGGAAGAGCTGTCAGTACACTTAACCGCTGCCTGAGTCATCTCTCCAGGCTGCAATGAGGAATCTAAATGGACAAAAGCCATCGTATGTGAGCGCCGTTTGGCCCTAAGTCAAACTGTGCTTGTACCTAATTTTGTACCATGGTTTCACTTCCGTCTACCATTCATGGTCTTGTATTTTTGGTTGGGTCACATGTCCTTTGTCAGTTGTTTTTAAAAGTCGAGTGCACATTTCAGGATGCTGATTACATCGGGTGAGGCAAAGAGAAGGATTCAGTAGTGAGTAGCATATCAGAAAATAGGACAGTCAGTCTTACTAAAACCCCAAATTAAAACAACTCACTTGCCGCCATAGGAAGTCTTGTAACAATTTTGCTAAAGCCACAGCTACAGAATTCTTACCAGTTAGCATGTCCCAGCTTACAGCTGGTCACCTCCCACTGGCCACAGTAAATGTGTGGTCTATTGCTTCCTCAGAAAACCCCTGTGTCTGGAATATTCACCCCCGTACCTTTTAATAGCCTACCACTTCACCAGAGCCTTTCTTAATTTGCTCAGCTGAGAAGTTTGTTCTTTTATCTGTCATTCCTTCAGTCACTCAGTCCGTAATTATATGTTCATTCGACAAGCTGTGCAATCCACCTAACGTGTCGACGGATATGGAGGTATTTAACATCCCTTCATGATGGCTGTGTAGTAACTTCCTTTGCAGCCTGCAATCAGAATCTCCCAAGGAACCAACTGTCTTCTCCCACACCCAGAAAATAGCAAAACGATATTTACTGTTGGAGAGGTCCTGTCAAAAATGTCCATCTGAGGATAAGTAAAGTCAGCTCGTGGTTAGCATGCTTGGGCTACAGTCATTGAAACAGAAACCCTTTTTTGAGGCAGGGTCTCCACAGTCTAGGCTGACCTCAAACTCACTGTGCAGCCAACGATGACCTTGAACTTCAGATCCTTTTGCCTCCACTCTTGAGAGCTGAATCACAGGTATGGTCCACCATGGCTGTTATATATGGTACTGGGGGTGGGGGGGGTTGATCTTGAGGTTTCCTCTGTGCTAGGCGAGTCCCAGCCCAGAAACAATCATTTCTGATAGAAATATTTGAAATACATTTTTAACTTTATATTTGGAAAGAGATATGTTGGGGCTAGAATGCTGGTATCCTGCATGTGGTCCTGCCTTTGATGATGGTTTGACTAATTTTGCACACCTCACTGGCCCAAGTTGCTTTCACGAACTTCTTTTTGTATACAGCATGCTAATCCGCCCATTAGCGACACATGTAGACCAGTAGCAATGGAGACCTCTAGCATTTGTTCCCAGGTACAGTGTCTCCAGATATTCCCTTACCGAAGTAAGCCTCAACTGCCTCTAGACACAAAAAAGGAATGAAGAGTTCACACTTGAATTGCCACAGTTACACTTTGATGAAAACTCACTATTTACCATTAGGAACTACACGTAGAAAACTGGATCCACAGGAAATGCTTTCATACAGGTTATGCTGTAATACCTCTGAGTGCTTCTGACTCCCAACCCCTTTCTGTTCATTAGTAAAGGGCAGCACCTTTGGATTTGAACAAAAACATCCTTGTCAGAGCCTAACAATAAATCCTTAGATCCAGGGAGCCAGACATCAGATTGATAACATGAAGATCACATTCTAATAAGAGATAAGGGTGACCAAAGACGGGTGGGCACAGGGGCCATGAAATAACATAGGCTTCCAAGGAGTGGGTCATGAACACGGCACATATGGGGGGGAGGGGGAACCTTCTCTAAGACAGTCACTTCCGTGAAGGAGGGAGAAAGAAAGTGGGGTGGTCACTGAGGGCTTTTCCCCCTGGCTCCCCAATACAGGGAAGCCACGGGTAACCTGGCCAGTGCAGCATTCTAGTCTACAAAATGTGGAACTCATGTTCAAATGCTCGAAGTAGACGGTTAATTGATGATGCTCGAGGCTGGCTTGTTACTGCTGAGTGGGCTGGGACAGGAACGAGGTACGACTGGAGTAGACAGACATACAGAAGAGAAGCCATGGAGACAGGGGGAGTGGAGGTGTCCAATGTGTGTGGTTCTGGTCTCTTCTAAGATATGACTCCATTTGAGATGCAGGTGGGATGGGGTCTGTCTGGATCCTGGAGATGAAGCTCCTATGTCCACATGATGTGATTCAATGGTTATTACAACTGGGTTAAAGCGCCAAGTCTACAAGAAGCACATCAGCAATTTGTTTATCAATGAAAAGCCAAGCGATGATGGGAAATGACATGGGATGGCGATGTGACGGTGAGATGCAGACAGTACAGTGGGTGCACCACAAAACAGTGCGAAACACACCTTAGAACATCCCCTGACATCACAGGGCTGGGCAGACTCCTGCTTAAGGGGTTACTTGATGATGCTTAATACTCTTTACTAAGATTTCCCTGCCTTGGAAAAGCCCGCCCACTACAGCGCCCATTTGCTGAGTTCAATGTATTCAGTTAACTAATACATATACCCCAATTTCACTCTACACACAGACTACAAAGATAGGAGTGTGAATTCTTATTCTTTAATGTGTATGTGTGTTTGCATATATGGAGGTGTGTGTGTTGGGGATGCGGGATGGGTGCCAGCAGCTGCTATCAGGAATCTTTTTCACTTTTTTGAACCTTCTATGAGGCAGGGTCTCTCAGTCAAACCCAGAGTGAACTGACACGACTAGCCTTGCTAGCCAGCTGCAAGTATCAGCAGATAATAAAATATACCTATAGTAGATACAAAGTTTCGGAATTAGGTTAAAAAATAAACACGTGGGTGTAGATATCTTTTCCCAGGTGCAAAGTAACCAAACCCTGGCTGGTGAGATGGGTCGGGCAATAAGGATGCTTGTTGCCATGGCAACTATCTAAGTTGGTTCTTGGGGACCCACATAGTAGAAGTGGAGAAGTGTCTACTGCCAATCATCCTCTGATTTCCACGTGGTACCGTGATGCGCCCTAATGTGTGCATGTGTGTGTGCACATGAACGTGTATGAAAGTGATGTAAAAATTATTTAAAAAGCTAAAGAATACATGAAGAGATATCTATATGGTCCAGGTATAGAGGTTCATCCCCGGCCTGGGGAGGCAGAAGCAGGAGACCATGAATACAAGGCTAGCTTGGGTTGCATTGAAAGCTCTGGGCGAGCCTAAGCATGTTAGGAGACCCTATCACAAAAAGGGAAAATAAAATACAGCCAAGCTTGTAGATCTCTGCTCCAAATTGTTCACGGAGGAGATGTCACCATTCGGGAGTGTAAGAAACCTTTTGTTTCTGATTTACTGATCTCTGAGTGCTGCCATAGCACACAGGGATGTGTTATTTTTTTTTCTTATCAGTGGCCCAATGAGGGCTCAAGTCCTGGCTGTGCAGACCACCACAGTCTCACAGACCTGGGAACATAAGGAAAGATTAAATTCCTTTTCTTCCTCTCATTTCCAGACTGTGCGCTGCAACCGCCTTCAGATCGACAAAGAACCCCAGTGCTTTTGCATCTTGTTCATAGATGCTGCCAGTCTGGGGAAAGCACCAATACTGAACGTGCTAAAAATAACCCCCAACCACTCTGGTTGCTATTAATAGCCTAAGAATAACACTCAGACTCCCCACTGAACTCCTGAAAGTATGGCTGGAGAGGAAGTCTCATTCTTTTTTTTTTTTAAAGATTTATTTATTTTATGTATATGAGTACACTGTAGCTGCCTTCAGACACACCAGAAGGGAGCATCAGATCCCATTACAGATGGTTGTGAGCCACCATGTGGTTGCTGGGAATTGAACTCAGGACCTTTGGAAGAGTAGTCAGTGCTCTTAACCTCTGACCCATCTCTCCAGCCCAGGGAAGTCTCACTCTTACTAGATCAGAATAAAGGGGGAGTGAACACCCAGGTAGGCAGACCACCCTGAGGGCTTTCACCTAAAGCTCTCTTGGGAGATGGTCTCCCTTGGTAGAAAACAAGCAGACTTCAACTTGCTTTTTTTTCAGTGAAAATTCCTCTATCTTGTATGGTCTCTCATGTAAATCATCCATTTTAAAACTTGAAAATTGCCTTTCTGGAGACTGCTTCTCTGTACTGCAAACTCTTGATGTGTAAACACATTTGTGGTCTAGTTAGGAAGTTGACAATGGGGTAGGAAATATCCTTCCACACTTCTCACACTTGGGAGCACCACACACTAATTACCAACTGTTTGGCTGCAACTATATTTTTGAAGTCTTTTCTCTCCTTCCTGTGAATTTCTGGATTCATTTGCTGGTGGTTCACAAAACAATACGAGAGTCTCCACTCCCAGGAACTGTCTGGCTCTTTTATTTGGTCTGAGGACCTGCTTTTTAGATACCAAGGCAGGCTTTTAACTTAAACCCTCCCACCTTAAAGCCTAGAGTCAGCAGCTCAAAGCAGAAAACATCTTAGGACAGTTTAGGGCAGGCAGCTATTGTTGGGGTGTTCTGTTTTGTGTTTTTAGTAAAGAGATTAAATCCTGCAGTTTTATGAAGATATATAAAGTCTCCTGACAGGCACAGATACAAAGAAAGGGAAAAAGAAACAATGGACTCACATAGAAAAAAAAACAAAAACAAAAACAAAAAACAGAGTCATTCTGTCTATAAAGTGCAGGACTTAAGATCTTAGGGCCTGAGTGTTAGCATTTCTTCTAGGCTCCGCCCCCCAGTTACCTGGCAACAGCCAGGTGTGCCTGACTCACTATAAAAGGGGCTGTATGACCCCTCCTCTCTCTCTCTTCTCTCACTTTCTCACCCTCTTCCCTTTCTGTATCTTCTCTCCCCATTCCCCACCTCTACCCCCTCCCCTCTCCCCCCTCTTCGCTCTCGCGCTCTCTCTTTCTCTCTCTCTCTCTCTCTCCTCTGCCTTTCTCTGTCTCTACTACCCCTCCCCATGCCCTAAATAAACTCCATTCTATACTATACCATCATATGGCTGATACTTCAGGGGGAAGGGACCCGCAGACGCACCCCCTTCCACCTCACCATACCGTGCCTCCACCAAACACATCCCTGGCTTCCTTCTTTCTCTTTGTTAAAACACAACACCAAGCGTGATGTAATGCATACTCCTCCGTTCTGCCCGGGAGTGGCCTTGGAGCAGAGGGGGTCAGACAAGTGCAAGAGCAGAGAACAGGACCAGAAAGAGAGGCTGTTCATTCATTCCAGCCTTTGGGTATCTCAGCTTTCTGAAGGTTAACCCTGGGGTCTGTTTACTGACATAAGCAGGCTGGGAGCCCACCCACCAGCAGACTGACATCTGACCCAATTCCATTACGTGATGGCATTCAAAACTATAATAGCCAGGAAAATATAGGGTAAGAACCCAAAGATTATACACACTCCTACGTGAGCACGACCCTTACTATGACTTTCAAGGAAACCCAATAGCCAGTGAGGCGGTCTTCCAGAAAAATGACCTGTTTCAAAGAGTCCACAAGGGGCTGTGCTGTATATATGTCTTCAAATTCTGGGGCTGGAGAGATGGCTCAGCAGTTAAGAGCACTGACTGCTCTTCCAGAGACCCCGGGTTCCCAGCAGACACACGGTAGCTCAAAACTGTCTGTAATTCCAGTTCCAGGGGACCTCATATCCTCAAAATGACATACATGCAGGCAAAACAGCAATACACATAAAACAAAAATAAATCATCAAATCAAAACTCTCAGGAAACTGGAAAAAAAAGTGAGTGGAGTGAGAATGATTGTTTACGTAGACAGTGAGCTGAGACCGTTGCATGATGGGAAGGCTGTGGGTAAAGCAATGGCTGACAGGAAGGTGGGATTTTTGAGTGTTCTTATCTTTCCCCCAGATTCCCATTTCTAAGATGTACGTATGATGGGTAATCTTGTCAACTCGGGGATCTAGAACAAAAATCTCTGAGTAGGGGAGACAGAGGAAACATCTTGGTTGAAGATATTTGACGATCTAGATTGGGTTAACGGAGTTGGGAAGACCCTGTCCATACATGGATGTCAATATTCTGTGGACTGCAGTCCTGAACTGGATGGAAAGAGAAACTGAGGTGAGCAACTGTGTTGTGTATCTCGGCTCCGAACTATAAATGTCACGTGACCACACAGCTGCCGCTCCCTCGGCCGCATCTTTCCTGTCACCATGGACTGGACCCTCAAACCTGTAAGCCAAAATAAATCCCTCCATTAGCAGCTTCGCCACGTGTTTTATAACAGCAGTGAAACCGGTAATCAAGAAACCATCCCACAGACAAGCTGCTACCTGTGCATACATCATGTGAATGAAAATATTTGCTATAGCCCTGGATTTGAGTATGTGCAGCTCTCAAAGACAGGGGTTCTCGTTCTGGCCCGTGCTGTATGGAAGAACAATGCTCCGCTGTGTAGAGAGAGTCAGAACCAAGAGAAACAGCCACACAGTTCTCGGTGGGTCAATAGCATTGGGAACAAAGCCCTGTCATAGTTCAGTTCTCTCTCAGACAGCGCCCTAAAATGCAAGGGACAATCTGGCTGTGACACCATTCCGTGTGAATTTAAAATAAGGACACCATGACGATTTCTGAGGCGATTATGAAATCTGAAATGTATTGGGGCTTTTGTTTGTTTTGTGTTTTTGCTTGCTTTTTTTTTTGTTTGTTTGCTTTTTGTTATTTTTTGCTTTTTTGTTTTTTTGTTTTGTTTTTGCTTTTGTTTTGTTTGTTTGCTTGTTTCTTTTTGAGACGGGATCTCATATTATCCCAAGCTGTTACCCAACTAGCTACACAGTGAGGATTACCTTGGACTTACAATCCTCCTGCCGCTGCCTCCTGATTGCTGAGATAATAGGCCAGCAACACCCAGCCCAGTTTATGAGGTGCTAGGGGCTGAAGCCAGGACTTAGTGCACAGATAAGGACTCTGCCAATTGAGCCACATCCATTTTCTACCCGTGAGGAAAGCCTGCTTTCCTGAGACCTGGGCTAAAGTACTGCTTTCTATTCTCCTCCAGGATTCAGCCATCCTTAAGAACCCCTGCTCTGACAGATTAGCAATTGTTTCTCTTAGAAGAAAACAACTTTACATGGGATGTCAAGGTGTTTCTAAACGTCACTTACAAACATGGAAATATTACATGATGACACTCAGATTTTTAAATCCAAATCAGCGTGTACGGATTACAAACTAACATGTGGTTAATAATCTCTATTTATCTCTACTTTAATAAGTCTGCCTTGATCATCTTTAATGTAAATGCATGGTGCTGTTTAGTCTAGGATACTTTTAAGAGCCCAGATGCTCACTACCAGTGTTTACAGATTTCTGTATTTGTTAATCAGAAAAATGATTAGCACACATCCACTTAATCCCTCAGAGGGTCATCAGTAAGCATCTAACATCTGATCTGCTGCTGAACTGAGTGCTATAGGAAGCAGGCAATGTCTGCCCGCTTGCCCTGTGGGTGATCTTGACCATGGTCATGACCTTTCTTTCAGTGGTCATATGTCCTTTATTTTAGTTCTGATTTCCTAACGGCGACTGCATTTCCTCAGGTTTAGCACTCACACTGGAGAGAAACACACTGGAGAGAAAGCGGATCCATGGAAATATCCATCATTGCCCGTTTAAAGCTTCCTACTGGATTTTTTTATATAGCTTCTGTTGTCATAGAAATAACTTTTCTATGGAGGTGAAGTGCTTGCTGGGAAACAAGGGGAGCTGAGTTTAGACTTCCTCCAAATCCACAATAAAGCCAGGCGAGAGAGTCTACTGCAGTGCACTGAGGGGATGGGAACGGGTAGATATGGGGCGGGGGGGGGGGGAGGTGTCAGCTGCTTTAGACAGAATGGCGAACTTCAGGCTCAGACGGAGACAGTCTCAAAAGGGAAGGTTGAGGGTCAGTCAAGGGAAGAAGTGGCAATAGCAGGCTCTGGCCTCTACACACACACACACACACACACACACACACACACACAGGGAGAGAGAGAGAGAGAGAGAGAGAGAGAGAGAGAGAGAGAGAGAGAGAGAGAGAGAATTAAGATACCTACAAAGAGGCACTAACCATGACGCCTTGGTGTCTGCGATGTGAGAGGTTCAAAGTCCAAATGGAGGAAAACCCAGTGATGTCTCCTGTCACCGAGATCACCAGGAATAAGGAACATTCACTTGAGTGAAGCTCATGTGTGCTGGATAGGTATTTCATGTCACGTTGACATAGGCTAGAGTCATGTAAGAGGAGGAAACCTCAAATGAGAAAATGCTTCCCTCAGATCAGGCTGTAGGCAAGCCTAGAGGACATTCTCTTAATTATCTTAGTGAGTGATGCGGGAGGGCCCAGTCCATCGTGGGCAGCGCCATCCTTGGACTGGTGATCCTACGGTCTATAAGAAAACAGGCTGAGCAAGCCATGAGGAGCAAGCAAGCCAGTAAGCAGCATCCCTCCGTGGCCTCTGCATCAACTCCTGCCTCCAGGTTCCTGCCCTGCTTGAGTTCCTGTCCTGACTTCCTTTCATGATGGCTTATACTGTTGAAGTGTAAGCCGGATAAATACTTTCCTTCCCCAACTTGCTTTTGGTCCTGGTGTTTCAACAAAGCCATAAAAACCCTAACTAACATCAGGAAAGGACTCGACATATGGCTGCTCTGTTTCACGGACCTACAGCTTCCCAGAGCCAAGCCAAGCTTTGACTCTTAAACCTCACAACATCCACGGAAGGCAAACGATAGACCACCCCCCCCACCCCGCTTTCCAGATGATAATCCCCAATGCAGAGGGTGATGCAGCAGAGATGGAATCTGACCCCAAGTCACCTGCACTGATCCTGCTGGCTTGCCACCATCTTCCTTCTCAGCTCCCTCCAGGAAGATGTGAACAGCTTTTGAATTTAACAAAAAAAAAAAAAAAAGGAGTTGAACACCTTGGTAAATAAAAATACAGTGAGCAGATCAAGGGATTGCTCGATGCCGGGAGTTCAAAGTCAGTCTAGGCAATACAGAGAGACCGCGTTACAAACAAACCGCTTACATATAGGATAGTGTAAGAAGCAGAAGAGGCAAGCACTTGTGTTTTAAAACTTAAAAGAAAATCACAAAATCTTGCTTTAGGAACTGGAGGCAATATGAAAGAATGAGGCCACTAGCTTTTTCTTTAATTTCTAAAAAAATAAAACAAAACAACGTGAAGTATCCCGCTTTGCTTTCTTTGAGTGGAAGTAACCAGTTAAAATTACAAAGCTCTACAAAGAGAACGCCCAACAAATATAAAATCGCATAAGGAGTACCATTCACCTGGAGGGAAAGTTCTTATTTTTCTTCGCAAGAGAAACATTTCCCAAAGTCACATTTGAAAGCATTCAGTGAGAATATGTATAACGGCTGATAATACATGCTTTTAATCAATACCAAGCTGTTTTATATAGTCAATTAATCCGAAGCCCATTCTTGCATACCTCCTGTCAAATTCTAAATCGGATAGTTCATGAAAGACCCAGGTCTTTATTTATTGACCTCCTTTAAAACCTTAGTTAAATACAGCATGTTAAGTCCTATTGGTTGTTATCATTTATCTCTCCATTTCTCAAGGACAGCTCATTCTTAAGATCATTGTAGTAACTAAGGTTAGGTTTCTACTGCTACTATGAACACCATGACCAAAAACAACTTGGAGAGGATTTATCTGCTTGGGACTCTCAGGTTGCATCACAGAGGGAGGTCAGGGTAGGAACCTGGAGGCAGGAGCTGATGCAGAGACCACGGAGGGGTGCTGCCTATGGGCTTGCTCTCCATGACTTGCTCAATTTCTTTCTTATGCAACTCAAAACTGCCAGGCCAGGGTAGCATGGTACACAGTGGTCTAGGATCTTCCACATCCATAATCAATCAAAAGAATGTTCCACGGCTGTGCCCACCAACCAGGAGGCAATTCCTCAATTGGAGTTCCTCTCCCCAAACATATCTAGATTTGCGTAGAAACAAAGAAACAACTCCAGCATGCTAACATACAACAGCTTCCAATCAGGAAGCACTTCGAATTCATAAGTTCATTTCCATTGTTTTTTTTTTTTTTAAAGACAGGGTTTCTTTGTACAGCCCTGAGTGTTCTGGAACTAGCTATGTAGAGCAGGCTGGCCTTGAACTCACAGAGATCTGCTTGCCTCTGCCTCTCAAAGTACCTCGATTAAAGGTATGCACCATCACCACCGCCTACGGGTTCCTTGCAGTCTTTCAATAATCTTGATATGAACAGAACAACATCTTATCCACCACTTTTTACATGAGTTCGTGTGTGTGTGTGTGTGTGTGTGTGTGTGTGTGTGTGCACGCATGCAGGACTGCATGTGAAGTTTATTTGAGGGAAGGGGCAGGCTGTACATACTTTCATTTGTCAGGAACCCACCTTGTAAATTAAGCTGACTGGCCAGTTAGCCCTGGGTTTTCTGCTTCACTGGTACTATTCCAAGTACACATCACTCTGTCTGGCTTTAAAAAAAAAAAAAAAAAAAAAAAAGCATTCTCTAGGGAAAGAAACTTGGGTCCTTGAGACTTGTGAACATTTCACTGGTTAATCCATCTCCCCTATCCTTATCCCCTATTTTTATGGATAGGAAAATCGAAGATGAAAGAATCTGTGCTTCTGCTCAATCCACACCTTGCTACATTGTATCAGTTGTGCACAGAGAACAGATGCGCATCCCCTTGGGTCCCTCAGAGCCAGTACCAGAAGCCCTTGCAATTCCAAAGGGAATCAGAAGAGAAAGGGAATGTCAGTTACAAATAAGAGACACTTACAGTGACCCCAGCTAATCAAATGTTGTTACACATAGGACAGAGAGAAGCTCCTACTATGGTTTACTGTTTCATTTTTTTTCAAGACTGTCAATACTATGTCTCCCTGTCCCTTTATTTTCAAAACAAGGTGTATATAGCTTAAAGACCACTTGTCTTGTATCCACATCAGGGCAAAGCCTAATAGTATCCTTAATACTTAGAAACGTAGTTGAATTAATTCTTATGTCCATTTTAAACTCATCAACACACAACTACATTCACAAAAAATTCACAAAACATATTTTCATCCTCCCAGGATTCTCATCAATTTGGGCACTGAAGTTGGATTCTATTGAATCTATAAACAGCACGTTTCTTATTCATTTAAGGAGAATGGAGAGTTTATGCGGGAAAATCTAAGTATTGTTTTCATGCTTGATGTTCAGACAGATAAATTAAAGGATAACATAAGTAAAGAAAGGCATAACCAGAAGGCATCTTGAGATGAGAGCACAGAGCTGTCTGGCCCGTGACAAGCCTTCAGGTGAGCCGGGCTGCCGGTGATAGTTGTGGGTTCTGAATGGGACGCTAGGGGGCGTGCTGCTCCGGGCTGACTGCACAGGTTCCTGTGAGGAGTCCGTGACCAAGGAGGAGTAGAGGACATGGGACCTCACTCGAGAGAGAGAGAAATAAGCAACAGCACTTACTATCAAGGAGCTTTGCTTTTGCGAATTCACTCCACAAAAGAGCAAAACTATTCAACGATCCACCATCCCATAGACAACACCACCTATATGAAAAACCGACAGCAAACCATGCGGGAGGCATAGCAGATCTGTTTATTCTCATCACAGGATGGAAAAATATTATGTAAGTATACCTATACAATATATATGTATGAATTAATAAGCTGAGTTAAAGGAGATACTCAAGTGGCTTTTAACCATATCATTAAGAGGTTTCTTCCCTGTAAAAGGCCTCATTACGGTGTGGAATCCCTTTAGGGATAGATATAAATGTACTCAAGATTTTCAGGATACTATGCTGTTTTGGCAAAAGAGAAAAGGAAATATAATATGATGTGGTGATCGTGACTGTAAATCCAGGACTTCGGAGACAAAGGGAAGAGGCTAGAGAGATTAAGGGACGCATGAGTTAAACACTGAGACTTTCATTCAAACAAAGAAAAGCTGGGTGTCTGTGTGAGTGTGTGCGCATGTGTGTGTCTCTGTGTTTGTGTGTATGTGCATGCATATGTGTGCCTGTGTGTGAGAGTGTGTGTGTGCATGAGTATGTGCCAGTGTATGTAAGTGTGCATGTGTGTATCCACATGTTTGTGTGTGAGTATGAGTATGTGTCTGTGTATATGAGTGTGCATGTGTATATATTTGAGTGTATATGCATGCATATGTGTGTTTGTGGGTGTACATGAATGCATGTATGTGCGCATGTATATGTATCTATGTATGTGTGTGCATTTGTGTCTGTACAAGTCTGTGGATGCACATTTATGGGTGAGTACATGCGTGTGCATGTGTATGCATGTGTATGCATGTGTTCATATGTTTTAAAGAGTAGAGAAAGAATCTGAATTTCAAAAGTCTAAAACTTTAAGTATAATTTATAATGTTCATGTAGCTCTCTCTCTTTTTATTGCGTGACAAAGTGTATTTCTCTCCAAAACTAGAATATACTCTAACATAAGAAGAAATGAAGATAGAAGAAGATATACAGTATCAATTCAACACCAGGTAGCTGTCTTTTACCTCTAACAAGAAAGCAGAAATGTCGTGTGTTACACATTCCAGGGTCTCAGGAATAGCGACCTGACTCTGTGATTCTTTGGCACTTTCAAAACTGGCAAATTTTTTTTGTCTGCTTTTGATTTCTTTTTACACATTTACTGAATTGTACACCTTTTGTATTCCTGCTTAAGATATTAACTCCACCACCCTAGACACAATCCAGTGTCTGCTTAGGAGCGATGGTTATGACACTAGTCCACAGTTTAGGACAGGTTTCATAGTGTCCCCTTTAAGAAATTTCAATGCACAGAACTTAAACATTTCTGGTTTATTCAATTATGTATTTTTAACAATATTATAATATGGATTCTCTTTACAGGATAAAGAGAAAAGTACATGGTGGTAGTGGTGACAGTGGTGGTGGTGGTGACGGTAGTGGTGGTGGTGACGGTGGTGGTGGTGACGGTGGTGGTGGTGACGGTGGTGGTGGTGACGGTGGTGGTGGTGACGGTGGTGGTGGTGGTGACGGTGGTGGTGGTGACGGTGGTGGTGGTGGTGACGGTGGTGGTGGTGGTGACGGTGGTGGTGGTGGTGGTGACGGTGGTGGTGGTGACGGTGGTGGTGGTGGTGACGGTGGTGGTGGTGACGGTGGTGGTGGTGGTGACGGTGGTGGTGGTGACGGTGGTGGTGGTGACGGTGGTGGTGGTGACGGTGGTGGTGGTGTGTATGTGTGTATACAGGATTATTCTAGTGTATAGCTGAGATTAAATACAAATAAGCTACTCACTGGAGTCACGAAAATAATAAGTCATGAGTTTTAAATTTCAATTTGAAAATTCAATCATTCAGTTCTGAGCCTAATCACGTCTCAGACAGAGATCGCTCCAAGCATACCATTTTAGATCTAACACAAAGAATTTAAAAAAAAAGCCATCATGACATCACTACGACATGAGAACAAATCTGTTGGTTTTGATTTTTTTTTGGGGGGGGGAGGCTGGTTTATACATAGACTTTAACCACATGACCTTTATACACATGATTGACAGCAAAATTAAAAGGGAGATGACAGGAAGCATTGTCCTTAGACCCTCCCACCCAGGATCTTGCTCTTCCTCACTGTCAAGGCCTGCGTTGGCTCTGTTCCACCACGACAGGTGACGACATCGCACCTCTCGACGGGATACACAGCTGGTTCCAGAATTGTTTTCAGCTGTATATAAATCCTTGCAAAGGACGCTTAGTGTGTTGTCTGAAGTTCTGAGACAGGACAGTCATGCTACCGGGAGTGACAGCCAAGTCTGTGTGCATACAAGCAGAGAGCTGCTACTGCTGTGTCTTATGTCAGTAACGATGAGAATACATAGATCTTAAGGTGCATTTCAGTCTCAGAGACATCAAAACGTGGGAGAGACTCTGCTGAGAACTGAGAATATACAACTTTCATATTCACTTCTTGCTAATCTACAATTATGAATCTGAGTCTTTTCAGATCTCCTATCCTATAATTATAAAAATGTTAAGTTAATTCTTGTGCTCTCAACTAAGTATTTAATGAGACGGAATGCAAAACACTTTGTAAATATCCATGTCTGAGATTTCACAACTAACGGAACTACACATATGTTAGGTCTCAACAAAATGCCGTTATTACAACAATAAATATAAACACCGTTAGTTTTTAAAGTCATCCATATAATTACCGAATTCAAGCATATGGTTTTTCTGAAGGATCTTGGGCACCTTGTGAATCTGCTGTGGCATTTCAACAAACAGATTTACTCACTGTGACCATCCAATCATGAGCTCCAAACATGTGACATCTCGAATATTTTTAAGAATATAGTTGGTTGTAATATTTGATACATGTGGTCATAAAATGTAAGAATGAAATTGTTTTGCTAAATCCACTAAAGGAAGCATTTCTGTCTTATTGTAGAACCTAATGACAAATTACAGGGGTTGAAATTTAACTATACTACCTAATGGCAAACTTCCTTAGTCAGGAAAGGGCAAAGAGACCAGAGAAGTGCAAGCTTTGGATTCCAACGGGTAGGAAGGCTGGGCCAATCACACAGCCACTGGCTGAGTACAGACTTGGTCACTACCGAAGCAATGAGGCCAAAAATCAATCTCAATCTCTCTCTCTCTCTCTCTCTCTCTCTCTCTCTCTCTCTCTCTCTCTCTCTCTCTCTCTCTAACAGTACCTAATAATAAAATGGAATAAGGGACAAAAATCTCATAGACTCTACCCAACACATAGCAGGGATTTGGGACATATTAATTGTGCTTTCTACTTTTCTGAACTCATTTATCCATAATCCATATTTAATAAGATCAATACCTCCCTGACATGTACTGATCTGGAAATGCAAACTTTCAGTGTCCCTGTGAAGCTACTGAGCCCCTCAGGTACCTCTCATGGGGGCCTCTCTATTCCTTTGACTACATGAAATGCATTCAGTGCCATTAGGAACGTGGCGTGTGCCACCACCCATCAAATCGCTTTTATAATGGGCCCTGGTGAGGGGCGTGTAGAGAGGGTACGAGTGAAACCTGAAATTATCATTTCAATAATCAGAGAGTGTAAAATAACATGAAAAGATAGATGATAGACATAGAGGTAGATAGGTGATAGAAAAAAGATTAATATGTGAAAGATAAACAGTTTTCCAGACAAATAAACATTAGATGCTAGAAAGACAGACAGACAAGTGACAGATGGGTTCAGTATTCAGTGCAGAGATTCCAGATGCTAGCTAGACTCAGACTTGATGTTCCAGTCAGCCATGTTTATGCACAACCTCTCAGAACTCAGCTCAAAACACAGAGAGGAATGCAGAGGGCAGGAGACCATGCTGTCAGTTATCTCTTAGCTTATTATCAGCCTCAAGATGTTTATTTAAGAATATTATTAGTCACCAGGCAGTGGTCACACACGTGTTTAATCCCAGTGCTAGGGAGAAAGAGACAGGAAGATCTCGGAGCTGGAGGCCAGCCTGGTCTACAGAGTGAGTTCCAGGACAGCCTGGGCTGCACAGAGAACCTTGTCTCAAACAAAACAAAACAATATTATTAATCTCAATAGAACATCTAGAGTTTCCTTGCGTAATTTTCAAATCTAACAGCATTGACCACACTTAGAACATAATGGTCGTCACCTCTTCTGCTGTGTTCCTGTTGCCACTCAGTTTAAGAAGTGCCTTCTGCAGAGAGCCTTGTCAGATGAACAGCAGCCCACACACATTGGCACTGTTCTGAAAGGCAGTGTTGTATGGGTCTTGGGTGAGTCCTTGGTATTTTTATCTGTCTTAGTCTTTTTGAACTTCAGTAACTGGAGCCCTTTCCCTAAGCACAATTCAAAAGTAGCTGACTTAGGAGACACCATTGTATTTCACTCTTAAAGTCACTTCCTTTGCATCGTGTGTGTGTGTTGTGTGTATCTGTGTGTCTGTACATGTGACTATCTGTGTGACTGTGTATCTGTGTGTATATCTGTGTGTGTATCTGACTATTTGCATGTATATCTGTGTGTGTTTGTGTATATCTGTGTCTACATGTATCTGTGTGTGTATCTGTGTTTATCTGTGTGTCTGTGTGTGCTTGTGTATGTTTCTGTGTCTATGTATGTATCTGTGTATCTGTGTGTGTATTTGTGTGTGTCTCTGTGTCTGTGTATTTATCTGTGTGTCTGTGTGTGTTTGTTTATGTCTCTGTGTCTCTCTGTGTATGTATCTGTGTATCTGTGTGTGTATTTGTGTGTGACTCTGTGTGTCTGTGTATCTGTGTGTGTCTGTGCATCTGTGAGTCTCCGCATGTGCAGGCTGGGAGATCAGAGGGCAACTTTCGCTGCCATTCTTCAGGCGCTGCCCACCATGTTTTTATGATGGGATGGTTCACTAGCCTGGAGCTCACCAAGTAGGCCATGCTGGCTGGCCACTGACCTCAGGGGAGTCTCTTGTCTCCGTCTTCCCAGAGCTAGGATTACAAGCTTATGCCACCATGGGGTTCTTGGGGGTAGAAGTTAGGTCTTCATGCTTGCCTGGCAAGCCCTTTGCCTACTGAGCTGTAGCTCAAATATTAGTGTCTGCTCACAGAGATATCTGCTTAGTGCCACCCAGCTTCCAGACACTGCAACGGCATGGGATGTTTGAGTTTACACTTCAAAGTGCTGGCCTTTGAACCTTTTCTGGCATATGACAAACCAGAACACACCATGAACTCCATGTAAAAACCAAAGGCACACTCGAGTGGTGGTGCATGCCTGTAACCTCAACATAGGAGAGGTGGGCAGAGGCAGGAAGACAACATGTCTGAAGCCAGTCGCGACCGCACAGCAACCAAACGGAACTACACAGTGAGACCCTGTCTCTGTAAAATCGGAGAGCTAGGGATATAACTCAGTGGTAAAGTTCTTGCCTGGGTGGCCCGGGCTTTGTGTTCAGTCCCCAAGGCCAGGTACAAAAACTCCACTCAAGGGATACGGGCATATCAGACATCTCATTTTAATGTTTCAAGATGCATTTGGGAGAAGGTGTTTTTCTGCATCCTTAAGAACACACTTTCCTAATACTAAGATCTGCCATTTATTTATTATACTATTTTGAGAACCATAATATTCCCAATTATGAAATACCTTACAGAAAGTACATGTGATGATAGTTCAATACCATGACTCAATGTATTTATTACATAAGGCTTGTAAAACATTTGGGGGACATGATTTTGAAGTGAAAATATAAACAGCTTCCATCTTGGGTTTCTCTACAAGAAACACACTTTTTGGTTGGATATTTCTTTCACTTGAAAATACAATTTTAGTAAAAAAAAATCCTTTAGAAGTAAAGAGAAATGGTAAGAGAAAAAAATCATGAAGTTTTTGTAACAATACATGCAAAGCAAGACTCTTCAGAAAAAGATTCGGGTACAGAGTCTATATTGTAATTAAACACACTTTACTAGAATCAAAACCAGAGGATCTCCTGCTTTTGAATATACATAAACTGAAAAGGTAAAAATCACTCAAAGAAGAAAGTTATATTGTTTTGTATCTGAAATTGAGACTGTTTTTGAATAGCTCACCTAAATGAATAAATTTGTCTTGTAACACATGTCAGAACCAGTAAGTTCTCTGTGGTGTAACACTCCCTTTTTCCAGTGGACTATGGAGTCATTTTTACCTACTGAAGTTTTCATGAGATTGAGCACCGTTAAAAAGGAAAGCAAGCAAACACTACCCCAGTCATCAGGTCTAGGAAGCTGAGATCTTAGGGACAGCCCTTGGGTCCTAGGAAAAGAGCACAAACCCACAAGCAACACTGTCTTCTGTCCACCCACATTTCCTGCATAGCAGGGTAGTTAAAAAATTACCTATTTGGATATTAACCTTTTCCCTGTTACAATTAAGCATTCGGTAGCCTGTAATGGAAATTCCCAGGAATGTAACTTATCTGGTTTGGACTCTAAAAAGAATGGTCCAAAAGAAGGGACTGGTAACTGTCAATCACACTAGGGGTGGTTCCAAAAGTTCCTTGTAAACCTGCTAAAAGGCTTGCTCTCATCCCTCATACTAAATAAGAAACAGCTAACCCTAGAATTACCCTAGGAGAGCCTATCACAGGCAGCAAACGTAACTCCTAGCCAGCAGGCACATGCTGTTATAAGCCTCTGACTATTTCTCTCTGGAAAAAGTCTTAAGCCAGATGTGACAAGGCCATCTATCTTCTAGCCAGATGTCAGCTTCTCCTCCCTGGACCACTGTTCATGATATCAGTTCTAGATTGTTCAGTGGTTTGTGTTGAGAGGTGTCATCTCAGGTCTGACACTCATGTATCAGGTACCAAGTTCTCCTCAGGCATTCTGCAGAAGAGTGTCGCTTTGTTGTGATGCGCTGGGGAATACCAGGCACTGTATGCTAACATTCCAGGAGGGGCTCCCATCTCCATTCATGTTATACTAATATCTGGGTTTCTCCCACAGATCCCCCCTTCTCCTCTCCTATGATAATCATACGAACCGGCTTATGATTTTTTTTTTACCTGACAAACTTCCAAAAAAAAAAAAATTAAATGGCTGGAAGAGTAATTAGATACTAAAACATGAACATAGCAGAAAGCACTCTATGGAAGCCTATTGGAGAAGAAAAGCTTGCCAACCGTCAAGCACCAGAAACTAGAATTATTACACAGCCAGCAATCTCACACAAAGGATAATTACTTGAGAGAGAAGACCGGCATCTGAACAAGCCCATTCAGCAACATCCATTGCTTCTCTACTTACAATGGCCAGGAGGAAGAGAGGACCCACATAGCATCAATGGATGACTAGGTGGGCAAAGTGTAGGTTCCTTATGCAGTAGACACAGTGAAGAGTTACTCAAATGAACAAGGAAGAAAATATTAGGACAGAACATCCCAAAGGCAAGAAGCCGAACTCAAGACTGGTTCTATTCACTTGACATAACACCATGGAGAAAGGAAGCACAGTGTTGGTGTTCAGAGCCTGGGGATGAAGGAAACTGGGCTCTGCTGTGGGCGAGGGTTGGGGAAATGGTAGATATAACTAGACAGTCATAGCTGCACTTTGTGGATAAAGTGAAGGTACCTGAATTGTTAGGATTAAAATAGTGGCGACAGTAAATCTTATGCAGTTTGTCACAATGAGAAAAAAGTCAGAAGGGAAACTTGGAGTCAACCTGGATGTAAACAACGCTCATGTCATTCCCAAGGGGATACCATGGCTGAACTGGACTGATGTAGAATCACCAGAGTGTAACTGGGAGAAAAATCCCACCTCAAAATGTAGGTAGGGATGCTCAGACGAGACAAAACTAGGGGCAGGCACGGGAGAGCTGGTAAGCATTTGTGTCTCTGTCTCTTGCTCGAGGACAAGTCGGGAGCAGCCATCTCACATTCTTGCCTTACCACCTCCCATCCCAATGATGGACGATACTCTTAAAACCACAAGCCAGAATAAACCGGCGGCCCTGCCCTCATCGGATCTTTGCTCTCAGGAATTTTGTCATAGCAATATGTAGCTTATACCGAGGACTTCTATGACAGGACCCAACCGTTTTCGTCACTAAGTAGGGTGTGTTCTTTGTCCAACTACTTTAGGACGTATATTTTTAATTTCAAGATGTTTCTTCGTGTCGTTTAAAGATAGAATCATAGAATAACAACTGAAGTTCTACTTGAAAGGGAGAAAGATTAGCAAACATCCCTTGTTTTCTTTACACCTCGATGATAAAAATATCCAGCCTCTAAGATGTGTTGGCACCTCTGATCGAGACAATACAACACCAAGGATGTCAGATGGAAAGGTTCTTCAGTGCCTCCATCTTCGAGCACACCATATCTTAAATCCCACCTATTACCGCAACAACTTAAATCCCACCTACACTGGTAACATCTCGAATCCCACCTATTATCATAACATCTTAAATCCCACCTTACTACTATTAATCTTTTTGGAAGAACATCTCTTAAAACCCGAAAGGGGCAGGAGGAGCCAGTGAACTTATGTGTGAGGTGTTAGAAAACGGGGTTTCTGTCCAGTGCCATCCAAGAAAAAACTCAATAGGAACTGTTCGGTTTCCTCAGACCTTAACTTACAGTCCCTAAGTGGTGACAAAGTAACAGTACCTCCTTTAACAGTTTGAAATAGGCACCCGCGCATGTGCCAGGTGCTCCTGGGGTTGGCGCAGGGTCACAGGATTTGTAAATAAAGAAAGGGCAGTGGGGAATTACCCAGCGCCTGATTTTCCTCTCAGGTTTCACCGCCCTCCCTCTCAGTGTTGGGATTCCAGAGCCAGTGTGAAACCCAAGATCTGAGGGCATCTCGCCTCGGATCCTTCCTTCTGACTAGTTAAATACATGTGAAGACAGAAGGCCAAAGTCTTGAGTAGGCAACACTGAAGTGTAAAATTCACATGCAGGGCTAACGTACCAATTATTCTAGATCAGACACATATTACCAGAAGTTAATGTCATGCAAATATCTAATAATCTCTCTGCCAATTTTGAAGATTATACAACTAGATAGGTCTTAGAAATGTGTTCCAAAAATCAGATTTGTCTCTAGCAATAACTGTAAATACATAGCTTTCTAAAACAACTAAAAAAGATTTTTTTAAAAGAGATTGGAAGACAAATTTCTGATTTTCTTATAAAGGAGGAAAGAAGCCAACAGAGAAAATTAATGCTGCCATTGTGGAACAAGCCATTCTGATTTCCAAAGAAAACAAGACGGGGAGCTTATTAAGGTGGAAAGGGGTGGGGCTGAGGAACTGGCTCAGCACTTAAAGCATGCTGTACAAGTAAGAGGACCAGAGTTCAGATCTCTAGAACTCAGACAGAAGCTGTGTAGATGTAGTAGACGGCCTATAATTCTAGCCTCGCTAGCAAGCCCGCTAGTGAGACGAGCCATATCTTTGAGCTCTGGGTTTGAATGAGAAACCCTGCCTCAAAGAATATGGTAGAAGAGCCCTTCAGGAAGACCCCTGTTGCCAACCTCAGGATTGCATGCACACACGAGTGCACCCACACACAGAGAGAAACTTGCATGCACACATGCATGTCACACACACGCTCATGAGAAGGAGAAAATGGTAGAAAGCCTAAAAAATAAAAATAAAAAACAGAGAGTCTCATTTGAGATGAGAAATTAAAACTGGACCCCCGCCCCCAGAGCTGCAGTCCTTCTAGACATGCTTCTAACGCCAATGCCAAGATCTATCCTTTTGCGTCGCCTACTTCTGGTTGAGAACTAAGGGAGAAGAAGTTTGACGTTAAGCCCCCAGGGGAGAAAAGTAACTCCATTTCACAGACACACAGGCTTGGAAAACTCCAGTAACGTGGCTGTCCTTGAACAGTTACTGCCTGGAGACTCAAGAATTAAAACTCAGGCGTGTGGTCTATCCTCTGCTCCTTCTGGCACAACATTCAGAGACTATATGCTTTCTGCATATCCTCTACTTCACAGGCTTCCCGACAAATCTTCACCTTGAAGGTGAAGTTAACAGATAGTCAAAGTTAGCAGATAAATAAAATCAGTACAGTACATCTGTCTGTTTTCCAAAAACAAACAAACAAACAAACAAAAAATTACTAAATAAGCCTATGAGTCTCTTACATAGATTATCTGATATCGAGAGCCTTGTCATCCGGTGGGCTAGTAAGTAGAAATCTGTCAGAAACTAAACATTAACATTCTGTAGTTCTTACATCAATAACATAGAGGAAACTATATTCCTAGCTGTGTTCAAGAGACACCCTAAAACAGCCAAATTCTGTAAATACTGAAAATTTCTCAAGTAAGGACTATTGTGCTAATGAAGGATGGCCAGTGAATTTAAAATGCATTGACATGCCCGGAGTTCTTAACAGCCACACCTCTCAAGACTTCCCGATGGCTGGAATCCTAAAACTTGATACTGCCCTTCCAGCTCCATAAACATCCTGTTTAATTTTTGTTTTTTCTAACTTAATGACACAGAGAACAGTTGTAGATATGAGCCTTGCTCAACGGGTCAGAACAGGGAACTTCGAATATCTGCAACCAAGCTGTTTCCTCCCCCTCCCCGTTTGCGGCAAACAACAGATTGAGGGCCACAAGCCTGCTGGTGGCCGGAATGAGATTTCAACATCTTTAAAAAGAAGTAGCATCGGAATTGGTAGAGTAAGAGCTGCAGAGCTCTTGCTTTTCAGAAAACAAAACCTTGATGCTATTGAGAAATATTGATTTGGATACACTTATTGGGTTCACTTACCTACTTGTAATCACACACAAAATCTTTCCCACAAATATTCAGAGGACCCTGGATCAATGCCTGTGTTTTTTGCTTCCCTCTCTACAAGGAAATGGAGTGGCCAAGAGAAAATGGTAAGAGCTCAGAGAGCTTTCAACATTGTAAAATGCCAATTATTTAGTGCTGAAATCACTGTGCATAAAGACTAATGAAATTAGCATCGTGCAAATAAGGGGGTGGGGACTAGACAACACTCTCAGGCAAATGACAAAGAATCCATGCTTCTTCTTACAGCATCACTTTGGTTTGCTTCAACTACTTATTTTTTCATTAAGTACAAACAAAATGCTTGTGTTAAATATGATCAAGATGCCCTGAGCAGGGACACCCATGACCTACAGCAATGAAAATTCCAGAAGTTATACATCCACCCTTTGGGAAAACAATCATGAATAAACATCACCTCAGGGTTTCAGTTTCTGGTGTACGTACTTATTTGGGTTTTAACTTTAATGAGTAGACTATACACCAAGAGAAAGTTAATTGCCAAATGGAGGTCTGTCGTCTAAGAGGTTCTGCAGGGAAGTCCTTGCTGTACTTAGCCTATGGTGGCAAACAGGGAGTAGACAAGAAGGAAGCACACATACCAAGATAAAGGCCCGCCATCCACACCTCCATCAAAAGCTCATAAGATGTTCTCCTACTCAGGTGTCAGGTATCCCCAACTGACTCCTGGAAATACGAGTCTTTGCCTTCCAAATCCTGATGATCCTGCTTAAATCCCAAGAGGAAGAAATTAATTTTTTCACGGTTGGAAGAAATCCTCAAGGTTCTTGCCAACAGGGAGTCACTGAGGTCAAGTGCTATCCTTCCTCAGCACCAAATATTCCCAGAGTCTTTTTCAAGCAATCCCTTCCTCTTGACATGTCATCTGTTGACAAGTAACCAACTTCCTCTGGTGACGGGGCTCATCCAACCCTTCAAAGGCACCTTCTCTGCTAGGTCTTCCTTAAGTTACACCAACTCAATAAGTTGTCCCTTCTGTGAGCCCAAAATCTTGTTCCTTTTTTAGCAGTTGATGCTGCCTTATGTGTATGCTCATGTGTGTATGTATACACGTGTGTGGTCATATGTGGACAGGTATGTATATGTGTGTACATGCATGTGATGGACTGTGTATGCGTAGGTCAGAGGTCAACCTTGGGTGTTACTCCTCAGGTGTTATCCACATACACCCCCTTTTTTTTTCTTGTAAAAAGAGGGTCTCTCAATGGCCAGAAAGGCTGGCCAGAAAAACCTGGGACCCAGCTGTCACCCTTTCCCCTGTGATGAAATTATAGGCATAAAAACCACATCCAGGTTGTTAAATAGGTTCTTAGGTCCTCTTGATTATGCTACCTACACTTCACCAATGAGCCACTTCCCCAGGCCCTCATTTTTGTAAATTAGCTTATCATTAGCTTTTTAATTTGTATGTTCATTTCCTGTCTTTCCCCCTATGTGTTCCTTACACCTAGCATAGTAATTTACTTGAAGAATAATTGTTGAGAGTGGTTAGTACAAAGGCAAACCAAACAATACACTATGTCTACCAAAGAGCTTCTCACTGTGAGACCTTATTTAAGACGTGCACAGTGGAAACAGCAGACAAACAGCTTTCAGGGGTCTGAGTTAAGACAAGCCAGTTGAAAGTAGAGCATGGAGGCTGACCACCCCAGAAGCCTGTTCACATATGTCCGAGCTTCATGTTAGATTCGCCTCTTGTGCTAAAGGTCATTGATGACTCTAAAAAAAAAAAAGAGTTTTGCTTTTCTTTGGAATACTACCAAGGTGGCCCTATCCATTGGCATGTGTCAGAAGGACATAATGAATGCAACTTACAGCACCGTGCCCTGTTCATGTTATTCCTCTGAAATGGGAGGTCCCACTGGGTTTCAATGGCTGCATTGGCAAATTAATAGAGAAACAAGGAATGGAAGGAAACTTCTAGATTTGGCATCATTATGAGTGCCACAGAATGTCACTGCCTCACTGATGTCTCATACAAAGAAACACAGAATAAAAACTAAAAAATCAAGTTGTGTGAAAAACAGGAAATTTCATCTAAACCATGACAGAAAATGCCATTATGTATAGTAATTACAGAAAATTAATTAACTTGCATTTGATTAACATTATTTTTTGGCAAGTATATCCAATGATTCAGTCAAACAATAACTTCCTCTTAAAGTTTGCATCTTTTCTTTCAGGAAATATGTATCAAGTTATATAAGATGACCTCATGAAGTGGCAATGAATAACAAAAAAATGTGAGAAATCTCAAAACCTGGGCTGGCAAGATGGTTCAGTGTGTACACATGATTGCTGTTCAAGTCTGATGGCCTGAGGTTGGGCCCCAGAACTCACAGGAAGAGTCAATAAGAAGGCATGCATTTATAATCAAGCACTCCCACGGAATGATTGGAGACAGTGACAGGAGAGTCATCCAGAAGGTCGTGGGCCAGCTAGCCTGGAGTACATTAACTGGAAGAAACAAGCAAGACCCTGCTTCAAAAGAAGCTCGAGGAGAAAGCCAACTCTCAAAGGCTATCCTATGACCTCCACATATGCTGTGCAATGCATGCACCTGAAAATAATATGTGCGGACACTCATGCTTTCGAGCGTGCACACACACACACACACACACACACACACACACACACACACACCAATATTTTCAAATAAATAAAAGAAACTCAGAACAGTATATAGGATAATTTTTCTTACTATTAGCATTTTATTATAAAATGCCAAACTTTATAATACCATCTTCACAACTGACCCATCCAAATGTTCAGACTTATTATCAAGCAAAAAACAGTCTATTAGAATATTTGCAGGAAAAAAATTCTATAAGAATGAATTCAGTTGCTTCATGGACCTCTGACATGGTGTCTGGTATGAGAGAGTACAACTTTGTTGGCATATATCAAGGAAACAGCCACACTAGTTTGTCACCTGTCCCACGTTCAGAGCTCTATAGATCTCCAGGACACACTCACTGAAGCACTTGTAAGCTCCTGAGTACAGAGCTTTTCAGAGCTTTAGAGAGCATATGCAGATAGTGTAGATGTCCCCAGACATGTCTTAGTGCAGCATAAGCAAAATATTTCCACAGGAAAACACACAAGTATTCACACTATGTAGGATAAACATGGACTATAAATAGCTTCACATAAGGTCAGATTGGGTTTTGCTACCAAATGAGTTCAGGTCAGGTCAGAAATTGCCACCAAGTTCAAGGAAAAGAAATTGCATTCTGTCTTCTGGCTTTTCCAGATGTGGAGAAGGGCCTATGAGCCTGCACTACATCAGGGCCTTGCTGCACTTTAAAGGCTATGCACATTCTCTACCCCACGCTTCTACATATGAAATAATCTATACAAAATTTCTTCTGTTTTCTTTATAATAATAATTAAAAAAAAATCTCCAGCGGGGGAAACACATCAATTTTGATTTTGTAAAAGGTAGTGAATTGTGCCCAGGACTTAATATTTTGTAAAATTTTGTTAAAAAAATTACTATAGGCAAAGACAGCATAGATACCTACGTACCCAGCAGAACAGGGCCCAGAAAGATAGCTTTGCAGGTGAAAGCGTTTGTTGCATATGTCCGGAAATATAACTTTAATTCTGGGAATCTACAAAAAGGTAGAAGGACAGAACCAAGCCCATCAAGCACTCTTTGACCTCCACATGACTGCTACGGCACATGGACCCTTCCCCACTGGGTCCACCCCATCCCACCTGATATGGGATGAGGATCGAGTAAAATAAACAAACTCAAATATTAAGTTCAAAACGATACCATTATAAGTTAAAGACTGGAAGGAAAGGAGTCAAAATGCCTGTTTCCTGGGTGCGGGCTTGTAAGACACAGAATCATCTTTAGTGTTCATTAACTGTGGAGTTAACAGCAATTGTCAAGGTAAGATGAACAAGGAAGGTTACTAGGAAGTGAAAAAAAAAAAACTGGCCTGCAATATAAAAGCAAAAACCCTCGTCAGGAGAGCTCGTGGCTAAGCAGAAGGGCCATGAACAGCTCGTCCTGTGGATGAAACACCTCTTCTGGAGGATCTAACACTTTTTCCGGTGTATGGAACCCCTCTTCCGGTGAATGGAACCCCTCTTCCGGTGGGTGGAACACCTCTTCCGGTGAATGGAACACCTCTTCCGGTGGATGGAACACCTCTTCCGGTGGATGGAACACCTCCTCCGGTGCATATACCACCTCTCCAGCCAACGATGGATAGCTGATCCATGCAGTCTTACAAAGAACTGAGCCCATGATTGCACTCAGCGAGCCATTTCTCAAATCGCCACTCTCACCAAACAAAAGCCTTTTAGAGGTGTAGAGGAGTAGAGAATAAATGAGGCGATATCCAAACACAGAGATGGAAATGACAGATCAACTACTCAGTAGATGTGCTCAGGGCACGCCGGTCTCCCCTACCCTCAGTAAATAGCATAGAGCATTCCAGACACACAACCACAGGCCTGAAGCAGAAACTCCATAATGCTAGTGCTATTAACAACATGGGAAGCTCACTGGACACGGACACTCAGTTTTCCCTCGAAAAATGCATACTCATTTGAGCACATGGTGGAGCTTCATCAGAGAAGAGAGAGACATACCTCTCACAGATAATGTGTTCAGCCGGTTGCAATTGGGGAAATAAAGAGCGAGGGAAGGGGTAGAGGGAGCCATAGAAACTTAAATACAGCAAATTTCATGGTGTTCATAGAATGGAAAGGTAACTGAACTAAAAGAATGAAAAATCCCATGTTGAAATTTCATTAAAAAAAAAACACTCACTGGAATGGGCCTCATTAGCTCACAGAACTGTAAATATGTACCTATTTTTCTCCAATTTGACACAGAAATCACTGAATAAAACACTCAAAGGACCATTCCTAAGTCATCACCGACAGTGGACAACATGGCCCAATTCCAATGAGATGTGAAGTATCAAGAAACAGAGCCACGAGCTAAAGGAGAGACCTTGTTTAGTTAGTGTCTATTGCTTCAATAAAACACCACGATCAAACAGCAAGTTGGGGAGAAAATGGTTTATGTGGCTTATACTTTCATATCACTGTTCATCATCAAAAGAAGTAAGGACAGGAACTCAAACAGGGCAGGAACACAGAGGCCATGGAGGGGTGCTGCTTATTGGCTTGCTCCCTATGGCTTGTCCAGCCTGATTTCTTATAGGACTCGGGACCATCAGCCCAGGGATGGCACCACCCACAATGGGCTGGGCCCTCCCCCTTTGATCACTGATTAAGAAAATGTCTTGCAGATGGATCTTAAGGAGGCATTTTCTCATTTGAGATGCCTTCCTTTCAGATAACTCTGGTGTGTATGCTAAGTTGACAAAAGATTAGACAGCACAGACCTGGTTGGCATTTCTATCTAAAATAACGGTTCACATATTTTTAGACTACAACCTAAGTTTCATCCCAGGAATCCACAAACAAAGCCAGGTCCAGGCCCATGACAGGACCTGTCTCCTTAAAACTAAGGGGCAGCCTGGCAAGATGGCTCAGCAGGTAAGAGTATTTACCACTACCCTGAGTTTAATCCTAGAACCTACACAGCTGAAGGAGAGAACCAACTCACAGGTTATATTCTGGCTTCCATGCACACACACACACACACACACACACACACAGAGAGAGAGGGAGAGAGAGAGGGGAGAGAGGAGAGAGGGAGGGAGAGAGAGAGGCAGACAGACTGATGCACACATACACAGAAACAGAGAGACAGAGAAACAAAATTTAAAAATTATTTTAAATAAGGCAGGAGACTAAAATGGCCTCTCTCTCTCTCTCTCTCTCAGAGAGAGAGTGAGTCATGTGTGCTCTCCTTTCCGCCACTGTCATACCTGGCCACAATCTGTCCCTGGGATCCTTCTCCCAAACATATAAGCAAAGGCTTAGATCCTTAAGGACGCCAGGACTTTCCAAACCTCTCCTTGCCTTGCATTGTCTCTGGAAGGTTCTTACCACATTCACTTAGGAAACATGTGATTTCCTAAGACCAATCTAGACTAGTCCTTTCTCCTTCTCCACCTAACCTTTCCTAACCTCCTCCCCCAACTAGAATTTGCAACTCTACCTTTCTGCCTCCAGAGAACCTGTATTCACTTGTCCTTGGCGTACATAATACCTGCCCTCATCTCTACTCCGGACCACATCTGCTCAGTGAAGTACGTGAATAGACAGAATATCATCATCATTGTGTGTCCTGGGACACGTACCTAAGGCTGGAACCCTGATTGTACACTTGCACGTGGATGTTGTAGTGCACTGAATTTCATCCCATCTACTACCCAAATTGTGGAAATAAAGCTCTCAAGAGATGGCTGTAGTTAAATGTGATCATGAGGTGATATCCTGAACCAACAGGACTGATGGCCTCATTACAGAGGAAGACAGACACCTAGCCAGGGACATAGGCTAGGAAGAGGGCGAGTGAACATCCTAAGAAGTCTGCAGGTTGCAGAGATCCAGAACTTGACTGGATGGCACCTGGTTTCAGAGTTCCAGCTGAGAGAACAGTGAGAAGGTAAAGTTCATCCAAGTCATGCTAAGGGGATGCTCTTGTCACGTCACCTGCACAGCAGACTACAGTGATGACCAGGAAGCACTGTCACAAAATGTCACCTTGTGCATTCTCCCTGTGAGGGCTTGGTTCAGCCAAACCAGCCTGGTGCTTTTTTACAGTAAGGTGGAGAGATCGCCTGCCTGGCATTTCCTCTCCCAGGCAAGCCTGAAATCCCACCACGAAGATGACTTAGCTGCTGTCGTTTAGACATTCCAAGAAAACAGGATCCTATTGGTCATCTTTTCTTTTGCTTTCTGAACTTCTCTGATTGCTATACTATCTGACTGTTCTTCCTGCAAGACTTGTCCAGTTATAAGCAGTAGATGAGCACTCAGGCCTCTTGAGAATTAGTAAACTCTTCTCCCATTACTAGAAAAAGGAGGGATAAAGGTCTTTGGTAAACAGTACATACGTATGTATGTACACACACACACACACACACACACACACACACACCCTCTTCAAGGTCAACAGAATACAGGCATTATTAGAAAAAGGAATTGTCTTCATGTCTCCAAGCAGAACGGATATAATGGATTGACTCCGTTACACTGGTCTTGCCTTGTCGCTATCAAATACACCTCATGAGACGGTGTAAATCCAAATGCCCTAAGCTTGCCGGCTGAGCTGAACACAGTTCCCATCAGCACGAAATCTTCACAGCCATTTTGCCATGTACTTCTATACGCAGATGTGACTCCATCCACAGATGGGTTTAATACAAAATTTGAGGCCCATGTAACAACATCCTTGAGTAGGAAGTACTGAAAAGGTTTGGGAGGTCGGGTAATGCCACAAAGAAGGTGGGGTGAATGGCTCATCTGAGATGTTGCGTGTGGCCACACCCACCACTACTGCAGTGCAGGTCACTTGGGCCATTCAGAAGCCTCCTGAGCTACTCCTGAGCTATGATTTAAAAGCCAACCATATATATATATTTACAAAAAAGTACATTCCATTCTTAACCACCTAGCTCAAAATAAATGCATAGTCACTTAAAAATGTAAATACCTGCTGAGTTAAATAGTCTTGCCGATTCACTTTCAAACAAATAACGAGGGATAGCATCTCTGAGCCGAAACATAGGGGGAGACGAGGTTTCCTAATTGAAAAGCTTTTTGGGCTTTGTGGCTCTTCTAAGCTGCTAATTTATCTATTTAGTGCCAACTGTATACCAAGCAGCTGTGATGGCCACCAGAGAGTCCATGTGCCTAAGAGAACGGGGGCTCTAACACTAACTTGAATGCAGTGGCAGAAGAGGGGGGGTGGGCCATTCCCAAGAACCTGCTATCTGCATACCGAGGTGAATCAAGGGATGGGGCACTTGACCTTCAAGATGTGTGGGATAACACTGAACCACTCAATATTGAGAGGCTCTCTTGGTGGCAAAGATAGGCATGAGAAGGAAATGGTTTAGCTTGGGGGTGGGGGTGGGGTAGGGGGAGATGCTGGTTAGAACTCCACTGTCCTTCACAGGAATGAAAGGCAAAACATTGGCACACGGGCACAGTATTTTGAAGGACCGGAGTCTGGTGGTCTGGCATTTAGAGTTGGCTGAGCCGAAACACGGAGTTTAGAAGGTAGCAGGGAAGGCAGTGAAAGCTTCGGTCAAGAATGTCGAGGCAGCAGGACCCTGTGGCATAAAGTGAGAAGGCCTCATGGCTGTCTAATGCACTGTGTGCTGCCCCACACAGGATCACCTCATGGGAGACATGAGATAACGCCAGAAGATTTTCAAGGTAAAGAAAGAAAGGGGAGAAAAAAAAAAAGAATCATGTCTGAAGAGTTCACGTGATTTACAGCCACCCCCCAAGCCGCTGTTCATTTGCACCTAGATTGTGCTGTCAGGTTTCATGTGTCCGTCTGGGTTCTCTGTGACACTCTATGTTCAGAATCGTGGTGGAGCCCGTCAGACACTTAAGGCATATAGCTCAGAAAACATGAGCAGAGCTGACAGCTTGCCTTGAGAACAGCGCCACTCGGCTAGGCATTAAGAAAATCATTTGTGCTGTGCAGCTGCGACCCGATCCCTGGGGAAATCACACTCGCACCGTTCCCCCCCATACCGTCAAGCCCCGAGGAGCCACGGTCCGAGAGGAGAAAGGCTGACTTAAAACTGTACAACTTCACTCTGTAGGGTATTGAACTGCTGCCCAAAAATGTTGGCATGTCCCCTGAACATGCCTCAGCTGAGCCTGCTGGTGGCAGCTCCTTTAAAGTACGCCTTATTCAGAGGAACCTTTTTCATAAATAGTAAGTAGGCTATGAACATTTTTGAAATGCTTGATATATTCAAGCATGGGTTGCAATCTTTCATGTTCTCTACTGTACCCAGTCATTCCCTGGATGTCCACTGGCATACATCACATTGGGGGGAGGGGGGGGGGAGAGACAAGGAATCATTTTAAAGAGACATCACCAGATATATCAGACCTTGGAATTAAAGCATAAAAAAAAAATCTAAGAATTCAAACTGAAGCCTCAAAAAGCCCATCATCCATCCGCCTTCAACAGCTATGAGCTACAGTCCTATGTCAGGGACCTGTTTTCCTTTGTTCCAGATGTATCTAGCTTTCCCTTTGGTGGAACACCCTAAATCTGAGACAATTTATGAACCCCAGTGGGTCGAAAGCACAGCCCAGATCCGAGAATTACCTTTCTTTCCCATTTTCAAAATGAACGGAAAAGTTCAGGGCACATCTCAGGAAGATACGCGCATTCGTGAAAGCCAGGATGATTCTACAGGTTTGCTGCCAATCCTCCGCTGTTCTTTTTGACAAAACCTCAAACAGTGTGGAAAGCCACATCAATCCCATGAACTGAATGGATCCTTGAGGCTTATGGCTGTCAGGCAGCAGGGCTGAATGCAGACCCAAGATTTGTCAGCCATGGAACAAATCAATAATTAAAATGGAGCTCACCTCCATGCTGGGATTTTTTTTTTAAAGTCTAACTACAGGTTTCCCCTAAGTTTGCGTAAAATATACATTAAAGCTTGCCATCGATAGCGTAAGAATATTCATTGGTAATTGTACCCTACCGATCACAAGCATGGAGAAAATTCAAGAGGTAGGAGAAACACACCCACTCACAGAATTAGGACATATGTTTACTTAATGTTCCTTTCATTGCTCTGAGAAAGAACACTAGCTCAGCACATCCAAATCACGATGTTTTAACTGTTTAAATATTGCAGCAATGGACCCCAGTGGAGGTGTTTGCCACCAACCCAGAACACACCCCATTAACAGAGGAGAAAAGAAAAAAAAAAAAACCAAAAGCAGTCTTGCTTCTAGCGGCTTCTTTCTCGGCAAAAGGCAAATCTCTGGAAAAGGCAGCCTCCAGATCGCTTCCCCCCTGGGAGCCGGAGAACAATGGGAGAACGTGTTGATCCTGCCTCTTACCTTTCTCCCTTTCCTCTTCCTATGAGCAGGCTTGGCGGCTTTCTCCTTTGGCTCTTCGCTCATCTTGCCTTGAGATCAGGGGAGTTGAGACGAGACAGGAGATCACCTTCCGTGTTCCCACATCCAAACCCACGACAAAGAGTCACAGCATTAAGACCAAAGTCCATTTAGGGAACTCCCCAGGCAGAGCGGCTGCTTCAAGCCTGCCCTGGCCGCTGTCACGGGCAACTCGAGCTGCTCAACTTGCCTCGGGGAGAAACTGGGTGTTCTCTCCAGCAAAGCCCTGGTTATTCCTCCAAAGAAAAATCGATATTTCAGCCCTGTGTTTTCTTCCTTCCTTCCTTTCTTCCTTCCTTTCTCTCTCTCTCCCTCTTTTTTTAGCTGGTCATTACCCCGAGATAAGATCTTGACAAGATTTCAGGGCTTGCTTCTCCACGGTGATTCTAGCTTGGTAATGGTGTGTGTGAGAGAGAGAGAGAGACAGAAAGAGGGAGGCATACGCGCGTGTGCGCTGCACACACACACACACACACACACACACACACACACACACACAGAGGAATAAGCTGACGAGTCTCTGAAGCTTCCCAGGGGCTGGCTCACTGCAGTTTGCAAGCTGGGAAGCCAAGTCGAATGTAAATGCTCTGAGACCAAGCCTCCAGAGGACACATGTGTTGAAAGCATTGGGAATACCCAGGAGGCAGCAGTGGGGGGTGGTAACAAGAGATCGGGTTACTGGTTCGTGAAAACACACACACACACACACACACACACACACACACACACACACACACACCCCTCTCCCTCTCCCTCCCCCCCCCCCATACAAACAATAAAGAGACCTGTTACTACAGAAGACAAAGCTGGATTCTTACCCAGTGAGGTATTTTGTTGTTGTTGTTTATTTTATTCTTAAATGTAATTAGCAAAAAAGATTTGCAGATTGCCTAACCAAAGCTATGGACTTCTCATGAAGAATCGGTCACACAGAGCCCCATATCTAAGTTGTCAGTATCACATGCAAGCTTTGGTCTCCTTTCACGACTAGATCAAAGCAATCACAGAAAAGGAGCCCTCCAGAATATTCAAGAAATCCTAAGGACTCAGCCCCCTGGCTTTTTCTGTGGCAGAAACATCCTGTGTCCCTGGAGAGTGCACTCAGACCAGTGCAGGTCTCTGGCCACATTACAGCCACCACAGCGGTCCCCAAGCACACATGGGCACACCAAGATTTTGAGAGGTTTCTGGGTGACTTCGCTCCTTTGTGGAAATGTCTCCGAGACCGGCCACGCATCGGAACACAGGTGAGTTACTGTGGGGTGTGGTCACTTAAGCATCTTTGGAAGGTGTGCCTGATCCATTCTTGTTAGGAAAGAATACGGTTCGGGGTTCCACCCAGATCACCTCTAAGATGGAAACAGGCCCCTTGAGCGGAGATACACGTACACTAGGAAGGGAGGAACAAGCAGGAATCGAGAGAGAAGGCTGGCTCAGGAAGTAGATTTTAATTAATATGATCAGAGACGTACAGGAGAGTAAATGAGACCCAAAAGGCTAGTTTTCAGTGAGGTACATGGAGCTATTTAATCCTGGAGAAATAATACTAAAATACTGAAGCAAAAAAAGTTCACCATTTGGTGCTGAAATCGTCATTTCTCATCTATCATTTAAGCAGGGTTGTATCTATGTTCAACAAATCTGGACTCCCCAAGCACCTCTCCCCTAAAAAAGAGAGCATGAGGGCAGTCTGAGGTAGCTCTGTCACGGACGGACACCAGGGTTACAAGTGCCTTCCCCCAGTGACCCACGGAGATCCTGTGCACTGTGGGTTAGCTAATGGTTGTTCTGCGACTGCGCACTACAAAACAGTAAACCACCACTTAAAAGCTGGCTTGGAGCGCTGACGGCTGTTGCCCCACCCCTCCGTGACCTGGGGGCTCCTTCAGCTTTGAGCAGCTGCTAACCTGTCTCTCCCGTTTCCGCTGCTATTCTGGAAAGTTTCTCTGGCAGAATAATAAAAGGTAGAAAAAACCATTAACACGGTAGGATGGATCTTCATTAATTCAATACTTGTTCATCTTCAGGACAGTCTGAGGAATGATAGTAACGTCCCCGTGTTGATCTGTCCCTGACTGCAGTGAGACGAGCCTGGGCTTATCTGCATTATGCTCTTGGGGGGAGGAGGGGGGAGAAACTATGAAATCCGTGCTTTCTATGAATTCTCCATAAACTGAACTATCCATGCAGGTGGAGTCAAGCCTGAATATCCCATTTAAATCTTCAACTCTTCGCTCGGAAAGCCCCAGAGATAGCCCGCCTGTCCTGTCATTTTACCAGAGTAGTAGTGACATTAAAAAAAAAAAATGTTTTTCAGAAACTTATGTGTAGGAATGTTTACTTGAATGTGTACCACATGCATGCAGTGCATAAGGCGACCAGAAGATGGCGCCAGATCCTCCTCGAACTAGAGTTCTTATGGGTTGGGACTCACCATGTGGGTGCTGGAAATTGAACCCAGGTTCAATCTGGAAGAACAGTCAGGGCTCTTAACTGCTGAGTCATCTCTTCAACACTTTTCCTTCCAAGAAAAGCCTTTGTTTATAACTATGTCCAGAGTATAGGATTAGAGAAAGAACAGAAAGGAGAGGGTGTCCTCAAACACTTCCTGCCCCCAACTCTATCGATGCTGTGAGGTCTTTGAGCAGAATCATTTTCCCAAGTGGGACAGCAACTCAGGATGAGGATTTATTTTTCTCTTTAGGCTTTCACTGATGTCCCATTTTTCTGTGATTTGCTGCCCTTTGAAGGGTTCCATTAAAGAGATTTTTTTTAAAAACGTTTATCCCAGCATTGCAAAGATACCTACAGTAAGCTGTTATCAGGGAATCCTGGCAAAAAGGAAGCTGACAGCAATATTCTCTTACTTTACCTTTATTGTGCAGAAAAACAGATGCTTTAATGACCAATTAGAAGAACTCACCTTGATAGAGTATTCTTTCGCAATAAACATTTTAAAACGCAAAACCAAACAAACAAACAAAAAAACTCTAGAGCCTAGATTTTATTCTGCTCACTCAAGGACAAATGTCATGTTTTCTCTTATATAAAAAGAAGGGAGGGAGGGAAAGAGAGGCCTTCAGGGAAGGGAGAGAAGGGGAAGAGACAGTAATGGAATTTATATAAAATGAAAGTAGATTGGAGGAGTATTTGGCGGAATGTCAGAGACCAGCAAGAGAGGGCAGGAGGATGTGTGTATAAATTAGAACGAAGTATAATGCCATACATATGTATGGCATACCACGATGAAACAGTATACTGACTCACAAATTTAATTTTTAAATATATTTTTAAAAATTAGTTTGTTTACATACAAGTATGTAAATAAATGACTATTAATTATTAAGATGTATAAAATACAAAAACACCGAAATGTCTGGTCAAAGGGCAGAGCACAAGAATATGTTCATGAAAAAGGTCAATCAAGACATTTTTAAAACACGAAAAGGTGTTCAAGTTGATGCAAAATTTAGGAGATGGATAGGATAGACTTTTTTTTTTAGTTTAGTCCAGACTTTACTGTATTTGTTTATATACACAATGCTTCTATTCCAAGTTTATGTTCCCTTTGCTGATTGAAACAAAAGAAAAAAAAAAAAACAACCCTAAAACAGACAAACAAAACAAAACAAAATAAAACAAAACCCCCAGAACCTCTTACCTTAGCGTGACCTGGTAAAATTGTACGAGAGTCACTCTGAGGAGGAACCACACTTCCCAAGGAAACCCCCACAAATCTGGTGCATGAACTTGAAAATACCAGTAAATAGCCAGCTCTGACAGAACGCCCAATTCCGAGACGTGAACTGAAATGTGTCTAATTATTTAAGTAATAAAATGTCACCACCTTAAGTCCTACTACAGTAAGTGTAAGTGACTTATTATGTGATCCAGGCCCTTTCTCTCGAACTCGATGAGTACTACCTATTCTAAAAGGAAAAAAAAAAATCAGCTGGGGGTGATTGTGCAAGCCTTTCATCCCAGCATTTAGGAGGCAGAGGCAGGTGGATCTCTGAGTTCGAGGTCAGCCTGGTCTACAGAGTGAGTTCCAGGACAGCCGCAACTTTGAGTGGGAGCCGCGGCTTTCGAACTCTCCGCCTTGACTTTATTTTCTGACAGTGTAAAACACCCACATTCACTCCGGAAGACCAAGTTTCAATTAAAGGATGAAAAACTAAGACTTAGGTTTGATGAATAGAAAGTGTATCAGATCTTTCCCGCCCTCCTTTCTGATGGCTTGCACAGCCATATAAATAATGAAGGCTGTAGTATACCCAAAGGCCTGGGAATGCATTTTAAATCATAATTGTTCTGAGTGAAAGGGTAATGTGATTGATCTAGAAACAGTCTACAGGTGATTACATATTCTAAAAATGTTAAATGTTAACTACTTTCCAATGGCAACCTTTTTTTTTTAAACTCCCAAATTAGAAAATTCTCCAGCCCTTAGAGAAGTTAAATATAACCTAAGAAGATAGTTTAAGCTATGTGCAATGAAATTATCCAAATGAAAAGAGAGACTCCGGGAGTTCACAGAGGAGGAAACGCTACCCCATAGGCAGACTGCTTACTTGTTCGGCACCGATTAAAGACCCGGCCATCGGGTATTTGATACCAATCTGAGACGGTTCTATTTTTAAAATAAGTAACTCTCATAAGAGGACACGGAGCTAGTCAAGTCTCCTGGAACAGCTCTATTTTTAAAATGAAAGTCGCTTACCACGGAGAAAGCAAAGGCAGGTTATCAGCAAACAAAGTTTTTTCAAGTTATCGTCTACGTAAAAGTCTATGGAAAACTCGGTAGTTTCCTGGCCAAGGCTCAAGTACCAAAAACAAAACAAAACAAAACAAAAAAAACAAACAAAAATGCAAAGTAACTTCGTATTGCCATTCGGGAGACATACCCGAATGGTTCAACTCCTTTTATTTCTTCAACCGGGCCATTGGGGATTTCTGCTGCGGTCTGGTGAACTGACAGGCTTGCTAAATCTTGGAAATAACACGCTTTATTGTTTTTTCATTATTCTTCAACATCAAAAATACCTGGGAGCTCCAAGATAAAACGGGCTGTTTTCCTGGAAGCCCTGGAATCTGACCTCTGACTTCTGACCTTTGGGGGTCATCCAGCTAGTTCCTTGTAGAGCCTGGGCTAGGAACAGTTCCATTCTCTGGTTTCCCAGCCCTTAAAGTGACACTGCCAGGGGATCAGAGACAGTTGTTACTGGTTAAACAAGCTGAGCCTAGGCATTTCCTCCCTCCCTCCCTCCTCCCTCCCTCCCTCCCTCCTCCCTCCCTCCCTCCCTTCATTATTGTATTCTTGAGACAAGCTTTCACATAGTCTAGGGGGTCCTTGAACTTGCTTTGTAGCCAAGGATGGTTGAACTCCTGTTCCTCCTGCCTCTGCCTCCTGATTGTTGGGACTGTAGGCTAGAGCCACCACCAGGACCAGCTTAGGCAGGGCTAGGGAACAAACTCGGGACTTGGTGTGTCCCAGATCTGCTCTCTGCCAGCTAGGCCACACCCTTGCACTGCAAAGGCTTGCTTTAATTTAGAAAGGGTGTATAGTGATGGTTCTTTGGGTACAGCTGATGGAACCCTCTCTGTGAGGGTGTTGGCATTGACTGCGCCCCACATCGTGTGAAACCGTGGATAGCCGTCAGTGGAATTTTGTCTTTTATCTTTAACTTAGGCTAATGATGATTTGGGGTTATCCTTGACACAACCACTGTTTATCCCACCGGGTAAGAATAAGCCTACTGCCATAATTTTTGAATTTTGAAAATTTGAAGCCAGCTTTTACTAAATACTGACCGGATTCCTGAATACCGAACAGATCCATACCCAGAATTCCTAGCGTGTGTTGCCAAATGAGACAGGAACTTACAAAGGCAAAACCCCACGTTGGCTACGTACCTCCTACTTTCGTCCAATCAGGAACGAGCATACATCCTGTGTGGCACTTCCTGCCTAAGTACCTCCTGGCTTCCACGATGTGTGTGACCAAGAAGCACATCCTATGCAGTTGAAGGAATCATGTTTGTTTACAAAGTGAAAACGCCAGCTGGTTATCTTACATGAACAGGGTCCAGCATTCCAGAATGCTATCTGTCCTCGGGCAGGTGGGACTTCCAGGCTAGAGGCATTTTTGTCTCGTAGATCTCTTACGCACAGTAATTTAAACTTCAAACATAGCGCCAACCATCCCACCGCCACTGTGGTTCCTTCCTCTAACCTGCCCAATACTTCCAAAGAGAAGCTGGGATCCTCGGACAGCAGGTGACAGTGGAAACAGGTAAATACAAAAAGCCTCCAAGTGTAACCTGTACGGCAAAGGCACATCATATTTAGCCTTTTTTTTTTATTCTTGTGCAGTGCAAAAACAGTTAAGGAAATACACTTTCCTTTGAAGTCCTTGACTCTTCTTACTGATGCATTGACACCTGTACATCTGCGTGTGTGCCTGAAGATAGAAGCAGGTATAGACATGAAATAAAGCACCGAGTCCAGCCTGCTGTCTGATACTTGCGTGCCTCACCACGTATCTAACAAGCATCTACACTATAGTTGCTAAGACCCAGCTTAGTTGTAAGCACTGCTCGTGTGCTCTCTCTCTCTCTGTCTCTCTCTCTCTCTCTCTCTCTCAAATATGGCTTAACGTCCCTGTTCCATTTCTATGTGTGTTGGAAGCTTCAGGCAGGTGCGTAGCAGGACTTTCCTGTTTTCCTGGGTGTCCCTTCTTTCCTGACTATTCAGCCTTGTGCCCATTAAAGTATAATGACATAATCCAAGTGGATTAGTAAAACAGGGAGGGACAAGGAGTTCAAAGAGGCTAGCTAGCAAGGGGGTGGACTCCTTTTTGATATGTCCTTCCCTGAAACTCTACGGGTATGGTTTTCTGGGCGGGGTAATTTTCTTTCACTAGACTAACAATTCCCTTTAGAGGCCAGTGATGTTGGCAGGACTATTCACACACGAGGGGCTGATGAGTCATTCCTTTGATCTTCCCCAAATCCCTGTGTTTTACTTAACGACAAGGATCCCAAATGATTTTAGAAAGAGCTACCGAGACCCAGTCTGAAGACAGTGTATTGGTTGTCAGAGTATCCCAACAATACTAACAGGAAACGAACCAGGACTATGGCCGCTTCTATCTGTCCCACACCCAAGTGTGATGAATGTGCCTGCCCCATTTTCTTTTGATGTTATAAAAAACTTTCATGAAAATCAGATAGTTATAGCTCTGCCACATACAAAGGAGGAGTTCTCAACTGCCCATATTCCAGCTAACATATTATTTCTGATGCCCCTGTTCTAATAGCTACTGAAAGAAAAAAAGAAACTGGAGAAGCAACCACACCTTTAAAACCAATTTAAACAATATTTCACAGAATCTTACAACTCTACACAACAGAATTCCATGTCATCATCTGAATACCTGGGACCTATTATTTGTTATTGCTTTGGAATACCTTATTTCACCTCACACATTTGACTGGATATACTTGGGTCAAGGACCAAGACAAATCCAGGAGATGATGTAACAATCAAAACAAGCAATTGCCTGAGAACCTGCCAGCCACACCTGACAGAAACAAATAAGTCAGTGAAGTATTTTTCAAATTACAGATCTTCACTCCCCTTTTTCTGTCTTAGTCAGTGTTTCTATTCCTGCACAAAACATCATGACTAAGAAGCAAGTTGGGGAGAAAAGGGTTTATTCAGCTTACACTTTCACATTGCTGTTCATCACCAAAGGAAGTCAGGACTGGAACTCAAGCAGGGCAGGAAGCAGGAGCTGATGCAGAGGCCATGGAGGGATGTTCCTTACTGGCTTGCTTCCCCTGGCTTGCTCAGTCTGCTCTTTTATAGAACCTAAAACTACCAGCCCAGGATGGCACCATCCATAATGGGCCCTCCCCCCTTGATCACTAATTGAAAAAATGCCTTACAGTTGGATCATGGAGGCATTTCCTCAAGGGAAGCTCCTTTCACTGTGATAACTCCAGCTTGGGTCAAGTTGACACACAAAACCAGCCCGTACACCTTCTCTTCTTCAAACCCAAACCCCCAGTCTTAGACCTATCAGAATGGCTAAGATCAATAAAACAAATGACAGCTCACACAGGATACAGAGGAAGGGAGACACTCATCCATGGCTGTTGGGACTGCAAACTTGTACAGTCATTATATAAAGAAGCGTGGCTGTTCCTCAGGAACATGGGGACAGATCTACCTCAAAATCCAGCTTCATCACTCTTGGGCATCCACCCAAAGGATGTTTTATCCCACCACAGAGTCTGTTACTTGCTAATCCATCTTCATTGTGGTGCCGCGTCATAGCCAGAAATCGTGGTGTATTTACACAATGGGGTATTACTCAGTCAAAAAAAAAAATGAAATAAGTTTGCAGGTAAATGGATGAGACTAGAAAAAATAAGTAATCCTGAGTGAGGTAATCCAGACCCCCAAAGAAAAATATGGTATGTATTAGTTATGGTATATTTATAGTGTATATATATATATATATATATATATATATGGTATACTATGTATGAATAGTATTTATGTGTGGATATTGGCTGATGAGTCAATGGTGAACAAGCTACAATCTACAGAATTGCAGAGGTTAGACATAAAGTAAGGGACTAAAAGGGGACAGGTAGCTCTCCCTAGAGAAGGGAATTAGAATAGATATTTATGGATGAGCAGTGGGGATTGGTAGAGAAGGATCAAGTCAGGATGGAGAGGGGAGAGGGGTGAAAGAGCAAATCCAGGGACAGACAGCTGTCATCAATGACTCCTTGAGGGATAGCATGGAAACTAAATACAGTAGAAGCTTCCTAAATATATAAATCTATGAGGGCCATCTAAAGGAAATCGCCAAATAATAGAAGGTATATAACCCCAACTGGACATCTCTTGTCACCAGATGAAGCTTCCAGTACCAGGATTGGCTAACCCTGAATTGTGCTGCCGCTCAAAGGGGTCCCATAGGAACCCCCAAATAACTCAGGCTGTTGCTAAGACTATGGTTTGTTTTCCACAAACTGACAGCAAGGCCCTCCTGCTGAAGGTCACACCGACACAACTCACTGAAGTGCGGAAGTAGAACCAGCGTCTCCATAAAGCCTTCATCCCTACATGTTAGCATCTTTGGTCCAGGAGGGTTCTCTGCAGGCCACCCTAGGAAAAAGGCAGACACCAATCCAGCTACAAACCCTTCGGTCTACAGTGGTGGCCTGCCTACAAGGTTTGCTAACGCAATAGAGATACAAAGGTTTTGGTCCTAATCAACCAAGATCTGATTTGACTTAAGGCCCACTCCACCAGAAAGAACCCATACCTGACGTTGCTTGGGTGACCAAGAACCTTAGTCTAGATAGGCCAAGGCCCATACAAAAATACAATACTATGGTTCACTAAAAGAACATAAACAATGAGATCACTCCTAAAACCATTCCGCTTTACTCATAGATGAGTGCCTTGCTCAGTCACCATTAAAGATGCTTCCTCCAACAGCAGAGGAGCAAATATGGAGACCCACAGGCAGATGTGAGAGTTTATGCAGAGACTGAGATACTTTGTAACACTTAACCCTAAACAGGATCCCTCCTCTCAGGGTTAAGAGCCAGAAGGGATAAAGCACACCAAGGAACCAACGCCCTTTAAATCAACAGGATTGCCTCACAGGAATTCACAGAGACTGAGGCAACACGCGCAGGGCCTGGTGGGTCTGTACCAGATGGGGTCCTGGAGCCAAAAGAAGTGGACACACGCCCCCATCCCTAACCCAGGAGCTGCCTTCTGTTGGTTAACTACTGGCAAGGGAAGAGTTACTTTTCCTCAAAGGGAGGCTCACCAGGGGAACAAAGCACTCTTAAGGGCAGGCCCCATGCCCAGCAGTAAATGGTCAAAAGGAAAGGAATTCAATGAGTCTTTGGAGTCTCTCTGTCTCTGTCTCTCTCTCTCTCTCTGTCTCTGTCTCTCTCTGTCTCTCTCTCTCTCTCTTTCTTTCTCTCTCTCTGTGTGTGTGTGTGTGTCTGTCTGTCTGTCTGTCTCTCTGTCTCTCTCTCTATCTCTCTCTCTCTTTGTCTCTCTCTCTCTTTCTCTGTGTCTGTTTCTCTCTGTCTCTCTCTATTTTACCCTATAGGTCAGTTGAGTATATATTTTGGCTTTTAGGTTTGTATTTTTAGGGGATTCTTGAGTGTTACTTGTCACTTGAATAAGCGAATGTTTGAGTCTATATCTGTTTCTTGTGTCTTCTCATGGGGTCTTTTCCTTCTGTTTGTTTTGTACTACTCTTGTTAGGGTTCTATCTAAGCTCCACCCCACAATTACCTGGCAACAGCCAGGTATGCCCCGCCCCAGAATTACCTGGCAACAGCCAGGCAGGCCTAGCCCACTATAAAAGGGGCTGCTTGCCCCTCCTCTCTCTCTTGCTCTTATCTCTTATCTCTCTCACTCTCAGCTTCTCTTTTGCCCCCTCTTGGGCTCTCCTCCCCTCCCCCCCTCCACGTGATCATGACCGGCCTCCGCTTCTCTACTCTCTCCCTCTCTCTGCCTTTCTCTGCCTCCACTACCCCATTAACTCCCATCCTCTGCCCTGAATAAACTCTAAACTATGTCGGTGTGTGTCTGGTCCCTCGGGGGAAGGGATGCCTCAGCATGGGCCCGCTAGGGCACCCCCTTCCCCCACACCGCCATATACCACTTTCTCTAAACTTCTTTCTCTTTTTATGATCACAACAACTCTGATATATTAGTTTTTGTTTTATCTTGTTAATATTATATTAGCTATATTCCCTTGGACGCCTGCTCGTTGTCTCCTAAGAGACAGAAAGGGGTGGATTTGGACGGAAGGAGAGGCCGGGAGGGACTAGGAGGAGTAGAGGGAGGGGAAATAGTCATCAGGGTATATTATATGAGCAAAAAAATTATTTAAAAGAAAAGGAGAAAATAAGCCTATGATGAAAGGAAACACACTTTCAATATGTTGCCGTAACTTTATAATGATCACCTTCAACCACTGTGAGGATTGATAATTATATACAGTAACTCCCTTGGATGGGGCTTTGCGTAGCTTGGGTCCCAGTATCATCTGGGATCTCAGTGTTCAATGTGGCAACACTGTCATGTTAGGACAGGTTTGGTGACAGGCGGGTCAGTTGTCTAGCACAGCTCTCATGACCTCATTCCAGACTGTCCTCTCCAACCATCAAGTCTCTGTCCACACGCATGCAGTGTGGCAGAGGCCAGAAGAGGGCAGAGGCTCTCCTGGAGCTGTCAGCCTTGAGCCCCTGGGAGGTGGGTGGTGGGACCTGAACCCAGGTCCTCTGCCCACACAAATGTTTGTAACTGCTGAACCATCCTGATAGCCCTTAATACTGAATTTTTATAGGTAAACATGCCTCTAATTTTAAATGGATTATACATTTAATACATGGTGAGATGCTTTTAAAAAAAAAAAATGGAAGTGACATCCACCATCTAAGTTGCAGAATACTGCAAAAAGATAAAGACATGTATACTGTCATCTAGAATAGTCTCAGTCTCTATTAGTAGCTGCCAAAATACTATTCTGTTGTTTTTATTTGTATTTCTTTGATAGGAGAGTTAAAGCCTCCTCAAGTCTATTACTCTTCTGCATTTCCTTTTGTGTATATATGCGTGTGTGTGCCAGTACATGTGTGTGTGTGCATGTGTGTGCATGTATGAGTATGTACACACACGTGTGTGTGTGCACATGTGTATATGTGTGTGCACGCTCGTGTATGTGCATGTGTGTGTGTGTGCCTGTGTGTGTATGTGCATGCACATGCATGTGTGAGTGTAACAGTCCTGGCTGTCCTGGAACTTACTTTGTAGACCAGGCTGGAATCAAACCCACAGAGATGCACCTGCCTCTGCCTCCTGAGTGCTGGGGTTAAAGGTGTGTGCCACCAAGTTCAGCTAATCTCTTTCATTTCTTATGTAACCAAACTTGATCTTCATGACCGCAGTCAAATCAGGATAATTAGGAGAGATGAATGTATGGTTGAGCTTATAAAACAGAAGCGTAAAAGAACACAAAATACTCTAAATCACAATGAAGACTAAATAACCGGTTGGGGCTATAGCTACCATGCCTTCCATATTTAGTTAATGCAAACCCAGCATGGCTGCTATAAACATACACAAACTTTGCGAATTCTAGAATACCTCTTATATTTTGAAAGTAGTAAGACTTGTTTTCCAAGTAGATTGAAGTCAGGATAAAATCTACTTCGTTCCAGTTTGTACTGGCATGAAACTTGATCCTCTGGCCTTGTGAACTGTAAAATCCTACAAATTTACAAGAAAGCTTTCTGGTGCTGGAGAGATAGCTCAGCAGTACCGCTCATTCCAGAGTTCTGAGTTCTCATGTCAAATGACTCACAACTGCCTGTAACTTCAGTTCCAGGGCAACCAATGGCCTCTATAAACTCACACACACACACACACACACACACAGAGAGAGAGAGAGAGAGAGAGAGAGAGAGAGAGAGAGAGAGAGAGAGAGAGAGAGAGACAGAGAGAGAGAGAGACAGAGAGAGAGAGAGAGAGAGAGAGAGAGAGACAGAGAGAGAGAGAGAGACAGAGAGAGAGAGTTTGAAAAACCTTTTTCACTGAAACAAATCCAACATTTCAACTCATAATGCTTTACAAATTAAAGGTATGCCCATCTAGAAACTGAAATTGTCCGCAAATGATGGGAAAGAACATCTTCACAGGAAGTCAGATTCTGTTCTTCTGTCCAGGTATTTTTTAGGTTTTGAAGGTAGAAAAAAAAAATTCTCAAAAAAAAAAAAAAGTGACTTCAAGGTGCTCTTCTACGTGGGAGACAGTATTTAGGGGAAACCCATCTGTACTGGCTGGTTTTGTGTGTGTGTGTGTGTGTGTGTGTGTATGCACGTGTGCGAGCGTGTCAATTTGACACAGGCTGGAGTTATCACAGAGAAAGGATTCAGTTGGGAAATGCCTCCATGAGATCCAGCTGTGGGGCATTTTCTCAATTAGTGATCAAGCGGGGAGGGGTCCTTGTGGGTGGTGCCATCCCTGGGCCGGTAGTTCTGGGTTCTATAAGAGGGCAGACTGAGCAAGCCAGGGGAAGCAAGTCAGTAAGTAACATCCCTCCATGGCCTCTGCATCAGCTCCTGCTTCCTGACCTGCGTGAGTTTCTATCTTGACTTCCTTTAGTGATGAACAGCAGTGTGGAAGTGTAAGCTGAATAAACCCTTTCCTCCCCAACTTGCTTCTTGGTCCTGATGTTTTTGTGCAGGAATAGAAACCCTGACTAAGACACCACCTCTATGCCCAGGCAACTTTGTATCATCTTTAAAAACACAGTCCTGCCCCATCAACACATTCTGATTCAGGACAATATTCTGAAGTCTGAGAGTATTTTCTTGTTAATCGTAGGAAGCAGAAAAGGGAGATTTATTCAGTGTGGATGCACTGGGAAGCAGGACAAAGAGACAGAGTGACTCCCCCAAATCCTTCTTAGCAGGCCTGAGGTGAGACCGAACCTTAATGGAGAGTCAAGGGTTTGCACATCCAAGCAGTTCCGTTCAAGGTATGTGGTTCTAGCCCACTGCTCACTGAATGTCATCTGAGCCAAGTCAAGGTGTCTGACAAGTTGATAGAACTCTTTCAGGGTGACAAGTTCCCCCTCTGGGGTGGGGGGAGCACTTTCCTTCTCCCAGCCTGAGATTCCTGGGGGAAATTCCCATCTTTTGGGAGTCCATAGTCTAATGGTCATATTTAGAGACACAAAGTATCTCTTAGACCAGTTGTTCTCAATCCCTTGGGGATCAAAAGCCCCTTACATGGGAGTTGCCTAACACCATCAGGAAGCACGCATATTTATATTATGATTCATAACGGTAGCAAAATTACAGTTATGAAGTAGCAATAAAATAATTCGTTGGAAGTTGCCACAACAGGAGAAGGAGCTGTATTAAGGGGTGGCAGCATTAGGAAGGTTAAAGACCACTAGCTTAGATGGTCTTCATATATATCAGGCCTACTAAAACTTCCCAGCTTCTGTTTTAGCACCTCAATTTTGATGTGCACTGTTTATGCTAGGAACAAATATAGTAAACAGAATTCCAGTAGGGGCCAACATGTCAGAACATGTTCAGTTAGGGCCAGGCATCCATGTATAAGGGCATTCTTGATCATCTCCTAGTTCTTGGTTTCTTTGGGGAGAGGGAAGGGTTGGCACAAGTGCCTCCATCTTGCTGGTTTGAGGCAAGAGTCTCAAGAAGCTGGACTGAGCTGCCTTCGAGCTTTCGATCCTCCTATTTCAGCTTCCCAAGTGCTGGATCACAGGCAGACACCTCCATGCCCAGAGGAAAACCTGAGAAACCTATTCAATGTGTGCAGTCTGTAAGATCCCAGCCTGAATATTGTATTGCCAGTATCATTTTGCATGTATACAACAAACCTGGTCCAGTATTTATTCCTTTGTAAGTACCACAGGTTGGGCATCCCAACTATAAACATCCAAAATCATAACTTACTTGAACACCACCATCAGAGGAAAAAAAATGGAAAGTAAAAAATATAGGTAAAAAAATTAAAATTAAAAATTAAAAAAAAATAAATGAAAACATTTAAAGAAGTAAAATTGCCTCTAGGCTGTGTCTATAAGGTGAACAAGAAACATAAACCTGTATTTTAGACCCAGGTTCCAGCTCCAAACATATCATACACACACACACACACACACAAATATTCCAAAACTGAGTCACTTCTGACCCCAAGCATTTCCGACAAAGAATCTTCACCCTGGGGGCTGAGAAGCAGGCACCCAGTAGTTTGGAGCACAGATGCTCTTCCTCAGGACCCAGGTTCAGTTGCCAGCACCCCCATGACAGCTCACAACAAGCTGTAAATACATTTCCAGAGGAGCTGATACCTCTGTTTGGCCTCTGCAGGTACCAGCCATGCATTTGGTACCCAGACATACACATAGGCAAAACATTCAGACACACCAAACAGGCAGTTTTATCTGAAGAGAAAGAGAGAGAGAGAGAGAATAATTCAGCAGCTTCTCCTGCCTGAATTGAAAAGCTAGACTTGCATATGCCCTGTGTCAAGTATCTAACTAAAATGTGGATACCGTCCATCCCTTTTACTGTCGTGGGCATGACCACTCACACAGACATCTCAGCAGGGGGCTTCCCACATATCAAAATATAAAAATAGCAGCTCAAGTTTTCTTAGTTCATCCCATTTCTAAACCCTGGACAGTCTCACCTCAGGAATGATCTGTCTCCTCTCTCACGGCCCTTCCACCAAAGCTCAGGGTCTGGTGACGAGCTTACTGGAAAGGAAGGCTGAGAGAGGGTGCAGGCTACACCAACTACTCTGGGTTTTTTCAGCTAAATAGAAAATGGCTCATTATTAAGATGATGTCAAAACAGTGTTCTTAAAACTCAGCAAAATGTTCTTAGCATTTCATATTAAGAGCATGAAAAATGTCCAGAAGAAGAAGAAGAAGAAGAAGAAGAAGAAGAAGAAGAAGAAGAGGAGGAGGAGGAGGAGGAGGAGGAGAGAGGAGAGAAGAGAAGAGAAGAGAGAAGAGAAAAGAGACACATAACAAAGTCAAGTCTTCCAATTCACAATTCCCCTGACATTATACCTTTATTTATATTATTATTATTATGATGATGATGATTACTACTCTTATTATTTTATGAGGTGTTTTTTCCCAAATGTATCTCTGTGTACCAGATGTGTCCCTGTTGCCCAAAGAGGTGGAAAGTCTTCATGTGGTTACTGGGATTCCAACCCAGATCCTCTGCAGCAACAAAAAGTGCTTTTCAACATTGGAGCCAACTATCCAGTGTTGAAGTTACCCCTTTCGAATGAGGTCCCACACCTGTCTCTGAAACTTTCCTTCTGTATCCTTTCCATTGGCCAGATGCCCAGTGGGGCGCCACATAACAGAGTTGGACCGACTCTAGATTTCCACTCTGTTGGGAAGATATTCATTAGGCCTGTGGTATACACTTCGGCCAAGTCAAGAACTGAGGAGGTTATCGTGGCCATCATCCTATAGACCCTGAGATCACAGTTCAGCTCTGGGGTGGACCCTTAACATGAGAGATGGAGGATGAACATACTGTTTCCAGTCTACAGTTCTCTAATATGGAGAGTCTCTGTTAGGGTTATGAGGAATATGCTCATAGACATGGAAGTTAGTTCCTTCAGGTCAGCTGCTGACATACCAGATCCTGACACCTGGCCAGCTGTCAGGGAAGAGGGGCATGCAAGCCGAACTGGAGAGAGCTAGAGAGTATGGTGTATACAGCCCAGAAACTCTTGGAAGTCCAGAAGGAAGGCAGACCTTTCACTTGCTCTGTCTATAAACTTCATGTGGTTTGGCTATAACTCCTGTCATTTAACAACATTTTAAGGTAAAAAGATATACATATTAAACTAAAAAGAGAGACGAAAAAGAATGGAATGAGGAAACCCAGAAATTTGATAATGGGGCAGAGATATTGAAGCTGAGGACCCCCAAACCTAACTTCAGGGTAAGAGAGAACCCTGAAAGTGGCTTTGAGAAACAAAGCTTGTGAGAGACCAAACAAATATCAGAGTAAGACCTTTGAACTTCCTAGGTTCACTCCAGACTTACAGGATTAGGAGGCAGAACGCAAAGCAACTATACTTTCCAAGGACAGCAATCATTTTAATAACTACTTCAAATGTGGCCACGCATGAAAATAGAAAACAAACAAACAAACAAACAAACAAACAAAAACCCAGCCTCACAGCGCATGGTAATGAGGGCCGTGGAGGATGATGGGTAGGGATTGGTTGCAGAGCATAGAATTCAAGTGCAACCAAGGACTTCTATTCTCTGACAGAGCAGAAAGGACTTATACCATCTACAAAACAGTATTTGGAAATTTTTGGACCAGCAACAACTACAGTTCACTTGCTTTCCTCTACACAGAGCAGAAGAATTCAATGTGTGGGTTGTGACCCCTTTAATGGTTAGCTGACTCTTTCATAGTGGTCACCTAAGGCCACTGGAAAACACAGAGATTTACATTAGGATTCAGAACAGTAGCAAAATCATAGTTAGGAAATATTTTTATGGTTGGGGATCAGCACAGCATGAGAAACCGCGCTAAAGGGTCACAGCATTAGGAAGGTTGAGGACTGCAGTTCTAGGGTCTTCATTGTGGTTATCCTATCTGCACGTTACTGTCATTTCCTGGGGAGGATGCTGCACACCAAAGTGGATTGAGGGATTAAGAGTGATTGTCAGGGCTGGAGAGATGGCTCAGCAGTTAAGAACACTGACTGCTCTTCCGGAGGTTCTGAGTTCAATTCCCAGCAACCACATGGTGGCTCACAACCATCTGTAATCGGATCCGATGCCCTCTTCTGGTGTGTCTGAAGACAGCTACGGTGGTGTATTCATCATATACATAAATAAATAAAATCGTTAAAAATAAAAGACTATGATTGTCTCTTTGCAGGATGTTGGGGGAGGAGCCTGTGTTTCAGGGTAGTAAAGGAACTGTCTCTGAAAGTGACACCCTGACATACAGTGAAGCAGTGGACCCCACTTCTACAGTATGGAATTCCCTGGGGACATATACGTGGGCAGGATGCCTGGTCCCCCAGCTGAATGTGCAATGACCATGGTATATGCCACTCCCGGGACAAAGTAGTTGGAAGTAAACAGCTTCCCACTTCTCCCTCTCATTTCTTCCCAGCCCAAAGAAGACTATGAAACCAGAGGGTGAGAGAGAATAGCCCTGTGTCCCCGAGTTAATGCCTAGGAGGGGACTTATCTGTGTATTGGGTAGAGATGGACCTTTATGATAACACTGAAATGCTGACTTGTGGGCAGTTTCTCTAGCTAATGCAGACTCCATATTGAAGAGTCTTGAATCTACACCCAAAGTGGCTAGGTTTGGGCTCTGAAGGCCATTGGATCATTTAACCAAGGTAGCAGTTGTAGGAGAAATGGCTGCTTGAAGTTTTAATCGGAGAAATGTAAGATGCCTTCACCAGATTGGCCTGTGGGCAAGCCTGTGGTGCATTTTCTTCATTTGGTGACTGACATGAGGAGGTCCCTGCCCACAGTGGGTGGTGCCACCCCTGAGCAGGTGGTTCTGGGTGCTATAAGAAAGCATGCTGAGCAGACCAGGAGCAAGGCAGTAAGAACATTCCTCCATAACCTTTGCAGCAGATCCTGTCTGTAGGCTCCTGCCCCCAATAGCAGTTCCTGTCCTGTCTTCCCTTCATGACCATAAGCTGTAAGCTGAAATAAATTCTTCCTGTAACCCTTTTTTCCCCATGGTAGCAGTAGAAACTCTACCAAAGGCCCAGTGGCCAGCTAGCAGACATGGGCAGTGGAAATGGACTGGTTGCCTTGTGGGTTACGGAGTCAGCACTAATTCTATACACACGACACGGCATAGTAGCACGGTGGAGTTTCTGGGGGTCAAGTTGTAAGTAGACTTTTGATCTGATCTCCCTAACATGAAGCTTAGTGGCACCTCAGATCCACCCTGTCCCTGCCTCCTAGGTTCTCAAACACTGTGAATAGAGAGACTTCCAGAAGAAAGTAGACATGGGCTAAGAGCTGTTTAGTAGGATAGAAATCTTTGTCTTCTTTTAATCTTAATCACAGCAATAGAAGTTTCCCCAAGTGACTGATATAAATCAATGATGGGATGAAAGATATACATTGGTACAGGAAGCAGATCTGTTTTGTAGATCGGCCTGTTTTCCTATGCTCACGCAGGAAGCAATGGTACCTCCAACCTGCCATTCCATTCTAGACATTGTCTGCTTGGTACTACAAGTTCATTCGCCCTGGGGGATCCACCAGGCAAGCACTGATTGTGCAATTAATGAGGTTCTAATCAGCAGGTACCATCAGCTATGCATGGCCCAAATAGCTAATTTAGGATTACATACTAATCCTAAAGTATATCCTCTGGATTATATACTCTGGCTCACTCCCACTGTTCGATTTGCAACTATGCATGGCCCAAATAGCTAATTTAGGATTACATACTAATCCTAAAGTATATCCTCTGGATTATATACTCTGGCTCACTCCCACCGTTCGATTTGCAATAACACCGACCATCTTGTCATGGTACTGGACATCACACTAGTTGAGGTCATAGCTGACATTATGGAGTAAGATGGTAAAGACTGTGGAATTGGTAGAGTGGATTCATCAAAGAATACCCATGTCAGTGCAGGAGAAAAGACAACAGCTTAGTCCTGGTAACAGTAATGGGGTTTACTGTTAGAAATAACTCTATTACCCAAGACCCTACTTGAACAACTTCTGTGGTATTAGTTGGGCTGTGCTTTTCAGCTTACCCTGGACATCCCAGTTTCTACTATAGTTCCAAGCCTTGTTCCCCTTGCTACCTACCATCCAACTCTGAAAGCTCCTTGGTACTCTTCAGGCAGGTTCTTTTCCTGATTAAGTTACACTGAATCAGTTCCTTGTTCACAACAAAGGACAATATGCTAAAAGACTTGAAATGGTAGGATCTGTGGGGCTAGGAACTAGAAGGCCACCAAGTGATTATGATCACACTAAATCCATACATAAAGGAAGGCATGAAAAGACCGAAGGGAAGTCAGGTGAAGGACTTCAACTTTTAAAGTGGCAAGACTCTCAGAACTTCTCCTTCATGCATTTTTTTTTTTCAAGACAGTGTTTCTCTGTGTAGCTGGGGCTATCCTGGAACTCATTCTGTAGGCCAGGCTGGCCTTGAACTCACAGAGATCTGCCTGCCTCTGCTTCCCAAGTACTGGAATTAAAGGTGTGTGCCACCACCTCCCAGCTATATGTGCTTTTTCTTCATATTCTGACAGGCTGTCTGGGCTATGTACTGACTATATAAAAGATGCTGTCATTGAAGGGAACACTCTCGAATGTTCCTAGAGAAAATATCTTTTCTTTTCCTTCCAATAGCTCAGATCACTGGAGGAGAGAATAGAGGAGAGGGACATGGATGTAGGGTTCTCTTTTCTTTGGGACCCATGGAACCTACTTAGAATTTGTTAGTCAAGAATTGTGAGTGAATCTCTATATCTTTGCTAAGACTGGTTTGACTTTAAATCTTCAAAGATGTCAAGGGCCACAAAAGTGGAAAGATAGCCTGTTCTTAAATAAATCCAACACATACCTCCAGGTCCTTTTTATACCTTTTAAATAACTGTCATCAACACAGGTATCCCCCTAATCCAAAAAAGAGATGACAATACTTTTTGACTAGCCATTGAAATTCTATGCCCAGGATATAAAGAATGTGTTTAAAGCAAATCGTGAGAGTTACTGCATAAGGAACAGGGCGTTTTATGGATTTCTGTCCCTTGTACTCTGGCTCTACGCTTTCTAGGACTGGCTTTCAGGAGAATCTAGTACTTGAACTGCAGACATATCAGGCACAGCCATAAGAGACTCGGCCTCCAGATCTTGTCCATGAAACAAATCAATGCTTTAATATGAAGTGAGAAAACTTTCTAGTGTCTGTAATGGTTCAGGCCACTGCTTCTCAACCTTCCTAACGCTGTGGCCCTTAATACACTTCCTCAGGTTCTAGTGACTCCCAAACCATAAAACTACTTTTGTTGGTACTTCATAATGATGATTTT